>CM046540.1:337500-712500 GCA_024713555.1 Spirodela polyrhiza
TTGTCTGCCTGCACGACAGATGATAGTTTGCTTGATAGATTTTCCTACAAGGGTGCTCAGACTACCTATCTCGATGGCCGCATGACATTTTTAGAAAACATTATAATCAACAAGAACCCAAAACCCTAACATCTTTAGATATACGGAGGAGCGATCGGAATGAAGGCAAGTAGATGGATTAGACTTTCGAACAGTTTTTTCTATTATTGTAAAAATAATGTGGTGTATTTATTTTCAAGCAAGAGAGAGATTGCCATCATGTCGCATTTATCTACATCGCTGTCCAAGCTAAGGCAGAAATGGGTAAGAACAATTAAAAGCGAGGATGATCAGAATAAATGGTGCAGACTTGTCTATTGTTCCAGCTAAAAGTCATCGAGAAATCTTGTCAACCGGCACCCAAGTTCCCAATAATTAGTGTCGTTGAAGAGCTAAGCGGGGCAGTCCAAACGGATTACCCCCTAAATTGAAGAGCTGATTGAGGACAGCTCCGAAAGCTCAAGGAGAGCGCGTTAATCTCTTTGAATGGATCTGAACGACTCAGCCTGGGAATCCAATCTACTGCGTGCCCATCAGACATCTCCAGAGATCCGGACAGCCGATGGGAGATCATCAGCTCGACGGGAAATCGTGTTGTATTGTTCATGTCCTCTGATTCGGACGATCAATTCACGTGTCAACGGTGTTACGCATAGGGCGATTCATCTTCGAACGCTGGACAAGCTATGCAAGTTCATCAACGTGCGTAGAACATGGTAATAAGAGTTCAGGAGGCAAAGCGTTTTGATTTTCTGAGCATGTTGGTATAGGGCAAGGACCAATTGGTTGCCCACTGAATCAAATGAGATTCGTAAAAGAATGTACACCAATAGGGTTTTTTGTTAGTTGGTGAGGGGGCTCCAAGAATCAGTGCGAGGGGTACGAAGAGAGCAGATGCTGAGGGATGCACGGGGATTTCTTCCACGTCTTGGAGTGCAACCTGAGGATGCCCGCGGCCCTCTCCTTTGTCTTGCTCCCGGATTCCACTTGGAGGAGAAGGCAGAGCTTGGCGACAGCGCCGGTCTGCAGCATCTCCTGTAGTACGGCCGGCGTGGCCGAGTACTTCGCCACCGAGCTGATCACCCGCACCGCCCGCTCCGTCGCTAGAGGGGAAACCCTAATTATCTTCTTCGAGACCACAGCCATCCCCGCCGAATGCGCCAGCAGCTCAGCCCTCCCCTCCGCGCAGCAGCACAACTGGTCGAGCACGACCAGAGCCATCTCGCAGGCCCTCTTCTCTGGGTCGTCGAGAAGAAGCTCCACCAGAACCGGGACAGCCCCGGCATCCGTCGCCTTGACTCGGTTCCTCCCCCAAGGGCACGCCATGGCCAGGAGTCGCAGGGCCACCTTGGTGGCCTTGTAGGAGATCCTATCTCTCAACACCTTCACCAGCTCCGTGAAGAGTTCGTCCTTCAGGGAGAGAAACCGCACCGGGGACGCCGCCTCGAAGAGCGACCGGAGGAGGAAGGTGGCATAGGCGCGGGATTGGTAGTTTGACCGCTGCAGAACCGCCATCAACAACTCCACGAGGTCCTCGTTGCGCACTATCATGTCGATGAACCCCTGCGGAGAGATCTGCAGAGCATGGAGAACACCGAGGGCCTCCTCTTCCGTAGAGGGTGCAATAGGGCTTTTCCTGATGAGGGAGACGAGGAAGTCCGGTGCACCCGCCGCCTCCGCGCAGCGCCTGTTCCTCTCGCTCTCAATGACCAAAGATCGGAGCCTGCGGAGGGCATTCAACTGGGTTTCGGGTCTGCGGGCTTCGTCGAGTATGTGGGCAATCTGGGCCTTGTCGAGGGGAACCCGCGGCGTGGGGAGCCGCTCCACGCCATAGGAGGCGTTGGCAACGCACCAGGACTGGATGAGCCGCCGGAGGGTGTGGTTGGGGGTCAGCTCGCCGCCGGGGATGGGCTGCTTCGTCACCGGGCAGGTGGCCTCCACCATCCTGTTCCCGGAGAAGATCCACTTCTCGATGCTATCCCGGTCGTAGGTGATGCCGGTGCAGACGGTGACCGGATCCCTCATGATCTGGAGAGAGATGGGGCAGAGGAAGTAGGAAGGGACGTCGACCCCCTTCTCCTCCATCGTTGGCGGCTGATGAATCGTAGGACGCAGAACGAGCCTCTGAAGGTTTTCCTTCGCTCCTGGTTTGAGGGGACGAAGAAGGAGAAGAAGACGATGTAAAGGTGCTTGCTTTCGGTTGGGGGATGAACGGGTTGAGGAAATGCCGAGGGGGGCTTAAATAGGAAAGGGAGGAAGAGGATGATGATGGAGGGAGAGAGAGAGAGAGAGAGAGAGAGAAGGAGAGAGAAGGTGGGGTAGGCCACGGACGCGGCGTTGGCTATTTCGAAGCTTTGACGCCTGCTCACGTGACGAACAAATCGCGGCAGATCGGAGGATGTGGGTCCCACTGGCCTCGCTCACCGGTTCCACCGCTTTCGGCTGTCCTGGCGCCAGCCGGCGATGGCGACTGGCGCACCTGTCCAGGACGTTGACTTTCTATTAGCGAGTACCCTCAACTCTCGGTCGACTTAAACGCCCGAAGAAGCCTCAATACTCCCTCCGTAGGTGGCCGTTACAAGCGGAGGCGTCGTCGCCACGTAGTGGCTACGGCTCCCCAAGAGAGTCCGTTGAGCCTCTCCATCTTTGTCGGCGTAACCCGCCGACGTTGACCTTATAAATTATAGAGGAAAAAACGGATGAGGAAGCAATTGAATGACGGATTCCAAGTCAGACTTAGAGGGCCGCTGGCCGTTCGCTGTACAGGGTAGCATAAATTAAAGAAAAGAGCGTTGACGTAGACTTTTCCCCATTGTCAGCGCAAGAAAGATGTATAATAAATGTCAACCATGCTTGGCAGTTGGGTTTTAGCAACGCATGAATGGTTTATTGGGATAATAATCTGTCAGCGATTGCAATCACTTATTATTTGACAATACAGAGGTAAGTAATAGGGGGGGTCAAGCCAGAGAATCTGCAACTATCCCAGGACATGCATTAACAGGAAAATCTCCGAAAATGGCCTCTTCATAACCTGAACCATCCCGAGAGAGAGAGAGAGAGAGAGGCGCTGCTCGATACAGTTTTTTCATGTGACGTGGAACAGGTGAGTAACAAGCCTTAAAAAACGTTTATGATGTATTTAACGTGAATAACACTAGATTCAGTAAAGTCAACGGTTATGAAATGTCAACTGCGATGGTGTTGAGATTAACCTATCCGGGTCGACGTCTCTGTGGGAACTTGTCAAAAGCTCGGAGAGAGAATGCCAACGGCTTCCTATTTTTCCATCTATAGGAGGTAGGTTCCGTATGAAGCTTCTACGGCTTAATTTTACACGCTAAACCATACCTTTTGATAAACGAGAAGGTGGAGAGGGGAGGTTGAGAAAAAGTTGGATGGATATCCGGGTAACAGACGGAGTCAGAGGAAGAAAAAAAATTGGCGACACGAAATAGAGGGTGAAAGGATCATACAGAGATAGAGGGCGGAGAGAGGGAGTGAGGGAGGAGGAAGAGAGAGAGAGAGAGAGAGAGAGAGAGAGACGATCAGGGAGGAAGAAAGTTGGATAGATAGAGAAAGAATGAGTCGGCTGCAGAGCAAATATTATATATATCAGAAAGAAAGAAAGAAATAGTCGTTTAAAGAGAGCGAGCGAGAGAGAGAGAGAGAGAGGATCAGGGAGGAAGAAAGTTGGATAGGTAGAGAAAGAATGAGTCGGCTGCAGAGCAAATATTATATATATCAGAAAGAAAGAAAGAAATAGTCGTTTAAAGAGAGCGAGCGAGAGATAGGAGAGAGAGAGAGAGAGAGAGGATCAGGGAGGAAGAAAGTTGGATAGGTAGAGAAAGTATGAGTCGGCTGCAGAGCAAATATTATATAGATCAGAAAGAAAGAAAGAAATAGTCTTATAAAGAAAGAGAGAGAGAGAGAGAGAGAGAGGATCAGGGAGGAAGAAAGTTGGATAGGTAGAGAAAGAATGAGTCGGCTGGAGAGAAAATATTATATTAGATTAGAAAGAAAGAAAGAAATAGTCGTATAGAGAGAGAGAGAGAGAGAGAGAGAGAGAGAGAGAGAGAGAGAGAGGTAGTGAGAGGTAGGTTCGCTATTACTTGAAGCGGTAAAATGTTGGCGGGTGGCCGATTTGTTGATCGGCTTCGTCTTAGAACACGTTAATTCTACATCATTCACAGCTGACCGCAAGTTATGCGAGCATGGTGAACAGTGGACGAGGGAAGCTGAACCGGTAACGATCATCCGGCATCGAGACTAACGGTAGATGTGAAAATCTACCATTCTATCCGTTACCGACGCCGTCCCACAGCTGGGTCAAACCGTCTGTCCCGTAAAGATCCGGATCCGACAAAAATTATCGCCTCTTATTCTGCATTTGGTTCCCCCCTACCCTCCCCCAATCAACATGTGACAAATTGTTTGGCGAGCTTTCTTTCGTTGACTGTGCGGGTCAGCGTTGACGTGCGCGTTCGAAACGATGTTTAATGGTTTATTTTCCAGCTGCAACGTATCACTAGCCCGTCTTTCAAACAATCCGTCTCTCTCTCTCTCTCTCTCTCTCTCTCTCTCTCTCTCGCTCGCTCGCTCGCTCGCTCGCTCGCTAAAGGATCCGATTTCCAACAGCTTTGGAAGAATTTGACCATACCAACAGAGCTGCGGACGAGTTTGACCATACCACCAGACCGAACCCTTCAGGCGAAGCCAACCGACGACCGAGTCCGTTGGGCAATAAAGATTAGCGTCACGGAAGGAAAATGTGCGCGCACTTGGACGATACATTTACATGTTATTCCATGTGGAAACTTTATCCACGTTTCGCGCTGACCTGCGAATCGACCGAATGAAGAAGGAACCTCGCCGTGCTTCCCACAGGAAACCGCGGTCGACAACCAAGGAAGGTAAGGGCCTTCTGCTGATGGAAGTCAACAGAATGGGTTAGTCGAGAAGCTTATGATCAGCTCACTCAGTAATCCTCTCTGTCAGCCCGTCTCGTCAATCTCTCTCTTTCTCTCTCTCTCGCTCTATCTATCTACCTATCTCTCTCTCGCTCCATCTCTCTCTCTCTCTCTCTCTCTCTCTCTCTCTCTCTCTCTCACACACACACACACACACACACACTCACCCAGTCACCCGCTCGCTCGATGTTTGACACTGTTTCAGGGTCTCGAGAGAAATCCCTCGTTATGACCCGGTTGAGTTGGTGATGATCATGCTGCAGTGCAAGATTCCTTCCTCGACGGCCTCCTACGCCGGCTGCGGCGGTTTTCGTGGCCGCGGAGTATAATGGGGCGTTAAGGAAGGGGGAGAGGATAGACTGTCATCTGGGCTCAGGCAGTATCTTCCTGCTTCCATGCTTCATCCACCCTCAGCCGCCTGGCTCAGAAGGACCAGGGCGGTAGCCAACGTAAAGTAGGCTCGAGGGGGATCCACACCAACCCACCAGCAGACGCTAAGAGCACGTGAGTTTTTATCGTATTTTTCTCCTCATTGGCAGTTGCTGGTCCCATTTAGGCGGAAAAATATCAGTTTTTGGAGGTCATGCCTACCATTACTTCAGCCACCCATAGGGGACCCCTTTTTTACACTGGAGGCCAATTTTGACGTCGTGTGCGAGATCCAGAAGTTGACTTTTACCAAAGACAGAAATCACTCACGACTCAGGATGCTACTTTGGCGCGCCCCTCGCATGGGGTAACCTCATTGTCAACATAAGGCCGTGCAGTCTCATGTGAGGGCATGGCGTAGCACATTGGGCACAGAACGCCGAGTGCGGAGCCGCAGTACGACATGCACTGAGTGCAGCAAGCTTGCGCACTACAGACGGCATCGCCAGATGGGAGCAAGGTTGCAGAGTGAGGGAGGCTCACGAGGGATTCGGGTGAAGAATTTCACTGAGGCACAACGAGCTTCAGGGAGGTGCCCCCTGAACCTCAAACGCCGTGGGTTGGATAAAACAGGAGAGAAGCGTGTGAAATGGGCACGTAGTGGGCAGAAGCTGCTACATAAATGGGTGGGGGCGGTTATGGTGGTAGTTACACCACCCGCAGACATGACCAGCTCCTCCATATGACTCTCTTGAATGGTTATAGAGAGTTATAAGAAAGGGTCGGACACCGCGAACTATGTAAGGGCGCTCTCTAGAGATGACCCTGAGCTAGACGGGGAGGCTATAACCCAAGCGTACTGTCATAAAAGTGTGGAGAATGCATGTCCTCTTGAGTCGTTGTGAGGCTACATAATGTCGGTTGAGCAATGTTGAAGACTGACACGAGAGAGCGAAAGTGATTAGACTTAGATGGATGTATGTGAAAAATTGATATCGTCGCAAAGGTTGAGATGATGGGTGTGCTGAGAATGCTTTTGATATTTACAAATAAATTGAAAATATTAAAAAAGTAGATTAAATGTCAAATTAAAACCTGAACTTTAGGTTTAGAATCGTTATTGTAGAACATATTTTTTAGGCCAAAATTGAAGAAATCAAGGACAAGGATTGTCTCTCCATCAAATCATGTTAAATCAAATCGATGAAGTCAAAATATAAAAAGAATTTAGTGAACCATATAATGTGTGTTGGCCCACTAAAGGAGTGTGTTTACCCATCCTCAAACAAATGAGAATATCAACAATTTTTTGCCCTCATGAAAAGTGGCAATAAATTGAAAGTAAAGATGAAATCTCGCAGTCATCATACGTACACCCATAATGTGAAACATGAAAATTGAGGTGACACGTGTCATTGCCAATGTTGAATGACAATGTCAACACAGGTAACTTGAGTGACGTGGCAACCAACTAAGGCTCAGCCCATGAATATGAAGACAGAGAAGATTGAGAAGTTGCATCTTTAACAAATCAGACTGATACATGGCAAGGTCACCCACACGTGGCAGAACATCGATGAACTATGACACGTGGCAAGGATAACAACTCATAAATACCTCACGCAAGGAGAATCCGAAAAATTAATCTGTCTGATATGAGACCAGCGTATCAAGTAATGGCATCGGATCTTGCCACATGTCAGAAGAGCTTTGACTAACACGACCACATAGCTGACCAAGTGAAAAATCAGATCCATCAGTCAATCTCTCTTTAGTCTGATCGCACAACCTAATAGCGAGTTGGCCCATATGTCAACCGGGAAAAACTTTATCCGAACAAATATATGTCATTTTAATTCCAATGGTCATGTCCTATAGCTCTTAAAAAGCCCATTGAACAAGCTTTAAAACACTACTTCAATTAATATGAGTCTCACTCATTCCCATGCCCTATATCTCGAGAGAAAGTTTAGAATCTACTCTCTACGCTTAATGCTTCTTCTTCTGCTGCAACATTTTCCATCTAGTTGGAAGTCTTCTTTAAAGTGTCTGAAAGAGTTTTAAGTATATAAGTTTCAATTTTACTCGTGAAGATTTCCATTAGAGTATTGGCAACCGGGGTTGAAGGGCTAGCTAGAGTCTTAATATCCAGTGTGAGGAGATAGACCACATGCATATTGATGATGATAAAAAAAGAGGTGCTGATTTTTATCAAATCAATTGAATTCTCAAGAAGTAAATAATGAAACTAAGGATAGTGATCTTTAAAAATAGGCATAATCCAAGGGTGTCTGGACCGCCATAAGATCTTGTTGTTTCAATGCACATAGAATCTGTCATGTTGATCTATAATATAATTCCATTGGATCAAATTTATTTTTGTTGACCTGTTGTAAAACTGTGTCAAGCTAAATCAGTTTTGGTCGACCCATAGAGATCAGAATATAAAAAAAAAGGTTTTAGAATTCCAATAAAAGTTATAGACCAATTCAGGCCCCCGCTTCCCCTCCTCTACTTAAGAAGTATAATCACTAATTTGATTGAGGACTAGTAGGTTGAGAGTAGCTTACATGACTTGAGGATCTCTTGCTTGGAATAACATATAGTTCTTATGGCCACCGACGTTGAAGTCATGGAAGTTTATTTCTAGACCATGGGAAAGTCCATAGAACCCTTTCAAGAGACTATTATTGTGAGATTTGTGCCGTGGGCAGACAAAGCTAGTACCAAGGGGCTGTATGGGTCTATGACAATACTCATGAGGAATGTCGCTCTGCTAATGCACTCCTTATTTGATCCACAAGTTGAGGGTACTGTGACTTGATCAGAGCCCCTCAATCAAAGACATTCGCTAACATGCATAATGCCTAGGAGATAGAAAACATCATAAGGGATCCCAATCAGTATTTCCACATAGTGCACAACCCGAATTTGGAAAAGGTAATGCTCACAGTTATGTACCATTTTAGTGATGCAAAGCTATAGTGGTGTACACACGTAGAAGACTAGAACGATTCCTTTTGATGAACAACACGTGGATAGTGTGTGATGTGCTTCGCTGTCTACATCGCATAGGTTCTGTAAGAGTATGTGAAGCACTTCAATGCTTTTGGATATCTAACGGTGACAAATTATTTTATTTCATGTCATGTTTTAGAGATGGCTGTGGGTTGAGCTGATATGGGCATCAGAGAGATAGGAGCCAATGAGGGCCTAAGTAGCTGCCACTTAAAAATCCGCCAAGGCAGCCCACCCAAATAGGATGGCCTCCCCAATGGTGCCATGGGTGCCGTAGTAGTGTACTAGACATCAGTGGGGAGTGACAGCCGAACATAAGACCAGTGATCCCCAAATCACTAGTGTAGATAACAGTGGCCCTAAAAGACCTGCCCTAAATGGCCTGAGTAGGTTCTGAATTTTCTCAAGCCTAATACAACTTATGAGGACATATTTCTGAACTCTCGAGTATAGAGGGAGATAATTTGGCGGTATTTTCATACCAATTTGATTATATTGCAACGATCACACACAATAAAATTTAAAAAATATTTATTTATGTAAAATTTCATGCGAAGCTGACTGAATAAATAAATAAATAAATAATTTTTTTGCGAGAGTTATCCGTTTATCCACAATTAATAATTGTACATTGTGACTTATATTTTACTTTTCAAGAACTAATCTTATTTCAGTTTGGGAAAATCTACGATACATTTTGGACTTTTTCCGGGAAAATCTACAACTCTTAGGCCACACAGTAAAACAAGCTCATTAGAATTTCCAACGAACTTGGAGGACCCGCGAAAACACTTGCGCGCACACGTGTACAACCACGTGCCCCAAGTTGGTCTTTTGACCGAACACTGGTTGGCAGCCTATCCACCTACGGCATGCTTGATGCGCTATTCAACAGCCTCGCTGCCTCCTTTCCCTCTGCAATCTTCTCCGGCGAGGTGCCCCCGCTGGGACGAGTTCGACGCCTGGTTCTGCAACTGCAACAGAAGCTTTTCTCAGCCGCCCTGCGTCTGTAAGGGCTGCGGGAGATGCTGCCCAAAATGTGGGCTCTTCTGGAATATCTAAGCAACCGGGGATCGCCCCCAAGAGGCGGAGCAAAAAAGGGTTCCGGCCAGCTCGCCCTCCGCCGGCGGGTCGACGCGCCGGCGCCTCTACACGCAGTCTTCTTCGGCCTACCCCCACCTTTTAATGAACGATGTCATGGACAATTTGTGGGACTTAATCGACAGTACCAATGGCTAATTGCACAGAGAGTGGAGACCAGGCGGCGCCCGTGAATCAATCCGACAAAAACTCCGACAGAAGTCACTCCTCTGCACTGAGTCTGCTGCTTCCGGTGGAAACTGACGAAGGATTCGACATCACGGGCGTTTGTGAATCCCGATGTTCATTATCAGGCACTGAGTCCTGATGCCACTTTCTCGGACTCAACATCGGATGTAGATTTCGAACGGAGATCGAATTTCCGGTGGGAGCTTGAGATAAGCGAGAGAGTTGTCAGACGCCGGAGGGCCCATCTTGCCGATAAGCTACCTCCAGATGTGTAGTGAATGAAATGCAGAATCTTCGCCGGGTACTAACATTCAATGCGCTCGTGTTCATGCTCCACTGGGAAACCTCGATCATCTAGGATCTCTCTCTCTCTCTCTCTCTCTCTCTCTCTCTCTCTCTCTCTCTCTCTCTCTCTCTCTCGCTCCATGTATATATTATAATATGCTGTCATAGTATAAGAGATTTTCATTATGATTTAGGGACAATCTTATCCTATGTAGTGTGTGTTGACGCCGGATTTGGGCCGAGCACGATGACTGCTCCAAGTTCCGGCTACTCCACAACTTATTATCACTTGGACATCAGACAAGGTCGATGGTGCATGGAATCGAGTCAACAGGCCGTTTGGCCGCTTCTGCAAAATAAAAAGATCCCTTTAACCAATTAGTCAATCATTTGTCGTGCTTCTTGAGAGAGAGAGTGAGAGAGAAAGAGAAGAGAGAGAGATAGAGAGGAAGCTGTGGACGAAGGCTGCCAGAGAGGTGGCACCACACGAGACGGCGATTGGGACAGAGTTGACGCCCCAGGGGTAGCGATTGACAACACTTTTCAATCTGTCAGCGCAGAGCTTTGTCGTGGCCACGTGCGCAAGAAAATTCCACCGGGCTGCACTCATGGTGACGTTGAGCAAACGGGCTGCATTCATGGTGACGTTGAGCAAACTCAGCAAGGACGACGAAGAAGAAGAAAGGGCCAGTGGAGGAGTAGCATCCCTGGCAAGAAGGCCCCGGGCGGATTCCGCCGTCATCGTCCTTAATGAGGCTCTGACTCTCTCTCTCTCTTACCCACCAAGTGAAAGTGAGAGAGCTTCTTCTCCTCATGACCCGGTATGACTTCTTCGTTGATCCTCATCCTCTGTACGTCGACCTCTGACTTGTTATCCGTTGATTCATCTCTCTCTCTCTCTCTCTCCGTCCCTCTATCGGAGTCGTGAAATGACGTATGCTATCCGCGTTGCAGATGGCGATGACCTGTTCAGAATTGCGCAGGGGTTAACGGGAGGGGGGAGAAGGAGATTTTCTGGGTCACCCGGCTGGGACAGTGGGCCTCGCCGGAACTGGTTCGTCCGAGACACAGCTACCTCTTTGTTTTCCAAATTTAGGGGATCTCTTTGTCGGCGCTGACCCTACCCACGCCACTCGCCCAGATCCAAGGCCGGGTATTGTTCAGCTAGTCAGCCATGAGGATATTGCTCTCGTTTCTCTTTTCCTTCAGCCGGAAATGGGTCTCATACGCAGCAGGCTCTCGATTCATCCTGTTGTCAGCAAATTTTCCCTCGACTCTTCTGGAATGGACTGCCCACCTGACTTCCTCCGGGATTCAGCCGCCGCGGCAGGAAGTGGTCCTCTTCTCTTCGCCCTCCCCGTTGACTGCCACTGGAGACGGCCACACCAGACGGCGCAGCCCGCTGTCGAACTGGTCAACGTCCGAGGGGCCCCCGGGGCGGGGCGGCCCCGGTCGTCTCCCGTCCGGGTTTTCCCAGTTATCTCAACACCGTGAAGATTAGGAGTACGAGTCAAAACACGAGAACCGATCTTTCGAGTGACCAAACATCTCACCTTTCCGTGTCTTCTTGTTTACATATTTAAAAAATATGCGGAGTTATTATACGTCGAAGCTTGCCGTAGCTTCCTGCTGACCCCGCGTGGTTTAACTATTCGCTTGACCTGGCTGTTTATATAGCCGAGGGGGCAGCCTCACCAAATCTTCCTCCCCAAGGAGCGAACCAGTCGACGGCCTCCCCTGGTACCTGCGCCTCCGGCCGCCCGCCCATCGCCGCCATGGATCCCTCGGAGTACGTCGCCTTCGGGAAGCCGTCGCCGCGCAGGGAGGTGCATCTACAAGGCCCGCGGCCGGCCCCTCTCAAGGTGAGGAAGGATTCCTACAAGATCAAGAAGCCGCCGGTGGCGCCGCCTGGAGGGGGTCCGTCGCAGTCCCAGCACCCGCCGCCGCACGCAGCGGCGCAGGCGGTTCAGCAGCCACGAGAGCCGGTGATAATCTACACCGTCTCCCCCAAGGTGATCCACATCGAGCCGAGGGAGTTCATGTCTCTGGTGCAGCGCCTCACCGGCGCCTCTCCCACGGGCCTGTCGGGCCCCGCCGCCGCCTCTGGGATGGAGAACGCGATGAGCTACCCCAGCCCGGTTGCCGCCGGCGCAATCTCGCCGGCCGCGCGGCTCGCCACCATCGAGCGCGCGGGTCAGATATCGGCCGGTCCCAACAGGTCCACGATTTTCCACGGCGACGAGTTCGTGGAGCAGCAACTGGGTATCGGCGGCGGCGGGTCGGCGGCGCTGGACCGCGCGGGGAGCTTCCCCGGGATTCTCTCGCCTCTTCCCTCCGCGCTGCCGCCCTTTTCCCCCAACATCTTCTCGCCGGCGATGTTGGACCCTTCCTCCATGGCTTTCTTGAACGAGATGAGCCCCGTTTTCCGGGCCAACAACACCAACACCGCCAACAACGGCAACATCTTCACCGACGGGCCCTTCCTCCCCAGCCCGGGGAACTTCTTGTCGACTCCAATTCTCCCCTCTCCAGGTGCCTTATGGGACTTCCTCGGTCAATTGTGAAACCCACCGCCACCGCCACCGCCACCGCCGCCGCCGCCGCCCCACTTTCCTCTCTGCTCCGGAGGGGGGGACGATGATGTCAGAGGATAGAGGCACGGTCAAGACCAACCAACTCGGAGAGCCCCGGGACAAACAAAGAAAGAGATGAGCGGAGGTGGTTGGAAAGGATCAATTGGAAGCAGGTGGGCCCATGCCCATCAGTGATCGGCCCCGCCGCCAGCCGTCACCGACTTAGGCGAGTCTCGTTTTCCTTCTGCCTACCCCCGATAAAACCACCCCCACCCAACATGAGCGCCGATGGCCGCTCGATCAGACAGGGCCTCAGGGGCTGTACATTTTTCCACAATTTGCAATTTTTTATTCTTTTTATCGATTAGAAAAATATAGATTACGTGGCGATTATGACACTTCCTGCGTCGCCTCCTCATTCTATTAGTCGGCTGATCTTCGGCGAAGTTTCCTGCGGTCAACGCCCGCCGCCCCGGTCGGCGCGGCTG
This sequence comes from Spirodela polyrhiza, assembly GCA_024713555.1. Lineage (NCBI taxonomy): Eukaryota > Viridiplantae > Streptophyta > Magnoliopsida > Alismatales > Araceae > Spirodela > Spirodela polyrhiza. The sequence continues at coordinate 350,512 of CM046540.1, forward strand.
TTCCAGACGCTTCCCGGCTCGATGGGCTGATGAAGAGAGAGAGAGAGAGAAAAGTTTTACTTTGGTATGACAGCCTCAAGAGCATATGCCCTTTCACAACCCATGTCTTCTCTTAAAACCCCAATGTTGGCGCGTGCCTGGCGGCTGTCGCTGGAGATTGCTCTCCGCAGCTGCCGAAAAGTGATCCTCGCCTAGAGATAAGCGAGAGAGAGAGAGTTGCGAGACCTCGTTGGAGCAGTATGTGTTGCTCTCCGTAGACAACTGGCAGAGTCAAAGGTCGCTGACAAAACATGAACAGGATTCATTCTAATTACAGCGGGACACAATCTCAAGCCCGCGGAGTCAACCCCACCTTATCCAAACGACGCATGTGACTTTACAGTCGTGCCTATTCAGGCCCAGATGATTAAGTTCATGCGGCGGGTTGCGTTACTTTAAGGTAGCACTGGCCCAAATTCATGGGGACTGCTCGTGCAGGCCACGGGCCAGGACTCTACCAAAAGTCAATGGGCTCCACAGATACCCCCGGAAGTTTATGAGACCTATGAGTTTACTTAAATGCATGTCTGTGGAGGAAAATATGTTTGGACCAGGCGATCATGGAGCAGTAAATTCAGCTTCTCGCGGCCCTTGAAAAGTCAAAGGGCAAAGCGGAGTAAATTATACTGGAGAGAGAGAGAGGAGGGGGGGACCCGGTGGAAGAAGCCTGGACCATAGGGGGCACGCTTGACGTGACAGAAGAGCCAAGTCCCTGTATTAAACGGCACTGTTTCTACCGTCCGATCCCCTACACATCGACAGGCAGGCTGGAGTGGGAGAGATATTTTCGAAGAGCACCAATGAGAAAGAAGGCGGCTTCAGAAGCTGCTCCCGTAGACAGAAGAGAGGGCGTCGTCGCTAGGCTAGGGAGCCCCGAAGCACAGAAGAGAGACTGATGCGGTGCACAAGGCAGAACAGGCCCATCCGGCTCCTAGGTTTCGGCTGGGACAAAGATTACCTGCAATAGGGAACAGATATACATGTACACGACCAGCACCGCGCCGACATGCCGGAGTTGGCAAGCCCACTCGGTGGAAGCGGGACGGTCAGACTCCTCCATGGACGATTCCTGCGCCTATTGATGGTTCTTCTCTACAGCATCGGCGGCTCCGCTCGATCCCGTGCCGCATCCCGCGGTGGAATGCCTTGCCCGGAACACCCCCCACAGATAGAATTCACCATCCATCACTACGGAGAAAACAAGGGGCAACCGTTATGTAGATATATATACTGAGAAATAAATGGGAGCACTTTCATAGATTCTTTGGCAGGACAAGATCTGGAAAAGGCGGCTAAAGATTAAATAATAAAGTTTTCTTTCTTCTCCGCTTTAGGACCCATCCCGAGTTGTGATCGAGACGTTCAGAAAAAGGACTCGACTCGTCCTTTTTCTGTTGAACTATATATCTTGTCGCTCGATCAGGATTCATTCCTTTTTACGCTTCTTCTACGTTCTTTCTGGGAAAAAGGACTTGGTATGAGTGGCAGCGCAGCGAAACGGTCAACGTTCAGCACGGGCATTTGCCGACGCCACAGCATTGGAAAAAGGAGGCGATAATGGTACATAGAAAAAATGAAACACCTTACGAAAAATCTAATCACACGAGTGTAATTTCATCCTGGTGTACATTCAAAGGATTATTCATGGGAGCACTCATTCAATATTTGAGATATTTAAACTCTGCGACCAATGGATACGCTATGAGACTATCTGCTGCCAGTGTCGTTAATCAACAGAGGGGAACATGCATGCACTCAAGATGCATTCAGACAAATGGCTCTTCGCATTAGCTAGTTCGGTCAATGCGAGTATCATATAATGTTACTTAAAAGTAATATGTTGATATCAATTTATTCAAAACTTCAGGCATCATGAAGTTATTTCAGAATATCCATAATTTATGGTATTTATGGAATGCAACTAAAAAAAAATATATATATATATATGTATGGTTATATGAATTACATGTTAACCACTGTATGCAATATATTATTTGAAATAAGGTATTTCAAAAAAACAGAAGAAATAATGTAGCTAATTGTACTTCACAAAAAGAATAAATCAAATTTATTTGCCCCAACTGACCTAAATCTAAAAATGTGGACTGCATATATTTAAGGCTCAAATTGAGATGGAACTCAAATAAATCGCGCAAATAACACGTCAATTTTCAATTTCATTAATCATTTTGTTGTTAGATAATTTTACATCTGTTCTCATAACTAAGCAAATATTTTAGGAGAGGGAAATAATTTTGGGCCTATTAAAATAAAAAGGCTAACATGCTATGACTCCAAAGAGGAATAATACAGATTTTCATTCTCTGCTTGGAACAAGGTTTGTGTAAAATCGTCTGGTTGAAGATCATTGTAGAAGAATTAATGATTAACTAAGATGGCCCAATAATACTCTATTGTGGCGACAGGTTGACAATCAGCATAACTCACAACCTAATACAACATGATCTAATAAAACATACCGAGATCCGCATACACTTTTTCCGGTAAAAACTAGAGGGCAGATTGATTTGCACACCATTAGTGTCTACAGATGGCCAACTAGATGCAAATAGAGCAAAATTTTAGAGCCTTGCATCTAAGCTAGACATGGAGAATATCTATTCACTAGTTTGAGGGGGAGCGCGGGAAAAGATGTACAGGTAGGCTTTCTAGTTTAAGAGTCCAATTCAGTGATAGATTGGTTCATTGTTGGACTAGTTCCCAATTGTCTTGTGGGCCCAATACTCGCATACAACCATGCCCGAGCTTTGACATTTTATTACACCACATATCTGACTAAGGTTCTTTTTGATTTTGACACATGATATCAGAGAAAAGAAAAGAAGGCACATCAGTCTAGTTCTAGATTGCCCCCGATGCAAATGAAGGATGAAAAATAGTGGAGCTAGGGCTTTAACTTCGGAGTAAAACATCGCCACTGTTTGGTTAACTTTATCACAATTTGACGAGCTTAAAAGTGGAAAAAATCGAAACGGGTGATGAACTAGAGGTGCTTTTCAGCTTAAGTTACGCAGAGACGCCCATCTCACTAACTGATGTTTTCAGCTGTTTTAGGGAGTGTGAAAGATGGTAGATTTTTCTAACACAAGCATAATGGGGCCATGAGAACTTTTTTAAACGATGCGAAAGCAGCACCGGATTACTAAATCTCATCCCAAAATTATGACAAAAGATATTTGAAAAAAGCTTTCACTAATGGCAAAGGATATCTACATCAATTAACCAAAACAAAAGTCTGATGCATCAAATAACACAGGATCATACATGAGCCTGAAGGTGAACAATATTCAAAAGGAAATTATAAAGAAATAATCAAGTTTCTAACAGATAAAAAGCTTACAGTAAATCACTAATAGAATAGATAAATGTCGAATAATGAATTACTATTCAAAAACCAGTACAGTCTGAATTTACAGTGGGATTGCTGAGGCAATAGCACGGAGGAGAACACGAGTAGATCAAGCTCTGCATTAGCCCTTAATATATTAGCCTCATCCACTGCGACCTTCAGTGCAAGATCATACGTTGTTACCTCATCCAACAGTTGACCAAGCTCTACCTTAGCCCTGAATGGCAGAGGAAAGAGAACAAACAACAGAAGATAAAGCGGGTAGCAAAAAACGGTTCAGAAAACTGGACGACATAGTAAAGATAATGCAACCCAAGATCAGACCAAGCACCTCATGTCTCCTGGGAAAAAATAGAGAGCAATGCTGTCATCAGCAGGTGGGAGGAGCTTAAAGGATTTTGGCCATGTATCTAGCCTCGGGAGCATTTCAAAATGAAACATTTGTGGCAAAATACGAACCACATTACAAACTTTTTCACATGCTGTCTTCGACAAATGGGCTTCAATAGGACCATATTTTCTGTCATGAATGTTAAAGTAACCCCTGGAATCAAGAGACGGCAACATTAAGACAGTCTCAAACCAGTGATGAACATAACCTTTCCCTGGATTTCCTTCTCTCATAAAAATAAAGGAACCCGGGCAATAAATCATTAGACTGACCTCCACACTGTATTACGATCGAAGAACTCAAATGTAGACTTGCGACCTGATGTATGTGGCGTAGATATGTCATTTTCACGACTTTCTGGGGAAGACAACGGTCTACAGAGCTTATCCACCTCGGTAGAGCATCTATAAGCAACCGTTGAATCCATAAAACCATGCCCAGATGGAAAAGGAGGATTGTCTTCCTCGGAATCATCATCCAAAACTAACTTCCTCCTTTTACCCTTTTTTATCTCGCCAATTGCAGGACACGTTTTCTCACAGTTTATTTTCCCTGGACTCACGACATCCTTCTCACTGATTACTAGAGGATCACCATATTTGGCATCTCCTGGCCTTAATTTTTCTAGTGTCGATGCATCACTTAGCACATCCTTCTCCCCGCAATGTGAGCTACCATTGAGTTGATTGGCCACATTCGGATGTGTTCCAGCAAGGATGGAGCTTTGAAGAAATCGATGCCTTTTCTTCTTCAAGAAACCATTACGTTTAACTCCGTGATCAGTATGAGTCATGGACCATTTTTTCCCTTTATTCTTGAGAATCCGATTATCAAAAGTTTGAACTCTGGCCTTTGGAACCCTTGGGCCGCATTGGCCACACAACCAATGAACCTCTTTTTCAGTGGGCTTTGGTATTCTATCCAAGCAATAGCTGAAAAATAAAATTGAATCCATAACCATTATCTTGAAGTTGGCAACTCCACTCGCACAAAATCCCAGTAAGTAATTTTAAGTCATTCGAAGCAATCAAGGTGATACTCGACAATCTATTTAAATTAAAAATCATGCTAAGTAGCAAAACCTAGTTCAGGTGCCATCACTGATGTTTGCTTAAACATGCACCAATGTGAATGTTATTCAAGCAATAGCTGAAAAATAAAATTGAACCCATAACCATTATCCCGAAGCTGCCAACTCCACTCGCACAAACAATGAGTTTTAGTATACACATCCTAATAAGTAATTTCAAGTCATTTGAAGTAATCAAGGTGATACTCGACAATCTATTTAAAGTAAAAATCATACTAAGTAGCAAAACTTAGTTAAGGTGCCATCACTGATGTTTGCTTACAGATTCACCTAATGTGAACGCTGAAGTGCTGCATATTCTGCGTTCACATAATTTGACACGCTAAAATGTGCATGGGATGCTTAAAAAATGAATGTATGCATCATGTGTCATGTTTTGGAAGTGTCCAGGCTTGAGATTCTAGAGACCCTAAGACTGGACCATATTGATGGAACAGTCCAAGGAGCTTTTCAAACAGTCACCCAAGATCCAATCTATCCAGACAAGGGCCTTGACTGGGGCGCCACACATTTACACTGGATTCTCATATTCGTGATAGGAAAATGATTCTAGCATTGTAGATACTTTTAATGTGAATGTCCTACCGATGCTCAGCGTAAATTTGGCATGATTTGCAGTAGATAAGAAGCTCTTCAAATCCAGTAACCCCACATTTCTGACAAACAGCAACCTGCACCAAGCAAAAAAATAAGAATTCATATGCATAAAAATTACAACATTTCTACGGAAAATATATATGCTCAATAAAGAAAGGATACATTTCAAGCCAATACGATTTAAAAATTATGCATATAGTATTTTGCTGCACAGAAAACGTTAGATGCGATCACTCTTTCAAAGGGAAAGAAGACCCCGTTGTAATTGTGAAATGGAAAAGACACTTCCACTTAGTGGTATTTTGGCATAAAAAAATATATGTTCTCATTTCCTACAAAAGGAATATCTAAAGTCAATACGATTTACAAATAATTCAGTGACCGTAAGTTAGCAGATGTTAGTGCTTGGTTTTTAAGAAAACATCAGATGCAATTCAGCTTGCAGAGAGAAAGACGACACAACAACACTAATAACGAACTGGAATGCTCTCACCTTGATAGCAGCAAACCCTAATGTAAGTGAAGTAAAAAGAATTCCTTATTTCCGATAAATAATTAAAAATTCATTTTAAATCGTTATTCTCAGATATATTAGTCTGTCTTTCTACTATTTTATTGCATCATGTCTTCCAAATATTGTAAATGATACAAAGATGTGAAGTACAAATAGACTCTAAAATGAGTGTAAGTGCGTCAAAAAATCACGTAAGTCGAAAGCATGCCACTATGGAGAATATGTGCAAACTGAAACTTTGAAATTAACCAGAGATGGGAAAAATTGTCACACCTAAGGTTCCTACTATTTAATACACATCGAAGATCAAGAATATACTTTCTTGGGCACCAAGTTTTCACACAATTAATAACGTTGCTACATTTATCACCCTCTCAAGATTCTTTCCTATGTGTATATAAAATCCTAAGCCATGATTGAGATTCATATGATGGGCACGCAAAAGCCTGATAAAAGTAGATGATCCTTGAACCTGGGGATCATGGCTTTAGCAGAAGAAAATGCATGAATCTTAATATCTACTCAAATATTTAACGTCATAATGGAGCATTATTAAGTAATATAGATAATGCAAAACCACGCATAAAAATTAAGGGATCTTCTCCTAAAAGCATTCATAATCAATCCGAAACTCGACGTTCCCATCAGGAACTTGATTGTCATGGAAATTTTTAAACTTGGTGCAAATTTTCACCGAAATAGATTCTAAAACGTAAAAAGTGAACAACAGAAATGATGATTGGTAGTAGGTAAAATAAATTTTTAAAAACTAGTAAATTTTACACACAAAGAATAATTCTTATAAAAAGTAAAATATATAATTCTCTGATTTAAAGTATTCCCAACATAAATTATGGATAGGTGAGCTTCTAACTTCATCAACATGTAACTAGGTTATCGAGTTTTCAAAGGTAGATTAAAAAAAAAACATTAACGAAAGGAAAAGAATGGAAATGCTTGATGTGTGAACTTTTCAAATGCTCAAACCAACACGTTGCAAACATGAAAACTATATCATCCGTTTTACAATCAAGTAGAGGATGACCAAACCAAAGATAATTAGTCATAAAATATTTTATTTAGTCAAATCAACTTTTGACTTCTAACATTGCATTACGCAGTATTACATCTATTAGAAAATAAAAGTATAGCATAAAAATGTGACCGCATCATATAAAAATTATCAAAAAGATATCAAGATTAAAAAATGAAAGAGCATAGAGGTACTATAATATTGAAAAAGTATTATGCAACATATTAGGGCCTCTTATTCTAAGACTCGTAAGACGTACACAAAAGGCTCAAAAAATAATAATAAGATTGAGTGCCAATGCTGCAAGGTCCAAAAGAAACGCATAACTCTTGTTCGGATCAACAAGCCGCGAAACTGATCAAGAACATTGGCAGCATCGAGGAAAGAGATAAAAAATCGGACAATGAGGAAGATTCCGACTGCGGACCGCCGTGTTAAAATAATGCAACCGCTGTAAGCCTGCGTGGAAGTAAAAGGGCAAAGATAAAGACGCACCTACCATGGCTTTCAAAAAGCTCGCCGAGAGAGAGACAAAATGAGAAGATATTGACTGGAGAAACACTAAACATCGGCAAGATGCATTCAAAAATCCATCAGAGAAAAATGCGAAGACGTGGATGGGGGACCACGATAACGCCGGAGGTAGGCGAGGGGAGGGTACTCCGGGACCAAGGCCAAAGGGTTCGATAGCTCACGTGGGGTGTCTCTCCGCGCCCTCATTTTATATCTATGCTCTGCAGGAACGATGCCGACCTCGCTGCTCCTAGGACCCACCGCCGCTGCCTCGCAGGTCCCCATCCAATCAGCCATTGACACGTAAACGAAGCTTCTGGAGCCCAATCCGCCGTCATCGGAAAAACGGGTCCACGATTCATCGCCGTCGGTTCTGAGCGCGGGATTTTCGGGCTGCAGGTGGGCCCCAGAGGAGAGCAGATTGACCGCACGATCCGGCCGACCCACGATGGCATAATCGACTTATTTCCCGCTTATTGCGGCCCGTTTTCAGTTACCGCTTCTGACTAGCTTACATTTACATATCTTCAGATTAATATGCATAAGTCATTAACTGCCAATAATCTACCAAATCACACGGCTCCTTGCAAATATTATAAGCATGGGCTATGATTGAGTCGTAGCTTGAACACTATATGGCTGGCTGGTGATCAGTTTCCAAGCTCTATTCCCATTAAATTAAATTCTGTTCTGCTAAAGAAATGCTCGAAAATATAAAAAAATAAAGATAAAAATAATATATATATATATGAGCAACAATGACTCTGATTTTTTTCAGTTGATCTTGATCTGGATGACCCATCCCAAGAGCAGGAGGGAGATATTGGAACCTTTCTGAAAAAGGGTTGGTCTTTAAATCGTCAAAAGTCAAACCATGCCCAGAAGGGAGAAATTATATTGAACGAGAAGATTATGGAGGTTAATGACAATGACCCAAGATTAGGTCACAATTTCTCTGAATGAGGAGCTCCCCAGAAACCGTCAACAGACAATAAAAAGAAGCCTTACCATCACCAATCAAAGTTTTAAAAAAAAAAAATGATGTTCAAGGAACAGGGTCAACTCCTCTCTGATCCACCACCAGATTGTATAAAGAGTTTGCCGGTGAGGGAGCAGATCCCCAAACATATGGAAGCAGCTTTCCAACCCATCCAGCTGGAGAGATATCGCCCATGAAAAAATCACTGCCAACCCTTTTTCCGATTCATTATTGCGAAAAAAATACACGAATTCGGCCCAATGGAAAGGAAATAAAAGGAGCGCTTGTTACAGTTCATGTTCTTCCAAGTTTGATGTATTTCTTCCCCGTGACAGAAAATAATAAAAGAAAGCTGTCATCAAAGATTCCGTCACAGTTGTTGATCCACAGGAAAAGAGAATGTGAACTTACTTAACCGGGAGATAAAATGCGGAAGATGAGATAAATCAAGAAGGAAAAACAGACAGATCCCTGAAAGCTGACATCCTTCAATGGAAGAGTTTCCTCTAGTAAATAGACACAGAAACAGATCAACTTCATGGTGATCTAGGAAACCTGGTCGATTCAAGGAAATCCTACAGATACCATCTAGGAAACACAGCCAAGTAGTACAGGATAAATGAAGAAACCAATCAAAGGTTGATAAAACCCAAAAAAAAACATAACAGCCACCTCGAAGACAAACATAACAATGAAAGAATAAAAACTCGAAAACAGGTGAGATCCAGGCATCAGACATGGAAGATAATCTTCGATTATAGTCTCTTGTTCACACGGGCATTATACCTGAATCAATATGCAAGTCGCACAATATTCAACATACATTGCAACTGCATACACATGTTCGGTCGGATTATGCACATTTCTAATATAGGACAAGTGACTGAGAACCAGAGCCCGACTCTGGGAAAAACGATTCAAAAAAAAAAAGCGCTGCGAGATAGTGCATAACTTTTTAAAGAGAATTACAGCATCAGTTTGAATTTCTCTCATAAATACCCACCGAATACACATTAGCATACAGTTTAGTGTTGATGGACAACTTTACAGCTCTGCATTGAACCACATTGGCTATGTCAGTCATCTCAATGTTGAAGTTTCATTCATTTAATTCCAGCTTATTCCAGATCGCATGATCAAATTCATCATGATTTTTATGATATTACCACAAATAAGCAGGAGAGGTGCCTTAAAAAGTTAGTCCCTGAGTTTAAAATTCTATCCATTGGTGCATACTCTTGACTTGATCTTACCTGGGCGTCTTTTGTTAAATCTATTTTTCAAAAAAGAACCCAATAATTAGTGAAAAGCGAAGGAATTAGCCTCGTCATCGTTATGCTCTACAAAATTTGTACAGAACTCATAAGGAAAAAGGAAACAAAAAGAGAAGCATGGCATCTACCTGGAAAAAAAATGCATATGATTAGACAGTATAAGAGTTTATCAAGAGATTGCCAGTTGACAAAAATGTTTGCGTCATCGAGATAAGACTTTTTTTTGAAAAAAATCCAAGAGAGAGGTGTAGAGAATAGTTCGTTAAATAGTTGTGAGAAGATATGGGAAAGATTCCTGTAAACAGGATATGTCTCAACGAAATAAAATGGAAGACCACCATTATGAGTGGACAGCAACCTAATTTAATCAGAATCCTTAATGCTTTCCAACTGATCCTTATGCTGTACATACTGATGCAGCAGTGTGAGCCTGGCAGTCTCGAAAGCAAAATATCCCAAGCCGGCGAAGCAGGCACTGTGAAGCACACGAGGCCCCATACCCCGGAAAAGGCCTGGCCAGCCTTCTTCCACAAGAATTTGTCTCACTGTGTCTGAAATCCTATCCCTGACTTCGCCGTGGATTTGCGTCATCAGCCGTGTCTTCACCACGTCTAGAGGAGTCGTCAGAGATGCTGATATCGCCCCCGCCAGCGCCCCACAGGCAACACTCTGCAAGGGCTCAAGATTGGCCTTCCCCGTCCTACTTAGCACAAAGCTCTTCAAATACTCAAATGAAGAATAGCTCAGGATACCTGCCGGTAAGTTCCTCAGCAATGTGGCTGAATAACCTGCGTACAAGCCGAGGATTCCATCCTTCTCTAAAATCCTCAGTAGCACCTCCCACGACCTACCGGTTGCTCCGGCCTGCATCCGCTGGGTGATGAGCTCCTTGGGTACCATAATTGCAGACGAAACAATATTCCCCATGGCACCAGCAGTCGGCGGAATGAGCAGGGGCGGGTAGTAAGAGAGCTTGCCGAGCACGGATTTGCCGAGTTCGCAGGTGCCGAAGTAGATAGAGGAAGAGAAGGCGGATCCGACGATAACTGCGGATACCCCGCGGTAGAAGCCGAGTATGCCGCTGGCCTGGAAGGTCTTGAGGGCGACATCAAGCGCGCTCGAGTAGATCTGGGCGGCTCCTTTAGTCTGGAGCTTGGTCTTGACGGTGTCGATGGGATGAAGGCAGACGTAAGTGAAGGCGCCAGCGATTCCCCCGGCCATGGCGCCGATGACGGCGCGCTCCACGGTGGAGAGCGCCTTCATGAGTGATCTGGCTCCAGAACCGGTCCCCCTGCTCGAAGGCTTCAGCCATCCGGCGCGGTCATGCGCAGAGAGGGAAGCGGATCCAAAAACTACCTCGACATCGCGCCGCCCCTTCCTGCCGTTCTTCGGGAAGGAATTCTGGCGTCTAGGAGGAAACCTAGTGGAGAATTGGGAGATGCCGGCTTCAATACTGAAATTCTGCAGAGAGAAGCGGCCGCCCCGAGCAGAGGAAGAGAGGAGCAGAGTGTTGAGATGGTGGAAGGAGCCATTGAACTCCGCCAGGGCGAAGTCGCCCCGAGGATACGAGGGGTCGGTCTCCATCGACCTCAAGCCCCTCTCCCCTGCTGAGAGCAAAGGCGACGACGACGGAAATTCGGTGGAGAACCAGCGGGCTCAGATGGAAGAGCAGTCATCGGGATACAACTAGCTGGGCCGCGTTATCCAGGATGACTGGATCGGCCTTTTACCAGTCGGGATCAACTTCTCTCTCTCCCCTCTCTCTCTCCCCTCTCCCTCTTCCCTCTCCCTCTCTCCCCTCTCCCTCTTCCCTCTCTCTCTCCCCTCTCCCTCTCCCCTCCCTCTCCCCCCTCTCCCTCTCCCCTCTCCCCTCTCCCCTCTCTCTCTCTCTCTCTCTCTCTCCTCTCTCTCTCTCCCTCTCCGCTCTCTCTTTCCTCTCTCTCTCCCCTCTCTCTCTCCTCTCTCTCTCCCCTCTCTCTCTCTCTCTCTCTCTCTCTCTCTCTCTCCGCTCTATCTTTCCTCTCTCTCCCCTCTCTGTCTCCTCTCTCTACCCCCTCTCTCTCTCTCTCTCCCCCGCTCTGCCCTCTCTCTCTCCCCCGCTCTGCCCTCTCTCTCTCCCTCTCCCTCTCTCTTTCTCTCTCTCTCTCTCTCCCCCCTCTGTCCTCTCTCTCCCTCTCCCTCTCTCTTTCTCTCTCTCCTCTCTCTCTCTCTCTCTCTCTCTCCGCGTTTTATCCCTTTTCTCACGACATATGTTGTTGAGACTAAATTGGAGGGATTTTTTATTAAGTTGGAGTCCATAGCATGTTTAATGTCAAAAAATATATACATAAAAATAGTCATTGTACATTATTATCAAACTATCTTGGTGATGAGATCATTGTAGAAACTTTTGGAAAAATCTCAAAGAATTTTGATATTGAACACATAGTATTGATACTATATTAAGCCTATATTAAACTTTTACCACTCCCTTTGGTTCATCTTGTACCTTCTTAAAACTGATACTTACTAAGTCTAGAATACAAAACCCACAAATCAGACACTAGGCATCCACTATAGCAGGAAAATTATTTGTTGATAATTTGGTATGGAATAATGTGAAAAATAATATTATATGATAAGAGTTACTCCCATATCTATAATGTAACGACTGGCACCATTATCACCACATTTTTAAAATCATTCATTGGAAGAGCCACCTACATTGGAAAAATCCATATACTGTTTCATTCACTAATAGTCCACAACATCTTCTTGAGGGAGAGAATGTTCTCATTAAAATTGACAGAACATCATTTGTCAAAATTATCAAAAATATACCAAACTCTTATGCCATGTATGTTCACACTTTGTAACCATGCAACATTTATGAACAACATTAGATACTTAAAATTATATAAATCTTGAACTAATTTGAGACTCTCAAAGAAACAACCACATTTCAATAAGAGAATAGTTGTCCCTTTGTTGTTCTTAAGTGACATTGGAGCACTTTGGATCACAACATTGCTTGATTGTTGAAGGATTGATCAATTTATTAAGCTTTATGTATACAATTTCACAATTAAAGTCAAGTGAGTATCAATTACAAAAATCTCAGATGAAAAACTCTACCAAATATATGTTTATAAATAATATTAAACCCTACTAATGACAAGCTATAAGATGAAACTAAAACAGGAGATATAAACAAATAGTGATGTCATAAGGGCCAACAAAATCAGTAGTTGTATGTCTATACTTTTTGATCATCTTAATAGTTTATAGGGAGTTGATTCGCATAACTAGCTAACCTCGTTTGGTGCATTATATTCCTTTCAATGTTTGTTCAAAAAGATGGCTCATTCACCCACTCCTCTTGGTTCCCATGTGACCTCATCAATATTAATGGGAAGTTGACTCAACCATGGAAGGAAGTAGTTGTCAACTTAATAAAACTTTCACTAATGCAAAGATCCTAACTTACTTGCTATTGCTTTCCACTCTTGACTAGTTAAACGTCAATACTTATTAACCCATAGCTATATGAAGAAACAAAGTCACAATGGCTCCATCATAATTTAAAATTACTCAATCTGAAAACAGAGAAAATAAATATTAGTATTTGAGTAGTTTATTTTTTCAATAAATACTTGTCCTGTTAATTCAATTGATAGAACACAAAAGGTTTTTTAGATACATATCAATCCAATTTAGATGAGTTATCAATAATTCATTTAGATTGTGAGCAATTAAATCTAAATAATCCTATCACGCGATAGGGGAGAGGGGAAGAAGGGAGATGGAGGTTTTTGGCTTTAGCAACTCATTAGGAGAGATCGCAATACATATTTGGAGGAGGAGAGAGAGACATGTAGATATATATACATATATATGGAGAGAGAGAGAGAGAGAGAGAATTTTTTTGGTAACATAAAATAGAGGGGTTGGGGTTGGTTAACTAGTCGCAATAAACCATATGATAGTTGGTTCGGTGAAGATTATGAATGCAAGAGAGACGGGGGGGAGAGAGAGAGAGGAGATTATTTTGGTGAATGGCTCGTAGGTGGGGAATACTTCCATTTTGTTGAATGTGCTGTAGAGAGAGAAAGTTTGACCGCTAGTCCTTCTGGCCACAAAGAGGGAGAGAGAAGCAGCGTAGGCTTTGCCCCAAAGAGGCATCCCACCGTTGACCGAAGCTTTCATCAGAGTCGTGTCCAGTCTCTCTCCCCGACAGACAAGACGTCTCTACTTTCGACCAACACAAGCGTACGGTATAGCAAGTCTTTTCTCGAAAAGGGCTTATGAAAATTAGTATTCCTCGATTTCCCCCTCTCACTTTTATTTTATACAAAAAGGGCCTTCCCTCGCGTACGACGACTTCCACGCCAATACCATTTCTAATTGGTTGGTTGTAAGCTGCCTGTCCACCGACTCGACCCGGGTCAACAGGCCAGCGAGAATCCGCCACGTTCTGCCTCGTGGGCCCGACTAGATTCGCAAGCGTGAGTAAACCACGTGTGGACCCGGCCCCTGGTCAAACCACCATAGTCAGAACTTTGGCGAGACGATTTTACAATATCATCATTTAATTATATAAAAAGCACTTAAACGTCACACTTCTCCCATCCAACGACTTGATGCGTTGATCGGCTAAAGTCAACAGCCTTGACTAGAGGAGCCATTTTTTTATATTAGAAATATCACATTTAGTAATATATATCTTCTCCAAATATCCACTACAATTTTCGGAATACCCCTGTCCACCTAACATGATCTCCCCCGGTCGCCACCGAGTGCCGAGTCCCCCGCCGGTCAACCCGCGCCACCGGGGCTGATAACTCGGCACGAAATCCGTAGAAGGCCGAGTCGGCGTGGTCCCCCCCCGCTTCCACCGCCCGATGTCGGCGACTTTCTCCCAGAAGTAGCAGATTTCTAGAGAGAGAGAGAGAGAGAGAGAGGACGCGGCGAGGAAGATCCCCCCGGGCCCACCCTCGGTCTTAATTGCGGGCACGCTTTTTCCATTACACCCCCGCAAGAGGACGTACTTAACGAACCCTTCCCTTCCTCCTGCTCCGGTTGTGTGTTGACCGGCATCTCCGGCGGTGACGTCATCTTCATCCTACCATCTTCCTTCCGCTTGAAATTCCGAGAACCTCCAGCGGTTCTGGTTCCTGCCCAACCTCCCTCTCGGGCGCATTCCAGCTTCCATCCAGTTGCAGGCGGCGGAGATGAGGCGGCAGAGGAGCGGGAGAGAAGATCTGGAGGTGAATGTCCCGAGCTTCTTCCGGTGCCCCATCTCGCTAGACGTGATGAAGTCGCCGGTGAGCCTCTGCACCGGCGTGACCTACGACAGGTCCTCCATCCAGGCCTGGATCGAAACCGGCCACAACACCTGCCCCGCCACCATGCAGGTCCTTCCCACCACCGACTTGGTCCCCAACCACACTCTCCACCGCCTCATCCAGCTCTGGTCTTCTCCATCCTCCGCCGCCTCCTCCTCCCCCTCTCCTTCCGTCCTCCTCTGCCGCCTGCAGTCCTCCTCCGGCGACCCCCTTCCCGTCCTTCGCACTCTCTTGAACCTTTCCACAGATCCCCACAATCTCCACGAGCTTGTTGAGGATCCCGCCGCCGTCCCCGCCCTCCACGGTGTCCTCCTCCGGGAAGACCTCGGTCTAGAAGCCATGGAGGCGGCCGTCTGTGCTCTCTCTCCGGTTCTCCTCGCCCGCCATGGAGACAGCACCGAGTCACTCGCCGATTCTCCCACCGTCTCCTCCCTCCTCGCGGTCCTGAAAGGCGGGCGCTTGGAGTCGAGGATCGCCGCCGCAGAGATTCTCGAAGCGGTCGCCGCCGCTTCCGCCGCCGCCGAGCGGAAGCTCCTCATTGCCGGCACAGGGGATATGCTGGCGGAGCTCCTGCGCCTGGTGGGAGAGGAGGAGGAAGAGGCGGCCGACGCGGGGCTCTCCTGCCTAGTGGCGCTTTCGCCACCGAGGCAGACGCGGGCAGCAATGGTGCGGGCCGGCGCCGTCGCCGTCGCCGGCAAGCTGTTGGCGCGGCCGGCGGCGGCGGGCTCCAGCGCCGAGAAGGCGCTGAAGTTGATGGAGGTAGCGTCGACTTGTAGCGAAGGAAGGGTGGCCATCTGCGAAGACCCTGTGGCGGTGCCGGCCATCGTGGGGAAGATGATGAAGGTGTCGGCGGCGGCTAGGGAGCACGCAGTGGTTGTGCTGTGGAGTGTCTGCTGTCTCTTCCGGGACCGGCGGGCTCAGGAGGCTGCGGCGAGGGGAAACGGGTTGACGAAGATCCTCCTGCTGATGCAGAGCAACTGCTCGCCGGCGGCAAGGTGGATGGCCGCTGACTTGATCAAGATATTCCGGGTCAACTCGAAGGGCTGCCTCGCCAGGTACGACTCGAGGGTCACCCACATCACCCCCTTCTGATGGTTTTCCGGCTTCAGAGCCCCTTTCGTTCTAGTCCTGGGGAATGGGGAAGAAGAAGCCAAACCGATGATCCACAGTCTTTTTGTAAAAAAAATCATACAGAATAATATTTCTGATTAACCTGACAAACGCCTCGGAAATGATAGAGAATAGACTCTCTCCCTCTCTCTCGCTCTCTCTCTCTCCCTCTCTCTCCCTCTCCCTCCCTCTCTCTCTCTCTCTCTATCTCTCTCTCTCTCTCACTCACTCGCTCAGTCTTTAGGGCAGTAATGAACACTTCGGGATCATCACCATAGTCTGGTTGGATCAGTAGGCTTTGGATAGAAAAACCTACGATTATTTTGCTTCTATTGACTCGACGAGAGCGAGAGCGCGAGCAAGAGAAAGAGAGAGAGAGAGAGAATGCGTGAAGAGGAGATAAAGGAAAGGAAAAGGAAGAGGGAGTAGACAGGCTTATACCGCCATGACCTTGGCGAGGAACGGAGAGAGGGAGAGAGGGAGAGAGAGAGGGAGAGAGAGAGAGAGAGAGAGAGAGAGAGAGAGAGAGAGAGAGAGAGAGAGAGAGAGAGAGAGAGAGAGAGCAATGAGACAAGGGTACCAGTAAGGAAAGCGTAGAGAGGGAGGGTTTGACGACCGGGTGGTCCAGACGGGCCGCAAACGCCGGACGCGTTGCGGCCTACCACGTTCTTGTGGCGCACGCATGTCCATGCATGTAAATTGGGTGGCCTTTCTCCGCCCTGGTCTGATTTCCACATGTAAAAATAGTAATAGATTGACCAACGCGAGCACCGCCGCCGCACCCAGTCGTCATCATGATCGGGCCATCCAGACCAGAAGCCACACTATCTGAACGGATTCCCTCCTCTCGAATCGCCCTGATCATCGCTCTACCATGATTCGAGAGGATCAATCAATCTGGTTTTGTCGAAGTATAAGATGGACACGAACTGTATACCTCGAACTAGATCACGATTAACGTTTATCTTCATGCATATAATTCACAATTAAAAGAGCACACCACAATTTCTAATGTGGGTAGATTGCATTATTCTACATGTTGACCCAATGACTTTTGGGCCGATAGGCATATTTTTACTCAATTTACTTTTTTTGCAACTGAAGAAAGATGGGTCAGACATTGCAAACACTAAGGGGTGATTTAGTAGACATGAGAATTTGGACACCGTCCACTTGACGTCTTCTATTGTAAGTATGCTCTTTAAATATCCAACTTTGTTTCAACTTGATTGTATGAAATAATTTATCTCGCAGAAAAGAAAACCCACAATAATAACTTGGAACCCATCTTGTAGACGCAACAACTCTCGCTCTCTCTCTCGCTCACTTGCTTCCCCCCATCTCTTTCTCTCCTAGTCACTCTATATTTACAACTTTCTGTCACTCTAGTTGATGAACTATTGACTATATTTGAGGAGAGAACCATTTAATTAAAAAATAGTTTAGAATTAAATAGGAGATACTAGTGAGTCCAAATAGGCAAAGAAGTCAGCTACAAAAGTCCAACATGTTAGAATGAAGTTAGTCTACATGTTGCTCCTCTCTTGTCATTTTGACTACCCAAAATGCTCTAATTATCAATTATTAATTAAAATTTTGTACATCTCCCATCAATTCTAATGTGGACATCCACACCAATGTACGAATTCAAGTCTTGATCACTCATGATATCATAATATGATAAAACATGCATTTTTTATCACTATTTATTTTTTTAATTTAAAAAATAGAAAAGGTTAAAAAGTGAACATTATCACACATTAATAATGAAATTTTCAATTATGAGAGAACTAGAACAGATAATAACATTATCAACTATCCAATTTCTAGGTATGTTAGTGTTTAATATACACATCATTTCCAAAAGATTAGTGGAAAACTAAATAAATTAAGGTATGTCTAGGTAGTAGAAGTATGTTTGTGAGTCAAATCACACAAAATCTATTTAAGTGTGAATAAATTTGTCTACATCTCTTGATCTACATAGTATGTTCTCATGTTTTATTGTCAAGAAGATATAATCATTAATATTTTATGCTTGACTAAATTAAATTTTGTATTTATGTTATTTGTATTTTTTTGTTATCATTGGTTATTTGTGCTAATATTGAATTAAGATGTACATCCAAATGTTTATTCTGAAAAATCTTTAAAATGTCTATTCTGAAAAATCTTATAAAACTCTATTTATAGTAATATTTTTAGAAACTAAGCATAATTTTGGAAGTATAAACCTAGCCTTTTACCCTTGTGTATTTATAAACATCATAAGTACGAGTACTTCAAAAGCTAATTTGTTCATTAGTGTCTTGCACTTGTTTATTGACTATATCAATGGATTGCACATAAACATTGATACATGCATGCACATGATCATGATCATCCCAATATCTCATACTTTTTCAACCTTACAAAAGTAATTACATATCCTCATTGCTTAATAAAGAAGGACCTCACCCCTAGGTTCTACTACATCAAAGCAATAAATATGTTGAACACGTTTCCCAACTTGTTTCTAGTAGATTTCATGATCATACTCAAGTGATTCCTAGAAACACTTCATTCAGACTTTACAACTCTAAGGGACTAACTAGATTAGCAACCAACTAATATGTTCTAAATTCACAGCTATAGGTCAGCTCAAGTATTAGTACACAAAAATAAGTTAAGAACAATATAATACTATTTTAGGTCAGCTTGTGGCTTATGGCGGTGTGTGTTCCTTGGCCTAAAGACAATCATTTTAAGGTGTGGAGTAGTCACTTGAATGTTTGAGAAAAAAATATAGAATTCGATACTTCAATATTTTTTCTCAAATTGGACATTAGATAAAATGTTGCTTATATATGAATTATATGTCATTTTAATAGTAAAAAAATTATTTTAAAATGATCACTCAATGACTATGGCATAATCCAATATCTAGTTTAGGTGTTACTATAACTTTTTTTTTCACTTACTTGTCATTTCATGTAATGCTATACCCTTTAACTTGTGTTTTAGTTATAAGTTGGATTACTTGTTCCTACAAAGAAAAATATGAAAATTTGTAGTAAATTTATCTCTAAAAATTATAAATAATTATAAAATTTTATTAATGGATTTCAACATAAGCAAGTATTTAAAAGAGAAAATTATGAAGATGTTTCAATATTTTTTAATGTAAAATTATCATTCACCATTAAGTATGTTTTCTTCAATCTTGATGTTTGCTCTTTGTAGGTTAGTTGACATATTTTCTTCTGTGATAAATTCAATTGAATATCTTCATATTATATAAGACAATTCATTTGCTCTATGTGAAGAGACAAGCCATGTTCATGAGCCTACTTGATCATATTTGGTCATTTCTCATACCAAGTGGGTCTACTCTAATTCTAATGAGGGAGTGAAGAAAGAAGAAAACTTTTTAAGTAGGCTGGGTAAAATTTCTATGATTTTATAAAAATGTCATGTTACTCCTTTTTAGTGGCTTTCTCACTAAAAGTGTAAAATATCATTTAAATAGACCTTTCTACCTATGAAGGGTTCAAAATAAAAATATTTCAATCATGATTAAAAATCAAATTATTGAATGCTTGATTATATTACTATTTCTTAATGTGGAAATAAATATGCACCTAATTGAAAATGTAAATATAATAGGGTGATACATACTTGCATTTAGAGTAGTTAGACTTGTAGCCTACAACCACTACCTTTAGAGCCCCTCACTCATTCTCTACTAACATTTCCCAAATATCACATATTGTATATTATCATCATTAGCACCGAAACTTATTCAGAGACGACTATTGACTTTTTTCACTCTACCCTACCAAATAATCTTTCACAATGCACTTTACTTCAAAGGAATCTTGATTGGTGAGTAA
Source organism: Spirodela polyrhiza (assembly GCA_024713555.1). Classification (NCBI taxonomy): domain Eukaryota; kingdom Viridiplantae; phylum Streptophyta; class Magnoliopsida; order Alismatales; family Araceae; genus Spirodela; species Spirodela polyrhiza. The sequence continues at coordinate 370,618 of CM046540.1, forward strand.
AATTACAAATGATAATTAATTAGGTAAATAAATAATTTTTATGATTCAACAAAAGATTTTTGTTGACTTTTTATACTATTAGAGCTTTGATGATGACAAAATACATGAGTAAAAATATTATGAGATATTGTGACAATATTGGTGGAACATTTTCCTAACCCTTAAAATTTTTCAATAGGAGTCTAGAGCTAATTGTATGACTCAAAGTATCTCTTTCTACTTTTAGGAAGATAGTCCAGTCACTTAATTATATGAGTTTACATTAGATCTAAAGACACAATGAAAGTAAGATACACTAATTTTATGTATATAAAAAATCTTACCAATTAGGCCAAAACACTATAGATGAGTAGAAGCACCAGAATTTATAAAATTTTAAATAATTCTATATTTAAAAATTTAAAATATATTTGTGACCCTTAAAATATTTGATTTTTTCAAATGTTCATTTCCAGAAATATTGTTAAAAACTTTAAAGGTGATTTCCCACTAGATTTATATTTTTACACACTAGGAATGGGGGACTGCAAGGCAAAATAAGAAAAATGAAAAATTTTTACTTTACCTCCTAACTATCAATAGGGGGATGGCCTAGTCATTAAAGATGTTAAAAATCTCAAAATCAAGGAAAAACAATCACTATGTGAGGAACATTTTCCTCAATGCCTAGGCCAAGCAAACATCATTTAAAAGATCAAGTGCCTTCACACCTCAAAATGGTTTTACAATTTAAAGTCAAAAAAATATGCCACTGAAAACTGCATATTGAATATTTAAGTGCGCTAACTTATTATTGATTTGTTATAAATTATTTGTATTACTCATGATGACCAAGAGCCTTGAATCTAAAACGAAGATCAGTTGAGTGTTAAGCTGTAAATATACAAGAAATCTATTAGGTCTTTTTCTAGTTAGCTCCCTAAAGCCACAAATCTAGAAGCAATACTTTAGAACTAACTTGGGTTCACTAGAGTTGTGGACTTATGAAAATTAATTGAAACATTTAGTTTAAACGTACAATTTAGTGAACCTAATGATGAAGTCTTTAACAAGCTGAATAGGCCAAGTGGACTTAATCATTATGAATCTAAGTTCCATGATATAAATAGGAAATTAAAATATAAAACTAATTTGAAAAATCCTCTAGTTACTCTTACATCCTCTCTAAGACCAACATTCTTCATGCATTGAGATTGTTAGAATTCTTGCAGAACTTTATATACCTAGCATGTTTACTTCATCAAATGAGTCAGGCAATAATGGTTATTCTAGTTTCTTTACATGTCAACTATCACTTAGGAATTAATGGCTGATTTGAAGGGCATCATTGAGAAAACTAGACAAGTAGACAGATGGCTGAGGACAGTGAGATGAAGAGACCCAACAATGAGGCAAAGTGAGAGATGAGGTTATTCGAGAGGACCAAGAGAGAGAGAGAAACAAGGAAAACAAGAAAGAACCATTGAAAATTAAATTGGAATGAAGAACATGAACATAGTTGAATAAAGTTTCCTTTGCCACATAAGACAAAGATGAAACTACCTCAAATATCATTGACTATAATCAACTCTTAATTAAGGATGGAACCCTTGATTTTTCCCAAAAACCTTAGCTTTTACAATATCTCCCCTCATAATATTTAGAACTCTGATAACCAGATGAGTTGTTGTAAGACTCTTCTTCTTTGAGGGTAGGGTGATTATTTATATGACTATGGCTACAAGTAATTGTAAGCCATACAAGCACATGTCAACAAGTATTTAAATTCAAGTGGGGTGACGTCATTGCAAGTGTTCATAGTTGTATCATTTTATATTTTCATAAAGAGTAAATTATTAAATAATGATAAAATAATATTTAATTTATTTGTATAGAATTAGTAGCACATCAAAGTGCCGAAGATACTGAACCGGGGATAATTCGATTTCTTTTGAAAATGTGTACTATTTTTGGGGAAAAAGACCCAGCTTTGTATCATTTTGATTTCGAAAATGCGGTGAGCGTGGATCGAACACGCGACCTTCAGATCTTCAGTCTGACGCTCTCCCAACTGAGCTATCCCCGCTTATTTAAATTTTTGATAGAGAATTTCTTTGTTCAATCAATTTAAAAGCAATGCCTTTTTGCGTCAAGAACGGTGAATAGTAGCCGGAAGCAGGAGCTCCTCCCTGCCAGAGATACAGACATGATCGAGGGAGGGAGGAAGGGAGGGAGAGCGAGAGAGAGAAAGAGAGAGAGAGAGAGAGAGAGAGAGAGAGAGAGAGAGAGAGGATGCACCCCCATACGATGTACAAGAGCAATGGACAGTGACAAACACAAGTGTTGAAATGAGAATTTTCCATGCAGCAACATCTACTTCTCGTTTAGTCTAGTGGGTCAATCCTGACCTGGTGGTCACTGTTTGATTCTCGAGGGAGGGTCGTCAACAGTGTGCCGGAATGCCCACCCCACCCCCCTCCCCTGGATGAGCGTGGGCTCCTCGGAGGTGCACAGACGAGGACCGCTCAGTCCCACAAGACCTAATCACGCAGCAGTTCATCAACCCGGAAGAAGAAGAAGAAGAAGAAGAAGAAGCAGCAGCAGCAGCAGCAGCAGCAGAAGAAGAGGAAGCAGATTCACCGCAGATGGCAGGTGCAGGATGTGGCATACCAAGATTTTTGTCAATCCTTGAACAATTTGGCGGTCACGGAACGGCGCCGAGGCCGGCATTGAACACGAATCCACGATAAACACCATCGCCATAGCCGGGCGCGCCGTCCACCCACCTCCACCTGCCGCCATTCTTGCCGGCCTCGTCTTCCTCCCACATCACCAGCTTCCCCCTCACCTTCCTCCCCGAGAACCAGACCCTCCCATCTGCGCCAAACGCCTTCACCTTGTTCGCTCCGCCGGAGGTCCCCGAGCCGCCAAAGCACCGGTACATGTCCAGGGGCATCCTCCCTGCTTCGTCGCACTCGAGCGTCCCCAAATCCAGCCTGAGGATCAGAACGGTGGAGCACGGCGCGTCGACGGCGAGCGTCGATCTGAGGCCGCCGGTCATGAGGATTCTCCGGTCGCCCCTCCCGCGGATCAGCCTCGGCCGCTTCAAGATGTCGAAGACGTCGCCCCAATCTTGCTGCTCGAGGCGGTCCCAGACGCGGGGGCCCCCGAGCTCGCGCAGCCGGCAGGAGAAGAGCTTCCACTGGCTCCTCCATGGCGATCCGACGTCGCAGAGCACGTAGACGGCGTCGCCGATGAGGATCGGGCTGCGGGGCTTCGACGGGAGGTTGAGGGAGAAGGTGAGCCACTGAAGAGATCCAGGGCTGTACCAGAGAGCGGCGAGCTCGGCGAGGACGAGGACGTGGCCCGTCGGCGCCGCCAGGACAGTCCCATGGCGAGACCAGGCCGATCCGAGTTGCGGGAGCGCGCGGTAGGACCGAGTCAGGGGGTTGCAGAGGACGAGGGTCTTGGTGGACTGCTTCGGATCTGAGGCGGCGCCATTGCTGGGGCCGCCGGAGTCCGCCCAGAGGTAGAGCAGGGAGGGGGAGGCCGTGATGGGCAAGGAGGAAGGGAAGGGGAGGAAGGAGAGGGGCAGGCGGAACCACTGGTTCTCCGCGGGATCGAAGGTGTGGAGATCTGCGGAGGGGTGGCGGTGCGGGTGACGGAGCGCCAGCAAGGGGAAGGGCGGTAGCAGAGCCAAGAACGGCGGCGATGCGAGGGCCTTGCGGAAGAGCTTGCAGACGCAGCGGCAGGCGAGGACCTCCCGGAGAGGAAGACGGGAGAAGATGTGGTGGAGGGAGTCATCAGGAAGGACCTGGATGAGGCAGCAGTCGTCTTCCCCCTCCTCCTGCGCCGCCGCTTCCGGCGAGGCCTCTGGCGGCGCCGCCGGAGCTCCCGATTCCATCGCCGCCGCCCCCCCAATCCCCATCCTCCGCCGCCGAATTCCTCCTTCCCCCCGCACGGATTTCGCGGCCGGGAAGAAATCCCCACCGGTGGCGGCTAGCGGAAGGGCCGGGAGATAAGAGTCGCCGTCACAGTTACGCTGTCCCGCGAGTTAACCAACCTCCCCCCTCCCCCCCCCCTCCCACGCCCCAGATCGGCCAGCCGACTCGGACGACGAGAACCGGAGAATCGGAGAACGAAACTCAGCGAATCGCCCCCTCCCCCCCTCGGTTTGTCGGTCAAACCACCATGCGGAGATATTTCGCCCACAAACTTATATAATATCACATCAATACGGCGCATGACATCATAAGACGATATGACCACGACGACAGCGAGGGCCCCCCCTCGCCAGTCAGCCAGTCAGTCACTCAGTCACACCCGGGGGAACTAGAATCTGCCGGATCTTTACAAGGGCGTGACTGAGTAATTGTAACTTAAAAATCGGATTTTTTTTTCGAGTGGGTGGAAGCGGGTCCGGCCCTTACACGGAGTCCCGGCCGCCGAAGGGGTTGCCGTTGACAGCTGGGTGGAGCATGTGGCGCTGCGCCGGCGCCTGGTGGCCGCCGGCGGCGCTCTGCGGCGGCGGGGGCTGCTGCTGGGGCTGAGACAAGTACTGGGGAGTTCCTCTGGAGAAGGCGCTCCCGTTGACGAAGGGGGCCTGCCCGGTCGCCAGCTTGAGCCTCTGCACCTCCTCTCTCAGGGCCTCGTTAATCGCTGGAAACATAACCCCCTTTCATCATCTGACTATGGTTGAAGGACTGGTTCTAGCAAAATGGGAAAATATCTCGAAAAGGCCCACAAATCGGCGAGTTCTTACAGATTTACCTTGTGATGGGCCAAAAACCGCTAGACGACCTGAACAATGCACATGAGGGGATGGATAACCATGGAAGAGGTCTGGGTTTCTCCTACATTACTCTTGATAATTCGAACAGTGGATAAAACTAGAACACATCACAGATTTTATATCAGGATCTTCGGGCAGGGGGTGCCAAAATATATGCCATTTCGGGTATAAGAACAGAAAGGGTGTTGCAGTGGTGGCTCTCAGCTCTAGCGAGTTCATCATCCCAGCTGGTGGAGATCAAAGGACGACCTCTGAAGTTTTTTCCTTATTTTTACTAAATTTTTTCGCATGCGGATGCAAAGTCATAGATGGTAGCTGCTTGAAGAAGGGGGGGAAAAGAAAATCATCGCATGGAGATTGAGGGAGTGATAGCCGAAGGTAGATACCGTCGCGAAGGTGAGCCTGCTGCTCCATGGCCTGCAATCGCAGCTTCAGCTCCTTGTTCTCGGTGGTCAGACCGGTAGTGTCCCTCTGTGCAGTTCAAGACAAGACAAATGAATCATCTCAGGCACGAAACATTGCTAATTCAGGTAAAATTACGGCATTACCCAAGCTTTTAATTGCGTTTATATTGATATAAAAAAGGAAATCAGTGATGAGAAGTTGGCGGACTCTGTGGGAGTGTGTTTTCGGCGACAATATTATATACAACACATAAATACGGTTGCTCATACAGACAGATGCTGAATATTTTCGTAGTTAGGTTTTAAAAAATCTATAATTTTCAAAACATGCAATTATTACAAGCCTTTCGACAACATCTCCAGCTACGTGAAGCAGTAATCAGTGATGGGATTTTGGGGATGGGGAAGAATTGAAAAATGATTTCCAACCAGGAATCCACATTCTTCGAGATTTCTGATCCTAATGGCTAATAACACAACACGATATTCTCCACACCATAAGTAGATGGTCACAATTTGAAACCACTTGGATAATGCTCGCGAATTAGATACACGTGATACTAGCTGAATTTAAGTGTCTTATATGCGAAATAAAACATGGCAATAAAAGAGTTGATTAACAGTTTACCATCTATGCACATCATAAAATAAAATAAATACAAATGAATTAGTAACTCAAAAATCTACCAACATTGAATTTGGCTCCATGATTTCCATAAACATCGAATTATGAACTGAATGCCTTGCATGACATCTACAAATGATAAAGCACAGAAATGCCAGAAATGTTTTAACGGCCCATGAGTGCAGTATACAAGCGCCATTCATCAATGGGGAACCTGATCATCTACAGTGAGTGGATCGGATGAAATGTTAAAGTTTGCAGTTCATACCTGTAGCATAGTTAGTTGTGCGGAAAGGGTCGTGGCCTCTGTCTGAAGAGTTTGCACCTTCCTCTCCAGCTCACTGGTGTAACGAATTTTCCGTTCCTTTGAACGTGCGGCGGATTGCCTATTTGCAAGAATCCTGAAATGCGTAGTAGAAAACGTCGTGTATTTTTCGTAATCAACTAAAAATTCATAAAAAATTACATAGAACTCATAAGATTACACATCACCAAACTCAAATTCAAAAATTTATTCGCTCGACATATTAGACAACTTTATGAACATGAAAATTGCCCAGATATAACAAAACATGGGGCAACAAGAGCGAGTTAAGCCAGAGTTCGATGATTCTACTATGCTTCACGTCCAGAACTTGAATAATTTATCAGAAAATAAAAAAAATTGGGTAAATATAACGTACCAGAATTTTAACAAACACTGATTTCGCGAGATAAATGTCAGAATTATTTCATAAGGATGAAGGTGCTGACTAGTAGCCAGAGATTGGCGCCGGCAGCAGTCTTGCAATGAGTAGAAAGTTTGAAAGCCAGTAGAAGTGATGTTGTTGCAATAGATCGTGGCAACATGGAACAGATATGGTGCCGCTGGGAGTTGACACTTGGAAGTATGGTTTGGGTTGGACGGTTTTCAATGGCTGGTGGTCAATATTTGTTGTTCTTATGACAGTGCGTGGTCATATGCCTTGTGTGGTAGTAACCCCGTTGACGATGGTGGAGATTACACTTGAAAATTTGAGAAGAATTTAAGTAATGAACATATGAGAGATTAGATGGTGCATCAACGTAATATCTAAGATTTTAATCTTCTTTATTGGTCGTTCCCTGCCTAAGATTGAAGATTTCAAACACCATCATAAAAGAGGCGTGTTTGATGGAAAGATGCAACAAAATTAAATTGAGGTAGAAAATTTAAGCAACCAAAACATGAAATAAAGTTGGAAAGATGAAATCAGAATAATCTCACTACGCCGCTAGAATCAGACGATATAAATCTCCAAGTCCGGTAATAGGAAAAATTTTGAATTATAATTTCCAATTTTCAAAAGAGATGAAATCAGACCAAATCACTAAAAGAAATCCAAATTATTAACTACGGTGGTCAAGGAACCGTGAAAAAAAAAAGGGAACGAAAAAGCAAACTGATGACAAAGAGACTGACCTTTTAGCTCTCTTCGGATCTATCAGTGCCAGTTCGGCTAGCTTCTCTGGGGCCATGGCCTTCTTAGCATAATCCGACGGTGGCGCTGACTCCGCCTCGAACGATGACGTGGAGCCGTCCATCGAGTTGCTCCGCATATGGTGCACCCTTTTGTTGCCGTTGTTGATATTGTTGCCGAAGTTATGCGCGCCCCCGGATGCCGGCGCCGGCACATCCGATAACCCAAGGTCCTCAAAGAAGGCGGCATCAACCGATAAGCTCCTAAAGTGCGACCCCCTCGGAGGTCTCTCCGCCTTTCCCTTGCTCTCACACGCCCCGGACTGCCCCTCCGACAGGGACGATTCCGCCGGGGGAGCCGGAATCCCGCCGCTGGTGGATCCGTTGTCATCGGACAGAGAAGGCAGCTCGATGTCGCCGAATCCAAAGTCCGGATCGGAGTCGAACAAGATGTCATCCGGAATGCGGAGCACAGTCTCCGAGTGCGCCCGCCGGTGCCCGGCGCCGCGCGCCGGCTGCGCGGCAAACGTCGGCACCGGATCGACCCCGAACGCGGACGACGGGTAGCGCCCAAATCGGGGGTTGGAGGGGAGCATACTGGGATCCATGGATGAGGCTCGCGGTGGGAGCGCCCGACGAAGACGCACGACAAGGAAACGTAGATGGCGGTGGAGAGGGATTAATTGACGTCGACTGCATTGGATCGAAGACGAACCCGAAGAAGATGAGGAGCCCCACGCCAACCGGCAAGGAAGCGATTTCAAACTCCCCCCCAACTCCCCACTTCCTTCCCGTCTCTGTCGTCAAAATGGCGCATGTGCGTCCGATTCCTCGAAAGTATAAAATAAGCCCACCGATGCCCCGCGGCGCATCCCACCCTCCCGAGCCACCGCCCGGCGGCGCCGACACGCCCTCTGATCGGGCCGAGGCTTGGACCGGCGTAGGTTAGCGGGAATTAATCCCCGAGAGCTGTCGTGAAACCCGCCAGGCGGGACACGTCGCTATTGGGCCAAAGCGGGGCCCCCCATCCCCCGCGATGTCGTCACTCGCCATTCAACCACGAATCCCGACAGTGACCCCTCGCCCGCTGGGCGGTGAGACTGAGATCGCGTCCTCCGCGGTGATCCCAACACCAAAGCGCGTCGTGTACTGTGCTCAGCATGTTGCCGCTGCTGCTGCGGTCCAGAAGATGCCGCATCTCGTTGACTTTCTCTCTTGTCGTATAGTCAGCTTCGCCGGTCCGGTTCATTCCGCAGCCGCCCCGCCCTCCCTCTCTCTCTCTCTCTCTCTGGGCCGTTGGGCCTGGTGATGATGCCCAGTTGGGCCCATTATCAGTCCCACGAGAGGCCACTAATACGAACATTTAATGAATAAATAATCAAAGATATCATTTTTTGATTCATTTTTCGAACAGCCTGAGACATCAAGTGGATTTGGTATCCCCGTCCATGTGGGCCCCGCTCCCCACGAATCCACGTCAGCAAATCTTCTGCTGATCGAGGCCCGGCAAGTTGCAGCCTCGTTTTCTCGAGTTATTGAGCGGTTAATATTACTATAAATTGCATTAATGCGCATCATTAGAAGGTATGGTATTTTTCTTGTCCAACCGCCACCCAACTGCTGGTCTTCGATCAGAGAGGAAATAATGAGGCTCCACTATGCCGCCGCCGCCGCCGCCGCCGCCGACGCCGTCCTCTTGATTGAAGGATGAACCAATCAGCGTTGAGATAGGGCGGAATCTGGGCCCACGCCCCCCACGCCATCACCACGTGTGCAAAACGGGTAAAAAAACCCGTTTGGGCTGATACGTTCAGTGGGCTGCTGACATTGGACTAGTATGACTCTATGCGATATTGGGCTTATGTGGGCCTAATTAATGGATAATGGGCCTGAATTATTGGGCCATATACATGTTCACACAGCAGAAAAGGAGGCCCACCCGAGTCCGGACCCGTAGAGGGATCTTGTCAGTTTCTCATTCTGGGAAGGCATTCCGCAGCAGTCGTTTCTGCTGTTTTCTAGCAAAGGCGATGAAGAGAGAGAGAGAGAGAGAGAGAGAGAGAGAGAGAGAGAGAGAATAGAAGGGCGTTCCGCAGTTGGAAATGGTCGAGAATGAGAAAGATCTAAATTCCGGTACCTGCCTCTGTTCTGGTAATGTCTTCGTGAGGAATGTTTTCCTGGTAGGCGTTTCTACGGAATCCATTCCATTCATAGGTGATACGTCTCTCTCGCCCGATGGCGATGGCGATGGCAGGGGGGCCAGAAGGAGCCCTGTCGTCTCTGTCGCGCATCAGCTACACTGCCTGGTGCGCGGGGTTCTCTGTTTCCTCGAGGTCACCCTGTTTGTGGATGCTCTCCTTTCTCTGCGGCCGAGTCGGCGATGGGAACGCTGTCTCCAGCGCAGCCATTCTTTGGGAGAGCAGACGCGAAAGGAGGAAGAAGAAAATGTCAACATTTATCGCGACATTGATAATGGAAGACCTTCCCCCGCCATTGCCGCCGCTCTCCCAGGATAACAAAGTGCAGAGTGTCGATGGCCGCCGTGTGGAACGCATTCTCTCTCCCCATCTCCAGAGCCTCCCACTTTGCGGGGCGTCGCTGGAGAGTGCTCATCTACTCGGCAATCCACGAGGATCCCCTGGCCCCCTGGTTCTCTCCCGAGAGAGAGAGAGAGAGAGAGAGAGAGGGGGAGGTTGGTGTGCTGTCTGTAGCTTGCCGGGTCGTCGTCCCTTCACCGGGGAAGGAACTGTCTTTTGGTGTGGGTCTGTTGCAACTGCCATGCTTTGGGGATTCGTCGTCCCCTCTCGAGACGTCAAGTGTGGCCTCATTGATGCCGTAGGTATTTCATCCTCGTCTTCTATTTCCGGTTAACCAGTGGAGGATATAGAGTGAGTGAGCGAGAGAGAGGGACAGAGAGAGAGAGCTTAATGTATTGATAAAGCTTACGGAGGCTACTAGGGTTTCTGTTACGAGTTCAGATCAAAACCCATCAGTTTTGAGCTGAAATTATGCTCAACTTCGACGAATATATCATCCAACCTTCTCTGGGAAGCATTGGAACGTATTGGCATGTACCCGTTACTGGTCAGTGGACGAGGAAAGGCCATTAGATATGGATAGATAGATAGATAGAGAGAGAGGGAGAGAGAGAGAGAGAGAGCAAGAGGGAGGGAGAGAGAGCTCAGCTATCGTTCTACAGTGTTGAACCAGGTGGCGGGATGGTGGGGGATCGATCAGCATCCACACCTACAGTGCAAACAAGCCCTCTATAAATCCCTTCCCAACTCCCGGCGAGGCGTGTGCCACCCACGCTTGCTCTCTCACCCTCTTCCATGGCGTGCAGCGAGACCAAGCTCACCGTCGACGGCGCCAGCGGCGGCGCGGAGGTCCTGAAGGAGGAGCAGCAGTTCGACTACTCCCAGAGGGCGCAGTGGCTGCGCGCGGCGGTGCTGGGGGCCAACGACGGGCTCGTCTCGACGGCGTCGATGATGGTGGGTGTCGGCGCCATCAAGACCGACGTCAAATCCATGGTCCTCACCGGGTTCGCCGGCCTGGTCGCCGGCGCCTGCAGCATGGCCATCGGAGAGTTCGTCTCCGTTCATTCCCAGGTGGACGTGGAGCTCTCGCAGATGGCGAGGGACAGGGCGAGCGGCGGAGGCGCCGCCGCCGGCGACGACGACCGGCGGAGCGACCTGCCGGTACCCGCGCAGGCGGCGGCGGCCTCCGCCATGGCGTTCTCCGTCGGTGCCGCGGTGCCGTTGCTGGCGGCGGGGTTCATCGGGAGCTATCGCTTGCGGCTGGGGGTCCTCTCAGCTTCGGCGACGGCGGCGCTGGCGGCGTTTGGCGTCGCCGGTGCCGTGCTCGGCGGCGTCCCGGCGGGAAAGTCCGTCGCGCGAGTGGTGACCGGCGGGTGGCTCGCCATGGCGGTCACTTTTGGCCTCATGAAGGCCGTCGGCGGCTTCGCCGGCCTCTAACCCTCTCACCGATGTATAGACGATCAAGAAAATAAATGCATAACTGGTTCCAAAAATTAATGGGCCTATAATGGGCCTTCTAAATGAAGCCCACGATTGGTCTGATGAATTCATTGCCCGACTCTCTCTCCTCGTGACGTGGCTCGCTCATGGACTCGGCCAGCGGGCGGGTAGTGGTTAGTGGGACACGTCAGCTCCAGTGCGGTACTCGGACCCAAATCTTGAGATCCGTACACCGGATATCGCTACCAGACAGCTCAACGCCCGGTGACCCCGACCGGACCGGATCGGTCCGACACCATCAATTCAACCGGGCTGGACCACCGGTCGGACCGGCCGGCGAGGAGTCGAGAAGGTTGGGCCGTTCCAATTTTGTCGTGGGCCCCACAACGGCCCTTTTGATTATTAGGGGATAATCTCAACAATCAAATCCAACCACTTCCCGCGGATTTAAAATGTACCACGGTGCAACGAAAGCACTCCCGTCGGGCACTTGCTCCACCCGGTCCACCCAATCCAGTCGAAGGTGTCTGGGGCCGGTCCACGGCGGTTCATTTAAAATTGCGGGTACAGCGTACCGACGGCGATAACGTTATTTATAAAAAAGGCCCCCCGGCCTCCCCTTGGAGATCACTCTTCACCCGATTATCTGGCGGCGGACTGTCTCTTCTCCTCTGTTCCCCAAATGGCTTCCTCACTGCGCTCTTTGGCCAGGAGGCTGCAACTGGAGAGCCCTCTCCACACCGCCAGCGCCGGCGCCGGCGAGGGCCTGACCCCGCCGGACTCCGGCTCGCCGGGGGGGAGCTTCGACGGCAACGTGGTCATGATCCTCGCCGTCCTCCTCTGCGCCATGATATGCGCTCTGGGGCTCCACTCCTTCGTCCGTTGCGCCCTCCGCTGCTCGGACCGGGTCCCTTTCCGCCGCTTCGCCGACGGCGGCGCCGCCTCGACCGCCGGCGTGAAGAAGAAGGCTCTGAGATCGCTCCCCACGTCGGCGTACTCCGCGGGGCTGAAGCTCGCCGGCGGCGAGTGCGCCATCTGTCTTTCGGAGTTCTCCCCGGGGGAGCGCGTTCGGCTGCTCCCCAACTGCGGCCACGGGTTCCACGTGAAGTGCATCGACCGCTGGCTGACGGCGCACGCCTCCTGCCCCACGTGCCGGCAATGCCTCCTCGCCGATCCCCACCAACCCTCCCCCGCCGTCGCCGGCGTAAGCCGCCACCACCCGCCGCCGTCGCCGCCGCCGGCCGTCGCGCCGCTGCAGCACGAAGGCTTCCTGGTCAACTACAGGTTCGGGTACTGACAGTAAACCGGTTCTACCGGTGTCTCGACGTGTAAATCACGCACTTAGCGCAGCCCAATGAAAGGGTGTTACGGTTGACAAGTATGCCCGGGCTTAGAGTCGCCGGTGGCTTGTGGCCATGTGGGGGTTGAAGAAAATGGGAATCCGAGGTGAACCCCATTCGGCAGCCTCCGAGGGGTCCATCGTTCCTCCGCCGTCGGATCGTCAGTCACCGCCCGTGAGCCACGGCGATCAACGTTTTGAGGGCGCGAAGTGGGCGGCGGCTTGTTAATTCCGATCAAATCTAGCTCTGTATCCCCGGGCGAACCCTGGTGGAGAAATGGGCCCCCCCCGGAAAGTCGACGGCTTGTCGCGGCTCCCCTTCGCGGAGTTAGCTTCCACGCTTCCATTTCTCGTTCGAAAATGATGGGAAACGCTGCTCGGTTCGACGTAAAATAATTTATTTTCGCTTTTTTATTGAAAGAAAAGATCGGTCACGTGTTTTGCATGTCAAAAAGCCGGGGCCTTATTTATTCACCCGATAAACGTAGGCGGGCCGGGCCGAGTGAATTCCGGCCCTAGGCCCGAAGGGTTGGCTGCCATTGCCAGGTGACTGGAGAGGTTAAGAGGCGGCGCGGGACTCTGTTCTTTACCGGGCCGAGTTTTGGTCTGGCCCGGCCCACACTCTAATAATTTTTACAGCTGCCGACGGCAAAAAGGAAAGCCCTTTTTCGAACAATTATTTTTTATAATAAATTCGGAAAGTCCGACGCACGTCCCGTGAAGAAGAAAATAAAGAGTCCACCCAAGATCTTTAAATGCGACGGGGTCGGGCCGCGTTGTGAGTGCCACGTGTCGGTTGGGTAAAATATCTGAGGATGAGGGGGTCGGGACCCACAGAGTGGGTCATCGGATCCGTTTGGTTGCAGAGTCCCCAGAAATCGAATTCCCAAGGCAGCTTTCCGGAAAGAGGGCGGAGGGGGAGGGAAGGGGAGATTTGGCGATCCGCGTGTCGGTTGCGTCTGGAATCTCAACCGTCCAAGGCGAACGAATCGGACGGTTCCTTTTCACCCGCGTTGCGAATATTTCGGTTTTTTGCGAATTCCCGCCTTCCGCACCTTTATAAATACTGTTCTGGATTGTTGTGATGGCCCATCGAGGAGTTCTCAGGAAAGTTCGAGATTCATCATCGTTCAGAGAGATGGCGCGTACGAAGCAGACGGCTCGCAAGTCCACCGGCGGGAAGGCTCCCAGGAAGCAGCTCGCCACCAAGGCGGCCAGGAAGTCCGCCCCGGCCACCGGCGGCGTGAAGAAGCCCCATCGCTTCCGCCCCGGAACCGTGGCGCTGAGGGAGATTCGCAAGTACCAGAAGAGCACGGAGCTGCTGATCCGCAAGCTCCCGTTCCAGCGCCTGGTTCGGGAGATCGCCCAGGACTTCAAGACCGATCTTCGGTTCCAGAGCTCCGCCGTCTCCGCACTGCAGGAGGCCGCGGAGGCTTACCTCGTGGGGCTGTTCGAGGACACCAACCTTTGCGCCATCCACGCGAAGCGCGTCACCATTATGCCCAAGGACATCCAACTCGCCCGCCGGATCCGCGGTGAGAGGGCTTGATGGAGAGGAATCACCGTTTCTGGTTCCAGTTTCGTTGGCGTAGGTTCTAGATCAGACTTTCGACCAATCCCACTTCTCTGTAAAGGATTCGCGGAGACTAACCTCATGTATTGCCAATCTTCAGTTAAGGAATTCCGTGCCGCAGTTCTATTCCAGCATCCATTGCCTTCTATTTGTTTCCTATCCGGATTTCTAATTTATACACGTAAAGGTGTCTTCTAATATCTTTATTTATATCTTTATTTTTTTGCTATTTAAGCAAAACACGAGAACACTGTGTCCAGTTAGAAGCAAATGCTTGGGGTGCTGGAGGTCTTTTCGTTTTTCGTACAGAGAAAGCAGAATCCTGTAGAGCGTGTTTTTTATGATAAATATAATTTCCCAGGCATGACTTGACGGTTGCGGCTTGTGGACAAAATTGCCCTCGGATGGGTCTCTCTCTCTCTCTCTCTCTCTCTCTCTCCCCCTCCCCGCCCCACCCCTCCCTTCTTGCCGCGCTTGAGTGAAGAGAATAAGGGAATTGCGGCGGCGTGCCCTTTATTCGCGTTCCCCGGACGCGTGGATCCCCCCCTTTGTACGCGAGGTTATTCGCTCTCCATTCTGTGAAGGTCTCCCGTCGTTCTCGTCTGAGCGTTTGCGTTCTCGGGGAAGGGGCAGAAGAGGGAGGAGGGGGGGAATCAATCGGCAGGGGATCTGCGGCGATGAAGATCACGGCGCTCCTCGTGATGAAACCGGCGGGCTCTGGAGAAGCTTCATCCTCGGGGCAGTCTGATTCGGTCGTCCTGGCGAACGCCACCGACGTCAGCCACTTTGGATACTTCCAGCGGACTGCTGCCAGGGAGTTTATCCTGTTCGTCGGCCGCACTGTGGCGAAGAGGACTCTCCTGGGTCAGCGGCAGTCTGTCCAGCATGAAGGTTTGTTCTGGATCTCCTTTTATCTTTCAATTCGACGTTCGTCCCTAATACCTTCCGGCCATTGATTGGGCTTTAGGTGCTCGTGGATCTAATCTCTTGATGTTTTATATTTCCTGGATCTTGGTATATATTCTATCCTTTCGAATTATAGATTGCTAACAGTGATTCGCAATTTTTCCTCTAAAGTTTATTCCTCTTCAAACAATTTGTGTCAGAGGGTGGATGGCTCCCGTCTCGTTTCTGTTTGGCACTCCATCAGCATCTCTTGATTTTATCTAGGAGTTGATTGAGAAAAATTCCCAATTAATCATCATTTTTCGAGTTCGCTATTATGGTGCAGCAATTTGTCTGGAACCGGGCCATTGGAGCCGTTTGAAGGACGTATTTGTTGATTAGCTATCATATCTTGGGACCAATTTTTTTGGGCTGAGCTCCCATGGTAGGATTTCTCTGATACTTGGAGGATCATTCAACGTGAAATTTCTCTGTAAACCCACTGTCAGAGGAAATTTCATTACCGAGGATCATGATTTGCATATTTTAAACTGCATTTTGGTGAGGGTTTTTGCAGTAGAAAGGAGGTATTTATTGTGTCTTTTGCCAGTTTTAAGTAAGACTTCGTTCACGTTTCTCTGAGGCAGGAACATTTGAAAACTATCCTTTGCTGTTTTTCCTTGGCAGAATACAAGGTCCATTGTTACAATAGGAATGGCCTCTGTGCGTTGGCCTTCATGGATGATCACTATCCTGTGCGGAGTGCCTTCTCCCTCCTCAACAAGGTTCGATCTTTTCCTTTTTCCTTTTTAAGCTAATGATGGAATGATCGCCGAAGCATAGGCCGGAGCGCTTGATTTATAGTATTTGTGGGCTCCCTCATGGCTCTGCATGTTCAGCTCTTTATGGTCGATTGGCTTGGCAACTTCTTGCCTCAAAAAAGACACAAAGGGAAAATTTTAAATCAGATTGATGTATTGTAGTTCACCAGCTGGTAGTGATTCTGCACATACCCTTTTTTCTGTTTGCATTATGATTCTTAAGTTGAATTTTCTATCCATGATTGTTGTTTATGGACGAGGCTTCACAAAGATCAAATAAACGGATAATTGTGTAATTCTATGCGAGATTGTTCAACTGATAGCATTCTTTATTTGGTTTTATTTGGGAAGAAGAGTGGTCAAGTCTACTATTTTGAGAAGGGGAGCACCTCTTACCATTTTAGGAGCCTTGGGATCATTGATGAAGCTAAAATATCTTTGGTGCAGTCTACTGCACTTCTTGAGGGAGTGTTTTAAAAGCTCATTGTATACACACTGCTGTGGTATACATTTATATCTATCTTTTGTACAACCACTGGACTTCTCTTTAAAAGACAGAGTTTGGTTGTTGAAATAGGATTAAATTCATACTAAAAAAATAAGGTGGATTGTGACATGCATGGTGACGCAATAGAAAATGACAGGATGGCGATTTGATGGAGTTTTGAGTTACGGAGATAACAAATTTGAATTTTGAATTTTCACGATGGGGATTGTGGAAGTAGACAAGAACGAAAATAAAACCTTCAATCACAAGACGTGATTTTCTCTGATCCTAGCTTTGATATCACTTGATGTAGCTTGAGTTGTGAAGAGTTGAAATTTCGACTTTGAATCCACAAGACTCGTGATTTCTGTGAAGATTCTTCTCCCGAAATCTACAAAAAAAAAAATTAACCCTTGAATCCACTAGGGTTTGATATTGGGTCAACAAGATCAAAAAGGTTCCCATGAATCAACAAAGAGGATGTCAGAATCTACAAGCAGAAAGACAAAACTTGAGATGGGGAAAATATTTGTGAAATTGATTGAATATATTGAATGCCACTAGGGCTATAAAATGGGCATTTAAATATGTCGAAAGTCTATTAGAACGTCCCTAAAAATCGGGGGCTATATTACAATGCCCCTAAGAAAGGCGGAAGTTCTGTTAAAACGCTCCTAAGTGAAAGAGGGTCTTTTAGAACGCCCCTAAGAGAAAAGGGGGTTTCTGTTATTAGGCCATTCAAGCAAATCTAAAGCAGCTAAAAGTGGGAAAAGAAAATAACAGCAGAAAAACTAAATTTGGGCGAATTTAAGACGGATTTTATTATGGGCCTGAAAATCTATCAGGCCAATTCGTACCAACAATCCAATCTCCATGCTTCCAGGGCTTCAAGTTAACTTGAATTGGGCTGTGGATGAGCTTCTCGTCCACTTGAGTGCGAAACTATTCTCTGAAGCACGTGTTTCGCGGCTAAATATTGCCCAAAAGTGATTTGGGCTTTTAATGGCCTTCTAATCATTGTAGCCCATCTTGAAACACGCCCTGGATGCTTGGGCCATTGGTTTTGAGCCTCCTAGATTTAAAAATTTTTGTCCCCTTTTTTGATAGGATTTGATGGCCTGCATCACATGGGGATTCACTATTTATGACACAGATGAAAGGCTGGTGAGAGAATTAGGTTCATTTTTGTAAATAAATGGCATCAGTTCTAACTTTGCCTTAGTTGACCATATTCGATCATGTTCTAGGGTCCGTTCTGTCCCGCAGGGCATGAATAAGGGAACTAAAGACTTTCCTACATTAACAACCCAGGGTTGGACCATTTAATTTTGACCTGAGTGGGCGCATAATACGCATATGTTATGTAGGAAGACGACGTATCAGATGCACTTAATTATGATCACAATGATGCGTTCCTTGTTGCATCATTGGTTCCATAATGTAATGAAAAAAATTATTTATTTTTCAATTAGAAATTCATTGGTGATGACATTATTAGCCTCTAAGGTTTTATTGAACCTGACTGTTTCTTGAGAGAAAATACTTATGGTTTATTGTCTGTGGCCGATGATTTAACAGCATTCTGCTAGGAATCCTTTTTTATCAGATAATCTCATCTCCATTTACTTGGGTTTTTTTCTTTTCCATTGAAAAGTTGAATCGGTACTCTCTTTCTTAGAATGCCGAAGCGCACTTTCAAAAAATCTCTCAAAATTTCCAAAATGCAATTCTTTTTTTAAAAAAATTTGTTCAAAATCTTGCTCTAGCCGCCTTTTCTTTTTTCGGCCCTCTCAGAAACGCTCACAACTGGCAAACCATTCTGCAGGTACTTGACGAGTACCAGAGGAGCTTTGGCGAATCCTGGAGAACAGCACAGGCAGATGTCACTCAGCCATGGCCCTACTTGAACGAAGCTCTGACAAAGTTTCAGGTATCTCTCTTGTTCTTCTACTCTCTCATCTCTCTGCCGTCACAGACTGGAGAGGGATCACCGTTGTCACCAATCTATCTGCTTGCTGGCATTTATGCATGCGTTCTTGAGCTTCATCATCAAAGTTAGAACCGTAGACTGAATGGATGGATCATGACGTTAATACTGAGCATGTGCCCGGAGGGTTGGAGAAATATTTCTCTTATCAGAGTGAGGGAAGCAGAGGAGTTGATAGAGAGAGAGAGAGAGAGCCACTGTTGATTGTGTAACGATTATCTAATTATTCTGGAATGATAACCCATTATTGCTAGCGTTTACAGTTGGATGCATTTATATTTCATTCAAATGGGGCCAATTTTTTTTTTTTTTCCCCGTTTGAACTCTTTGCCAAGAATTATTTGTTCTGGGTCACCGTCTATTTTTTTGCAGGACCCTGCGGAGGCCGACAAGCTGCTCAAAATACAGAGGGACTTGGACGAAACAAAAATCATTCTTGTGAGTGATTCGGAATCCCACTCTTGACTTATCATTTTTTGAATCAATTCTTGATATCCAGTCAAACTTGAATGTTCTTGCCTCTCGGTTCGCCTCTAGATCGAACTCCCAAATTCTTTCATTAATTTTCTTTCATACGCGAAAAAAAAAGATTATGTGATGTAGATTACCCATCAAAGAAGTAGTTCCAGACTATGAATGATGTGGTGCTGATGAGGGACTCCTGTTCTTGCGGTGCAGCACAAGACCATCGACAGCGTGCTTGCCCGAGGAGAGAAGCTGGATAGCCTGGTTGAGAAGAGCTCGGATCTGAGCGCTGCGTCTCAGGTAATAAGAAGAACAGATGTCAACGAGCCTTTAATCAGAGAGTTTGACTGTTTCTAATTGCATCCCGAGGGATTTTTTTTTCTAGTCTTTAGAAAAATATGGCCTTCTCTCTTGAGAGTTCATTTATGTCCAGAAAAATATTATTCCCCATAAATAGAATTTCCGACCCAAGCTTGATCAATTATGTGATTTTCTGTTCTTTTCTCTTTACCTTTCTAAAACCGGGTAAATATTCCCTCATTCGTCCATATATTTGTTATTATCTTCCGTATTTGACCGTAGTTTGGTTCTTGGCGAGCAGATGTTTTACAAGCAGGCCAAGAAGACCAATCAATGCTGCGCCATTCTGTAGAAGCTGCGGGTCGTGAAAAGTCAGCGCTGCGATTGTTGTTCCCGTTCGTCATCTTCGTCCGATTCAAATTGGTTCAGACCATGTTGACTTTCTTGGGCGGATCTTCTCCCCCCTCATTCCCCTGGATGAAAAAAGTACCTACCCTATTGTTTTTTACAAAGTTGGTGATGATTTTGCCGACTCGATTGCGGCGGTAGTCAACGGCCAGCTGCGCCAGCTGCCTGCAATCCTCCAGCGCGAAGGCGCCGCCGGGGAGGGGATGCTTTCGTGGAGTCATCCCTTGTGTTGACTTACAGACGCCGCGTTGACTTTTAATATGCCTGATGGGGGCGAGATTAGAGACGGTGCGATATCAAGAGCCCGATGCGCACGCTGAACGATCTGATAGAAGTAAGCGGCCCAGTTAGGATGACTGATGGGCCCATTTAGGTGTTGTGGGCCCAGTTAGGATGACAGATGGCTTTGGGTCATTGGTCCACTTGGCTCACGGATCATACATTTCCTCAGACCAGAGCGTGTTGGTGAGTGATGACGTGGATTCGCGAACCTTGCCTTGACATGGCGGAGAGGGGAGGGGAGGGAGAAGGTTATACCGGTTACTGCTTTGGAACGAAACGATTTACACGGTACGCTCTTCCAGGGGGGCGGGGCCCACCCCCTGTCAGCTTCTACGTCTGCCTAGGGCGCTTGCTTGTTTTGCTCTCTCATCCCCGGGCTGCCGGCGGGACGTTTCTAGGGTTCCGGCGATGTCCTCCTCCAGCGAAATCGGTGAGGATGCCGGGGCCGGGGAGGAGGACGAGACGCTTGCGCATTTTCTCGAGTCCGAGATTCTCTCCGTTGAGGTCCGACTTCTCCATAATTTGTTTTTTCGGAATTTAGGTTTTCGATCTGTTGTCTGACTGGTGGGTGGGTTGAATTGGCGTCGCAGGATGATGTTATGCCGGTGAAGAGGCCCCGCTTGGGGGAGAAGCAAGAGGAGTCGTCGCCGATGCCTTCCTCTCTGCCCCAGGCGGTTCCCGACAAAGGCAAGGCGGTGTTGCAGATCGAGACTGGCTTCTTCAGCAGGATACCCCCGGAGCTGTTCCGCCACATCTTCAAGTTTCTCTCCTCAGAGGTCTGCTTCATCTTCTTCTTTCTGCTTACCCTTTTTGTCCCGCCCCCTGTGCGTGAGAGAAAACATTACTCCTTTTTTGCTCTTTTTAAAAAATATTTAAATAATTGAATATAATTATTTTATATCTGGGGTTCTACTGATTCGATTAATGTTTTTCTGGTACTGTAGGACCTCATTTCATGCTGCCTAGCATGCAAGTTAATGAACTTTGCTGCCTCCGATGAGTGCCTCTGGCACCGCCTGTAAGTCCTTCCTCCCCCTTCTCCGAGCTACTTTCCGTTCTTAAACTCAAACACTTACTTTGGTTTAATCTTATTAGTTTTGGCATCCCATGGTATGTAATTCAGTTTGAACTTGGGGTTGCAGGTATTGTATACGCTGGGGTATGGAATCTCGGATAGGAAAATTGCGTCAGTGCCCGTGGAAGAAGCTTTATATTCAGGTATGCAATTCAGAACTACCTTCTGTGAAGTGTGGGCATTCATGTGCATAGAATACGTAACTTATATGCAATTAGTTTACAAAATACTCGAGATAGGAGAAGTCGAGTTAATAGGAGTAGTTTATGATCTTTGTTCATGGCATCGGCAGTTGAGGCATCATGACTACCGTCTTTTCTTTGTCAAACTGTCTCTTCTTTCGTTCTTTATTCGTACAGTTACCGGCCTGCCCATCTACGTGTCACGCAAATTATTTTTTAATCTACATGCATTACATTTTTGTGGTGTTTTCTTCGTTTCTCAGTTCATATGCTGCAGCTTTTTTCTGGGTTACGAACTTTTATCCCAAACGCAAAAGTATATGCACGATTCGTGGGTACGAATTGCATAAGGATAGCAGTAGTGTGTAGATTTATTCTAAAATTAGAAAGTATATTTTTCCGGAAATAGTCTGAAAGCGACCAAATTTTGGAACTGATCTGGACTCCTGGATTTGTATTGCCCTGTGTTTTTGGGGACGAATTTATGGGATCTCTTCCTTCTGTTCATGAAACTGGTAGGTTTGATCCAATGACCTCACTTCATGAGGTGAGATTCATGAATCAAATATTTGCCTGGTTTCAAGTTCATCTTGCACATTTTACTGTTAATCTACCCGCATCTTGAAATACCTGATCTTTTTTGCAGCGTGATCAAGAAGATATGGTTCACTTTATCAGGAATTGCCCGTCAGAGTTTAGGGAGTACTACATCCAAATGCAGGCGGCCAAGAGAAGCCAAGCTCCTCATCCATCCCAAGTATATAAACGACCCTATTCAATCTTTGTCTGTGAAAGATCTTATTTTTTGCCCGCCATATTGTGGTAGCCCATTTTTCTTATAATTATATTTATTTTTAGGTGTATGATGATAGCGTGATGCTTGACAAAACGGTGGCAGAGCAAGTCTCCATTTGGAAAAGCAGCAGAGGATTAACTGATGAATTGATCGGTGATCATGCATGCTCCGGAGATACATGCACTTATACGCAGATTGGTGATGTTTTCCTCTGTGAGAAGACAGGGCGTGTTCATGGTATAAATCAGAATATATACTTTACGATTCTCACTTCTCTTTGTCCTATCATGACGTCGATGTGGTTGGATAATGTTGCAGTATGCGATGATATGTGTCGTGAAATTGTTCTGGATCAATTAAATGGGCATTTTGTATGCACCATTTCTGGTCATGTTTTTGACAGTTGGCTCTCCTCGGATAATGAATTAAACACGGTCAGTATAATGGACCTGAACTCGTTCTTCTTATCTTTGGTCTCTTATGCAAGGTGTTTTGATATTTGAAGAGGACTTTCAGTATCGTCATTTCTTCTTTCACTTAGCAATCTTATGCTTCGGCATTTTTTTTTCCCTATTTAGCATGTCAGTAAAACTCTTTCTTGGGAAAACGTACTGAAAAATGAGACGCATATTATTAATCATTTGATATTTGAAACATCGTAGTGGAAAATTACATTCTTCTTGGCTCGCTATGCATGACTGGGCCATCACATGCATGACGCTTCATTTAGATTTTATTTAGACTGAACTATCAGTTATTCTTCCTTTGCTATCAGTTGTCTTTGATTTTTCTATACTGGATTTAATTATCAGTTGCTTGTAGATTACTTTATCAGTTTTCCCTGCTTTGTTAAAGGTAATATTGTTGCCAATATGTAGTGTTTACTCCGTAAGTGGAAAACAAACGTTGGCCACCCTCATGCTGTTCATGCTTAGAAACATCGCCGTTAGAAACAATTCTGGAATGTGTGGTTTGACAGGCTAGGGGTAAATCCAGTAATTACAAGCAAAGCTTGGGAAAGTGTTCCAATCATGGTTAAAGCTAAAAGTAGTGCAGAAGGAAATTATTTTATCTTTATGCGGAAAATAGTGCTTAAGGGATAACTCAAAAAGGTTTAAATCATATTCGATTCTAAAAGGGACGAATGAAATGACCTTATCCTGTTTTGGTTGATCCTCGAGAAAAAAAACCCATGTTTAGATGTATTGGCCCGAGATTTGATGAGTATTAAGCGGACGAACTATTGAGTGGTTCTATGATCTGGATCTAATTTTTCCCGTCTACTGTAAGCAATAGGAGGTCTTCTTCATGATCTGTCAGCCTCATCCTTGTTTACCTCAAGCCTTTCTCAGCAGATCATCCTTGTTTACTTTAGACTCAATTATTTGATGATCTCATCACTCTTGGTCTATGCTCTGCTTAGATCCTCCACTTAACTGGCTAATCGGCATGGAAAAATAGAATAAGTGGCATCGCTTTATTTATTTATTTATTTATTTATGAAGACTGGCCTCACCTTCCACCTTTTCCATGATTTCAGGAACAGGGGGAGGCGGCGGATGAAGCTGAGCCCTTCATGGGATCTGGCCGATTCGGTAATAACACAAGCCTCTTTTTTTACTATATTTTGATTCATTTGCACTGCTGCAGCATACCCATTTCATGTTCGAATGAAGCATCTGTTTTTTCTCGAGATTTGGCCAAACCATTGAGAGCTCTTTGCATGTTTGGTTTAAACCCTGGTGCTTCAATGAGTGGTTTAAGAAAATCTTAGTCTAGAGAGAGAAAAAAAGCCCTGGCCCCTCTCCTGTCTTTGATCATGCCCATCCCTGTCTCTCCCTCTCTCTCAACGGAGCTGAGCCCATCTGAGCTGAGAGCCGTGGCTCCATGGGTCTCACCATGAGTGGGTCCTCCTTTCCGAAAAGGGGTAACTTTTATGCCCAGAGAGCAGGAACTGTGTCGCCGGCTGCTCTGGCCTTCATTCCTGCGCAGGCTGATCGTTTGCTTGCTTCCTTGTGCCGCCATCTATCAGCTCGGGCGTACTTCCTGGGCTACAACTGCGACGATGAGAAGGAGCTCGAAGCGACTCTGAGGTTCTGCTGATGCAGGTGACGTTCTTAGCTTCTGTATGTATATCCCCACTCTTGAGATCTCCCCCATCCTCCCATCATATTACACCGAATACATAGCAAGCAAGGTGATAGCTTCTCTTGTTCTTTAATCACATCTCCCCCTCTCTCTCTCTCTAACTCTGTCTCTCTCTAACTCTCCCTCCCTCCCTCCTTCCCCTTCTCTCCCTGTCCCTAACTGTCTCTCTCCTGCTTGTCTGTCCGTCTGGCTCTCTCTCTGTCTCTCTAACTCTGTCTCTCTCTCATTCCCTCTCTCTCTCTCTCTCTCTCTCTCTCTCTCTCTCTCACTTTCTCTCTATCTATCTATCTATCTATCTACGCTAGGTGTGTGCGCGATAGTGATGGTGCATGTGGAAGATTTGGCCAGGTCCAGGATTCATGGAGGGCCCATCTTCCGGGACTTTCGTTGGGCCAGAACCTGGTTTGGGCCCTGGGCTGCACGAGCTCCAGATGGGCCTTGGAGCACGCTCTCATTCAACCCCCCGATGGCTCTTGGCCCATTTTTTCATGGGCCCCAGAGTTGGGGGAGCCACGGACCGCAGCCCATCGAGGTCGACCACCGCTTTGACTGCATTCTGGGCCCACGGCGCCGGGGGGTCGCCGTCGACGGCGACTCCACGTGGGGTCCTCTCTGTTTTGACTTTTCCTGGATAAAGGAGAAGGCGGGCCCCGCTCAGGCTCGCCGCCAATTTCATGGCCCTCGAACGCCTCTCTATTATCCACCCCGCCGCCCACCCCACTTGTCATCTTCGTCAATCTGAGGCCGCAGATTGATAGAGCGAGAGAGAGGCAGATGGGCCTCTCCCCTCCGGCGTCATCGCCCATCCCGCCGCCGGCGGCCGGCGGCGACGGGGAGGTGTTCGACGGAATGCGTGAACGGGGGAGGTTGGGGCGTCAGCGGGACGACTTGGCCGGGGTTCGCGGAAGTTTCGAGGGGGGGAGCGTAAGTCTCCTCACGGCGCGGGCTCTCCGTTAGTCAAATGCCGTCGCGGGGAGAGACCGCCGAGGCGTCGTTGAATCTCGCGGGGACAGAGAAGAAAATATTTATTTCCCTCTCCCGTGGTCGTTCTCCCCTCGCTTTCCCCTCCCCTCCCCACCCCCACTGGTGGATTAGATTTCCGGCCCCTTCGCTAGAGAGAGAGAGAGAGGGAGAGAGAGAGAGAGGAGGAACTGGAGGAGGAGGAGGAGGAGGAGGAGCTGCCCTGGTGTGCTCTCCGCGAGGCGTTTTGAGAGGGCTCGGGCGCTGCAAGGTTTGAGATTCTTCGGCGGCTTGGCCTGGTAGCTTGCTTGTTCTTGTTCGGGTCTCAGATCCGTGGAATCTGGTCCTTCTTTTCCATTCCGGGGAGTTCCTGAGGATTTCAGCGGGAGATGCCTGCGGGCAGTGCTTCTGCCTGCGGCTGCTCGGTCTGCCATGGCTCTCCTTCTCCGGAGCTTTCTCTGCTTTTCTTCGGCTTCTCCTTGGGTCCGCTTCCTCGTGGAAATCCATGGTTCTTCTTCTCCTCCCCCCCGGAGGGGAGACGGAAGGCTCCTCCCGCCGTCCCTCGTGAAATCTGCGTTTCTGACGATTTCCTCTCCAGATCTCCGCGGCAATTCTTCGATGAAATCAAAAAAACTGTTTCCGATCGATCGATCTATCTCGATTTGTTCTTCGTTTGGAGAGGCTCCGGTGCCGCCTCGTCCCCGTTTTTCCTTGTTTTTTGGTCAACGGTGGACCGCTTCGAGCTGTAGCATTTTTTCTCACTACGGCATTGCGACTTCCCATCCGCCCCCTTCCATCTAGGGTTTGTTGCGTGCCCTCAGCAGATCAATCGCCGAAAACCCTAGTTCGTCGAGTGCTCCGCGAATTGTTCCTGGTAATCGGCCATCTGCAGCACGATCTGACTCCAGAACCTCTTTCTACAGCTCCGTCTCTGAGAATGGGGGATTCTTCTCGGTGTTCTTCCCATTTCGATTCGTCTGGGGGTCGCAGCGATTCCATGGCGCGATCTCGCTCCTCGGTCTCCTCTGCTCAGATGTCGCTCCGCAGCATCGTCCGCGACGTGAGGGACAGCTTCGGAAGCCTCTCGCGGCGGAGCTTCGACGTCATCCTCTTCGGCCATCCCCGCGGGAAATCGCAGAGCTCCGTCCACCAGTTCCAGGACAACTCCTTCGTGGTCCAGCACAGCCGGTGGGCGAGCCTCCCGCCGGAGCTTCTGCGCGATGTCATCAAGCGGCTGGAGCAGAGCGAGAGCTCCTGGCCCTCTCGCAAGCACGTCGTCGCCTGCGCCGGCGTCTGCAGGGCGTGGAGGGAGATGTGCGGGGAGATTGTCAGAAGCCCCGAGTTCTCCGGGAAGCTCACCTTCCCCATCTCCCTCAAACAGGTGCGTGCTCCACCACTTCTCCTCCTCCTCCTCCTGCTTTTGGTCTCGATCTTCATCGTCTTCTCCTTCTTCTTCGATTTGAATTTTCTGCCTCCATCTTCCCCCACAGCCCGGCCCCCGGGACGATACGATCCAGTGCTTCATCAGAAGGGACAAGTCCAACCTGACTTACCGTCTCTACCTCAGCCTCAGCCCCGGTGAGCTCTCTCTCTCTCTCTCTCTCTAGATTTCTGTCCCTGGTCCGTCGTCAATTTGTTCTTCAGTCCGATCACAATTTTGATTCTTCATGCATTCGGATCACAGTAATTCTCTCTCTCTCTCTCGCCGTCTTTCTCTGAGCGCAGCGTTCGTCGACGATGGAAAGTTCCTGCTCTCGGCGAAGAGGAGCCGCCGGACGACCTTCACAGAGTACGTCATCTCCATGAGCTCCGACAACATCTCCAGGTCGAGCGACACCTGCATCGGCAAGCTCAGGTGGGGAATCATCCTCCCACGCCGCCTCACTGAATCTGAGTCTGAATCGAATCGTGAATCTACGGGAGGATCAAAAAATCTCGCTTTTGGAATGTGCAGGTCCAACTTCCTCGGCACCAAGTTCATCATCTACGACACCCAGCCGCCGCACAGCGCGGCGGCGCTGCCGCCGGCGGGGAGGACCAGCCGGCGATTCAACTCGAAGAAGGTCTCCCCGAAGTTGCCGTCGAGCAGCTACGCCATCGCCCGAGTGACCTACGAGCTTAACGTGCTGGGGACGAGGGGCCCCCGCAGGATGCACTGCACCATGTACACCATCCCCGCGGCGGCGCTCGGCGCCGGCGGGACGGTGGCGCCGCCGCCGGAGAGCCTCCTCCGGCGGAGCAGCCTGGAGGAGTCCTTCAACAGCGCGGCCTTCTCCAAGTCGGTCGCCGGCGACGGCGGAGCGTCGGAATTCGGCAGCGCGAGGTTCTCGGAGGCCCCCAGCGACTGGGGCGGCGGCGGCGACGAGGAGGAAGGGAAGGCGGCGCCGCTGGTGCTCCGGAACAAGGCGCCTCGGTGGCACGAGCAGCTTCAGTGCTGGTGCCTCAACTTCCGGGGGCGGGTGACCGTTGCGTCGGTGAAGAACTTCCAGCTGATCGCCGAGGGGCAGCCCGCGGCCGGAGCGCCGACGCCGTCGCAGCCGCCGGCAGCGGCGGAGCACGACAAGATCATCCTCCAGTTCGGGAAGGTCGGCAAGGACATGTTCACCATGGACTACCGGTACCCTCTCTCGGCCTTCCAGGCCTTCGCCATATGCCTGAGCAGCTTCGACACCAAGCTGGCCTGTGAATAAAAGAAACGAGAAACCTCTGAAGCATTGACTGAAAGCCTAGCGAACGATATCCGCCCTGCGGCGGCGAGATTAGGGAAGGCGAAATTGAAACCAGATTGAACGCAGCACCCTCTCACTCGGCGCTCTCTCTCGTCCTGTGGCTCTCCGTCGGTTCTCCTCATCCACCTTCCCCGGTCATCGTCTGTTCCCCGAGCTCTGTATCTCTCTCTCTCTCTCTCTCTCTCTCTCTCTCTGTGGATGCCCGGCGCCGCCAATCTCGGTCACTGGGCATTCCTACCACCCAGTTCCTATGCGCCTCACCGCTCGCCGTTGACGGAGGACCGCTGAAAACAGGAGTCGGACGTGGAACTGGTCTTCTTGGAAGTTTCCTCTCTCTCTCTCTCTCTCTCTCTCTCTCTCTCTCTAGCTCTCTCTCTCTCTTCTAGCTCTCTCCCTTTCGTCGTCGCCCGCCCATGATTTGAGGCGTGGCCCTGCATGCGGTCCTGGCCTGGTCGGGGCCTGGACAGCGTAGAAGCCGCTCGTGCCGTCACTTCTGACCGTCCACGTGTGCGACAGACTTCCTCCAAACGAAGACTCTCTCTCTCTCTCTCTCTCTCTCTCTCGCTGGAATCTGGCCATTGGGCTTTGACTTTTTATCTGTCTCTTCCCCTTGAATTCTCTCTCTGCACTCCCCCACGCGTATTCGCAGGAATAGCGCCCGCTCATCAGGTGAAGCCGCTAAAGCCCGCGCGGCGGCAGCTGCCTGGACCACGTCATAATCCCCAAATTGCACTTTAATATGAATCTCCACGGGAGGACCCATGTGAATAACCCATTTTACCCCTATCTTTCTAGTTATATATATATATATATATATATATATACACATATTATCGTGGAGAGGACGAGCCCGACCAGAATAAAGGCTACTTGGAATATTTCAAAGGAAGCACTGTCCGGTGAAAATGGTCATTTTAAAAGTAATAGGGTTGATTTTAGCCACGTAGGCCGACTGTTACAGAAAGTTAGAATAATTGACCGTGCATCTGTTTCAAAAGTCAATCAATAAGACGGCCCTAACGGTTTCGGTGCTCACGAGTCTGTTGATGGGCTTCTGCTTGAACTTGGGCCGTCTCCCAATAAATGGGCCTTAACGGGCCGACTATGTGGGTCGGTTTATCGGCGCAATATTAAACTTTGGGCCGTATGACGATAAATGGACCTAAGGTAAGTGGGCTGGTCTGTGATAATGGTCTGGGCCTTATTTTTAATGGGCCTTCAAACTAGTCGCGTTTGAGCCCAAAGGCCCAGATAACCGTTGGCATCGGTGGCACATTTCAGCGTTGACCCTTGGACTTTGTGCCTCCACCAAGGAGGGACGACCTTCGAGAATGCCCGACCCCGTCTCTCTCTCTCTCTCTCTCTCTCTCTCTCTCTCTCTCCCACCGACGCGGTTGCGTTGACGAAGTCCAACGGCCCACCGTCGCCACGGTGGAGAGCAACGCGGGTGAAACCTGGTGAGCCCATTTACGATGTGTCGCCCGCGTTCAGCTCCTCCGCCGGTCAAGATTCGTAGCCTTTCACGGGGAATGGTTGACTAGCAGTTTAAATGGTGTTCCTGAGGCGCAGGGTACCTCGAGGCGTCCTTTTGAAGGCGGGAGAAGAGGGACGAAGAACCAGTCTCGTCCATCTTCCCGCTGACCTCTTCGTCCTCTCCGCCTTCTCTGCGGGCGTCTTCATCCTCTCGTTCCTCTCTCTCTCTCTCTCTCTCTCGCTAGAGCCCCTATCTAAAAGGGGCTGCTCCGCCACGGACCTCGTCTCCAGTTCTCAGAGGAAGGTGGTCTGATCGTGGAGGATATCTTCTATTTGGGGCCTCTGTCTCCGTCTCCTGTGCCGGGGGCCAAGGGGAACCTATTTTGGGAGGATTCCTGCCTACCTCTGAGGTCGCCGTCTCCGGATCTGTCCTGGTTGCGCGTTTCTGGTCTGGTTCTGGTTCTGCTGTTCATACCGGCGGTCATTGGTGGTGGTGGTGGTGGTGGTGGTGGTGTTCCTGTCATGTGACAATGCCGGCGACGGACTACCAGGGCTCATCCGTGCCATTTGCGTCCCTGGGGCGCTCAATCCTCAGCATCCGCCGCGAGCAGCTGCATTCCATGGAGGCTCACCACGACGATGCCGGCGGCGCCGCCGCGCACGGGCTCGAGCTGGAGTCCTTCCAGAGGCATGTGGCGGAGCTCTTTCAGGACCTCGCCTCCGCCGGCGGATCGGCGGGGGGAGGAAGCGCTGGGGGCGGCGAGGAGCTTCTCTCCCTCTCCTGGATCCGGCGGCTGCTGGAGGCCTTCCTGGTGTGCCAGGAGGAGTTCAGAGCGATCCTGATGAACCACAGGGCGGTCCTCTCGCGGCCCCCTCTCGATCGCCCGGTGGCCGAATTCTTCGAGCGCAGCGTCAAGGCTCTCGACGTCTGCAACGCCATCCGCGACGGCCTCGAGCAGATCCGGCAATGGCACAAGCACCTTGAGATCGTGCAGACGGCTCTCGATTCTCGCCAGCGGGCCTTCGGGGAGGGCCAGCTCCGTCGCGCCAAGAAGGCCCTCACCGATCTCACCATCGCCATGCTCGACGAGAAGGAGGCCGGTCCTGTGGTGACGCACCGCAACCGCTCCTTCGGGCGGACGAACACATCTGCGAGAGACCATCAGCGCCTCGCCGGAGGCCACTCCCGATCCCTCTCATGGAGCGTCTCCCGCTCCTGGTCCGCGGCTCGACAGCTCCAGGCGATCGGCAGCAACCTCGCCGCCCCGCGTAGCCACGACATCGTCGCCACCAGCGGCCTCATCCTCCCCGTCTACACCATGAACTCGGTGCTCCTCTTCGTGATGTCGGCGCTCGTCGCCGCGATTCCCTGTCAGGACCGAGGGCTCCAGACGCACTTCTCGGTGCCGCGCAACCTCTCATGGGCGGCATCGATGACCTCGCTGCACGAGCGAATCCTGGAGGAGTCCAAGAAGAGGGATCGCCGGAACTCCAGCGGCTTGTTGAAGGAGATCCACGAGATCGAGAGATGCTCGCGTCATCTGGCGGAGCTGGCCGACCCTTCCCAGTTCCCGCTGGGAGAAGAGCGAGAGGCGGAGCTCAGGCAGAGGTTGCAGGAGCTGTCGCAGGTCTGCGATTCTCTGAAGAACGGCTTGGACCCCCTCGAGCGCCAGGTGAGGGACGTCTTCCACAGGATTGTTCGCAGTCGAACTGATGGCCTGGATTGGCTGGGCCACCCTGCAACCTAAGAAGCAAAGCAAAACTCCGGCGCGGATTTTCCTGTACAATTCTTCTATCCATCTGCTTCATTCATCCATGATCTTCGTTTTTTTTTTTCTTGCCAATCTCCCAATCGTCGGCACGCACTCTGTAAGATCGTCTTCTTCGGATCGAACAATCCGTTCTTCATGTTTCATTCTCCCCCCTCCCCCCCCCTTGTTTGTGGGGTTATTATATGATCTTGAATGATCTTGAATCAATTTCCCCGATCTCACCGGGCTGTGACTGGCATCCGATCATCAGTTCCACCTTCTCTCTCTGCGGCGGCGCCTTTGAATTCGCCATTCGAGGGGACGATCTTGTTCCCGTTCTGCGTATGGGGGAAACCCTGGCGTTCATCGATCGTCTCTTCACGATGGCGACCTTTGCAGGTCAACGTGGGCGGCTATGCTGCTCTGTAGTTGACTTCTTCTCGTACGTCTTCGTCTTGTTTCCCACGTCCTCTCGGTGCGACCCAGGCAACGGAGAGACCCCCCATCCCCTCGCTCTTCTCTCTGGGTTACTTGGTCGCCGATGAGCAGCAGATTACCCAGAAGTTTGACTTTTTCTCTTTTCTTACCGAAAGAGGAAATGGCTGCTCCTTTCAGGCCTCGAGCAAAATATCTGAGCCATTCACTTCTTTCTATTTGACTTTTAACGGTTGACCGGCTCGCATTCGGTCATCGCAAAGACCAATCGCGCTTCATACAGTTGTTAATTGCCGAATCCGTTGAAGTTCTCCGCTCGATCTGCCGCCGGCCGGCTGCCTCGTCGCCGTTGGGGGGTATTATTATTCCAAATAAATGCGTCTATTTTATTTG
Organism: Spirodela polyrhiza; assembly: GCA_024713555.1. NCBI lineage: Eukaryota > Viridiplantae > Streptophyta > Magnoliopsida > Alismatales > Araceae > Spirodela > Spirodela polyrhiza. The sequence goes on from CM046540.1 coordinate 402,322, forward strand.
CCTGATTCCCTCCCACGGAACATGTGCTGGTGGAGCTCAACGACAAGGTGGGTTGACTTGGAAGGTGGGGGAGTGCTGGCGTTTTGCCTGGATTGACTTTGAGAGGCGCCGTGTCGGTATCGTGTTAGGTTGACCGCCAGTGGAGGCGCCAATGAATCGTGAATCATGACAGAGAGAGATTGAAGCGGGCCGTTCGGGGCCGGGCTTTGTTTTAAACAGCGAGGCCCGAAAATAGTGGGCCCGGATGGGAATCAGAGGGATCACATCAGACCCCGTCAATTAATTGCGGTTGTCTCCGTCAGAGGAATTCCGCCGGGTCCCGTGTCGAACGGCGCAAATAATCGGGCCGTGCACCACCCTTGGATCTGTCGCCGACGGCTGATGTGACGTTCGGGGACCACCCAGACGGCGATAGACGCGACGCGATGATAGCAATCGGGACCCACTGAAGGCGCCTCCAGAGGTGTGACCGGATCTCCTCAGTGGACGTGCGGGGGCCGGACCCGTTCGACCCTTATCTGGCGATAATTAATTAAACCTAAATTATGCACTATTGGGCCGTCCCCCCCCCCCCGGGTCCCGTAGCCTGGGATGAGTGGTAAAGGAGAGAGAATTCGGCCCAGTTATGAATCAGACAATAATGGCCCAATAAGTAAATTGGCCCAATACCAGCCTTATAGCAAATGATGATATGGGCCTTCAGTTGGGTACATATTTAATGAGAAACCTTTTGGAATTTAATTTCCTACCGTTTATGCAGATCCTCCAACTATTAGCTAATTTTTTTTGTACTTATCTTGTTCATTTTTCTTAATTGTTATTCTTCAGTTTTGTAGCACAACGGGAATTGGACTTACCAATGAATTGTCCCGAACTGACGTAGATGAACCTAACCTTTAATTATTTTAGTATCTCTTTCTTCACTACTTCTAATATATGAGGGTTTAGTCTACTTTAAGTCTCTCCTGATGGCTGATAATTTTTATTCCCTAAAATTTTACGTTCACAAATATTGGGGCTGTAATCACTTTGATAGCATCAATTGACTATCTTATACATTTTCAAAAGATTAAATAAAGCGTTATTTTGTTCCATTGATAGATGCGAACTAAGTAATAATTTTAATTATAACTTGAGGTTGGAAGATCATTTAAATTATTTATTTATTAATTTATGGCCATATTATCATAAATCATTAAGATTGTAAATATCAAACTGATAAGAATCTACGTTTACATAATACACTTTTCATCACCCATCTCCATCAAATGATGAAATCGGCTGCTTCAGGAGAGGAAATGGCCGGTAGAATGCGCTTCTAGGGCATGTCCTTTTGAGCTTGCAGGACCCAGTTGAAGGGCGAGCGGAATCAGGACCATCGCCCTCCTGCGGACGCCCGACCTCCCGGGGACGTTTCAGAGCTCGAGGACTGGTTCCAGGGGATGCAGAAATGAGGATTATGATGATGATGATGATGATGATGATGATGACGAAGAAGAAGAAGGAGAGGAAGAAGACCGTACATGGGAGAGGCGTCGGGGAGGGGGATGGAGACCCAGAAGCGGAAGGGGGCGGGCAAACGGTCGGGAGGTGGCCGATCTTGTAAAAGAGGGACACCAGGAGCTAACTCGGACGAAATGGAAGGTCAACGTCTTCATGGGTTGGCTCGCATTGAGACAGTATACTCCGCACCTAGATAAAAATCCCAGTTTTGAGCCGGGTCGGTCTTCTTGAGCTGCTGTGGATGAAGAGAGGAAGAAGAAGAAGGGTGACGTGATCTCCTACCGCAGACCAGGGGCGGCCGTCGTGGCCGGCGGCGGGTGGTGGGGATTCTCCGGAGAGGAGCGCGGCGGTCGGGACTGGCCCGGGCAAGTGTGTACGTCAGGCTGGAGCTTGGCTCCCACGTGGTCAACGCCTGGCCCTCTTTTGGCTTCTGGTCCTGAGAATATGGAAGGTGAGCGTCACGAGGGTAAAGAACAGCGCCGAACCTCCCAACAGCAGCGGTGTGCAGAGAGGAAGGAGGCCCCGCCGCCGCCGTCGCCTCCGCCGCCCCCTCGTCGTCTCCGCCGCCTCCCCCTCGTCGTCTGGTTCGCTTCCCCCGCCAGCCTCTTCATCTCCGGTCACCGCGGGTTCCGCCGCTTCTGCCGGCGTTTCTTCGCGACCAGGTGCACCAGTTTGCGCCGGTGTTAGATCAACGTCGGCCTGCAGTTCTGGCTCGGGAGATGGTTCTGTGTATTCCGGCGGCGGGGCGAGATCAGACTCAGGCTGGGGCTCTGGCTCTGGCCGTTCCAGCGGCCGTGTTGGATGGTGCTCGGGGGCTGGTTGAGGGTACGCCGGAATCGGAGTTGGCTCGGTCTCCGGGTCTCGATGTTCAGGCTGCAGAAGCGACATTAGCTCGGACTGGGGCTCTGGCTTTGGCTTCTCCGCTGCCGGACCTTGGTCGGGTTCGGGTGGTTGTTCTGAAAATGGGGGCCGCTCCCGGTGGCCAGGCGGCGGCGGCGGCGTCGGATCTGCCGCCTCGCGGTGGTCTTCCTCTCCTCGTTCGATGGCCACTTCTTCTTCTTCTTCTGTTTCCGCCGGAACCAGTTTCACTTCTTCTCCGTGGATCTCCACCGGCTCCTGCAGGGGTTCATCGGGAACCGCCGGCGGCGTCGGATCTGCCTCCTCGCGGTGTTCCTCTTTTCCTTGTTCGATGCCTTCTTCCTCTGTTTCCGTCGGAACCAGTGTCTCTTCTTCTCCGTGGATTTCCACAGGCTCCTGCAGGGGTTCTTCGGGAGCCGCCGGCGGCGGAATCTCCTCCTCGGCCGCCTTCTCTTGGCCCCTCTCCTCGATTCTTGCTCCGACGACGGCTCCACCGGCCTTGGGGAGGTGCACGAGCAGGATTTCTTCGTCTTCGTCGTACTCTGCCTCGATCCCTCGCAGGTCCACGTCCTCCGGGATGCAGAAAACCTTGCGGAACCTCCCGATCTCCTCCTCCCTGCGCAGCCTCACCCGCTTGGTGATCGCGTGCTCCTGCGTCGATCCCCCTCCGCCCCCGCTGATGGACAGCTCCCTCCGTCCTTCGTTCACCTCTATCTCGATCCTATCTCTCTCCTCACCTGCGAACGGAGATTGCGGAACATCAACTGTAAGAAGAAAGGCTCGGGGGGGGAGGAAACGGAGGAAGGCTGGACCTGGAAGATGGACGAGGAGGACGAAGGCGGTCTCCGTCTCGACGGAGTCGTAGGCGAGTTCCTGCGCCGGCCGGGCCACCTTAATCCCATATTCCACCTCCATGGCCTCTCTCGCTCTCTCTCTCTCTCTCTCCCTCCTTCTCCTTGCCTTCGACTGAGGGGGGTGAATGAGGCCTAAGAGCCCCGTAAAGAGCTGTCTTCGGCGGCAAGGATAGGAGCTCTCAAGCCACCGTCTTCGCGCAGAGCAGACAGACCTCGTGCGGAAGAGCTGCAGGAATATACCCGAGTCATGGTTTCAAGCAACGGGGGCAGAGAGAGAGAGAGAGAGAGAGAGAGCAGCATCGAAATCGCTGGCGCTTCGGCGGGATGGTCGGACGTAGGCGGCGCCGCCTACCTCTGCACTTAAGAAAATCAATGGGAAATGTAGAATGCTAACCGCAAATCCCTCCCTCCCTGCTGCTGCTGCTGCCGCCGCCGCCGCCGCCGCCGCTCTCTCTCTCTCTCTCTCTCCTTTGGTCTCGTCCTCCATGGCCACTACTTCCTTCGACATCCCAGCTAAATCTGCAGGGTTTCAAGGCTCGTTGGCGGGCTTCCTCGAGCTTCCAGAAAACCACTTTTGATGCGTATCGATGCGTACGGAAACCATGTGTGTCCATTTGGAGGACGCCCTTATCCCATCCGTTACATCTGAATGGCTTAATCGGATTATACATATACGTAGCAAGATGCATCAGAACCCCGATTTTGGGGGTCCACCGACCGTAGGAGTACGCCGGTCGGAGGGGGAATAAAAACAATAAATTAATAAATGAATGATTAAAGGAATATATTAGAACGGGGTCGTCCTCCTGCGGCGTCGCTTCTGCGACCCCCGTTTCCCGTCAACCAGAGGTCCCGGGGCCCCCGAGGAGGACGGGCGACTGCGGCCCCCCGCAGAGATTAGAGGTCGAAGGGGGAGGAGGAAGAAGGCAGAAACAGTGTGGGAGGAAAGATCGAGGATGGATATCGGCTGGAGTGCGACTTCGGATACTGCTCCCCCCCGGTTGAGCGACCTCCGGCGGATGATATCCCGCTCTCGATCGAGGAGCGGATAGAATCAATCGGGACGAAGATTGCGGAGCGTCGATCTGGTCGCCGGGGAGGATCCGCGGCTGCTCGATCCGTCCACGGGTTTTGTTCTTCATTTATGAATCATGTATGATTCCTGAGGTTTATTGTTCTGGATTGTCTGCTCTGCCTGAAGGATAGCGGTCTCGAGCGGCGCCCGGTTCCGCCCTCTCTGCTGCGCTCGCTCGGAGGAGCCTGGTGGTCCCCCAGACTGGCAGGGGGGGGATTGTCCTGCGGTTCTGGAGCGGCTGATCTATGGGGACTTAGGCCGAGTGATTCGAGTGAGTTGTCTGAAATTGTGGCATGTTTTCAGATCTCGTGGTGAATCGCTCGCAGATCTGAGTGGTTGGAGGCGATTGCGCCGGGAAGAGCTGTAGGAGTGTGGAGGTCCAATGAATACGGAAGAGTTCGAGAAGCTGCTGAGGAGGTCGGGGCTGGATCTGTGGACTCTGATCGATACTGCCATTTCTGTGGCGGGTAGGGATCACGGGAAGGAGCTCAGGTTGCGGAGGGATGGGATCGTCGAACGGCTGTACAGGAGCAAAGATGGAGAAGAGGGAGCGCCGAGGGCTTCTTCGGTGGAGTCCGAAGAAGACGAGGGAATCCGATCGAAAGCCGCAGAAGCGGAGATGGACGACCTAGGCCACCATGAGAGGACGAGAGGCACTTCTCCGTCGAGTCCGCTGTCGCCGTACAGGAAGGAGGAGGAGGACGAAGAGGAGGAAGAAGCCGACCCCGGCCGGAGGCCTTGCGACCATCCATTCGAGGACGAGCAGAGTAAGATACTCGCCATCAAACAGCACCTCCATGACCCCGATCAGGTCCAGCTCCTCTCTGGCATGCACCAATATCGTCACCTACTTTGCTGTCATTCGCGAGCTTACTCTCCTGAGCATTCCGTCGCAGTCCGACGAATCCCTGGTTCGTATGCTGCAAACTCTTGCCGACATGGATTTAACATTCAAAGCTCTAAAGGTCTGTCCACCCCCCGCACCCATCCCCCTCCCGGTGCAGAAGGGCAAGAAAAAAAAACACAGTCAACTGTTTCGAGTGACAAATTTCTCTGTTGGATCGTAGGGAACCGACATAGGACGGCATGTCAACGGCCTGCGGAAGCACCCTTCGAGCGAAGTGCGGAGGCTGGTGAAGCAGCTCGTTAGGTGAGCGTGGATGAATCGGAGATCCCGCAGAAAAGAAGCTCCTGGTCTTCTTCAGCCGCTGTCATCTGTCTCTGGGTCTGATTCAGCTCTACTGTGACAGGAAATGGAAGGACCTCGTAGACGATTGGGTAAAGTCTTACTCCAGCGAATCCGCGACCTCGACTGTCATCCGTAGGTCCCTCTGATCGAACAAAAAATACCAGGAGCGGGGGATTCCTGCTGCTCCTATTCGATCATCACTGATCATTCTCCCGGAACTGGTTGATCTTCCAGCAGACGGGGACTCCCCGAGGCGGATCCAAGCCAGGAGCGGCCAGAACGGAAATCAAGTAGCCCTCTCTCTCTCTCTCTCTCTCTCTCTCCCCGTTTCTTCCGTCTCTGTGACAGTGCCATCTGAAACGCTCTTCCAGGTTCCGGACTTCGGCTACTCCCCCAACCCACACAGTACGTCCATCAATCAGCTCGTTGTTGGGATCATCCATCCCCTACTTTGGAATGCAGATCTCACCGCCCACTGGTTTCTGAGCAGGCGGGAGCTCACTTTCCGACAGGACCAACTCGGAGGGGGAGACGAAATCGAAGATAGCTCCGCCGCCGCGGAAGGAAACTCCGGCGAAGCCGAAACTTCCGACGCCACCTCCCCCTTCCTCCTCCTCCGCCTCCGCTGTAATCACCCGCCGATCCTTTCACAGAGAGTAGATCGTCTGGCATGCCCCCGAGAGCTTCCTTGTCCTGACTCTGTGTTGTGGCGTCTCCACCATCCATGCAGAGGGCGAAGGAGAAGGACAGCTTGCTCGACCCGGAGAGGCTCGCCTCCGCCAAGAGACGGCTCCATGAGAACTACCAGGAGGCGGAGAACGGTAGAACCATAGCCGATTGACCTCCAAGTTCTCTGTCATGGCGCATCTGACGTCGTTGCTGCTGCTGGTTCTTGTGAAGCGAAAAAGCAGAGGACGATCCAGGTGGTGGATATCCACGACGTCCCCAAGCCCAAAGGATCCTTCTCCGGCCGCCACAAAGCCGGCTCCCAGGCCAAGCACTGGTGAGGTCAACCCCTCCCCCGCCGGAACAGGAAGCAGCTGCCACAGCTCTCTCTCTCTCTCTCTCTCTCTCTCTCTCTCTCTCTCTCATCCACCTCTGCATGTTTATACGGTGGACCGACAAGCCCTTCTGGGTGTTTTTTAGCTGCTCGTGGGTGCACCGATTCCGGTGTGGCTGTAAAAACGGTTAATGACAGGTTTCCCAAATATGGTAATAACCTCCAATCGAACAGTTGATGGCCGGTAAATATCGCGATTAGGCGGAAATCATCTTAATCAATTATATGTATCCCCAAAATATTATAATATTTATAGTTAAACTCATTGGCCTTAATTTATGAGGATTAATGCTCAGTCCAAGTTGAATGAAGCGGGGAGAAAGTAAGTCAACTGGGGGACGGGCCTTGAAGCGCTGACCCTGGCGTCTTGGTCGGGTCGGGTCGAAATCCGTTATTGGATCCGATAAGGATTTGAAAGCCTGGCCCATTGAGATCTATCGAGGCCGTGCCCTTGTTCCATCCGGTCAGAGAAGTCTTATCTTCACCACAGAAGGAGTTCTCTCTTTCGGGCATTCACTTCTGCCAGGCGACTGCGCTGAAGGAAGCCGGGATCCCTTCTCCGGCGAGGGGAGATCGATGGAGAAGATGGAGAGGAGGAGGAAGAAGAGGAAGGTGAAGGTGTGGTCGTGGCCGAGGAAGAACTTCGGCCTCGGTTTGGCAGCGATCTCGTACGTGTGCGTGGACTACCTGAGGGAGGTGGCCCCATGGTGGCACTCGTGGCTGCAGCCGGCGCTGTGGGCGGCGCTGGCGATCGCGTCTCTCGCTCGGGCGCCCTTTTACAAGCACTGGTCTCTTGAGATGCGTGCTGCGATCCCCTTCGTCGCCTCCATGGTCTTCATGCTCGGCGCGCTCCTTTGCGAGGCTCTGTCTGTTCGATTCGTCACAGCCGTCCTTGGGCTCGACTGGCACAAGTAAGTCAGGATGCATTACACTTGGTTCTATTTTAAGATTTATGTTCGTTCGGACCAGAGGATTCCGATTCCGTTGCCAATTTTCTCTTTGCTTCGGTCCTGAAATGTGGAAAAGCATCTTTCAAAGATCGGGGAAGGCATTTTCATGATGAATCCCTCCACCATTCGGCGGCAGTGTGTTCGGAACTAAATATAGCTCACTAATGAAACAGTGCAGGCAATAAACATCAACAATATCGTTTCTTAAAACCGTTTGAATTCGCGATTTGATAACCTTCTGAAAGTGGTCGGATTCTCCTGGGGACAGCGGCTACATTTTTTCTGTGGCTGAATCCCTTGGATCTTGGACTTCTGCGGCGGTGATGAAAAGAAATCTTTCCTTATCTCTGCGATTTGGCGATTCTTCCGCCTTGTAATGTGTCGAAGCTTTGATTCTGGGCAGTGTGATGAAGAGGGCATCCTGCAGTCACCAACATCGCGGATCACTGTCGCCTGTGCCAGTCACTTCGTCCTCATGTTTTTGAATTTCCTGAGTCAGCCACATCCGATCCGTATTTTATTTTCATGCTCTCAAGTTACATGAAAATTTTAATATTTTAGATCGAAATTAAACACAGTTTTCGAGGTAGTAGCAAAGTGATCACTGAACACAGTGGACGGACAAAGGCGATCTGATATGGTTGGGAGCATTGTGTTTTACGCTTCGATGCTGTGGGATTTGATAGAAAAATGTAAGCATTATAGAGTAGAGGTGGAAAGTTATGGGGGAAACTGAGAAATAGCCTGGGCCTTGAAGCTGTTCTCTTCCATTGAACGATCCAAATTAAAATGGGCTGACTGCACCATAGCTTGTTCGGTTAATCCGATTAAAGATGGGTTTGGATTTTGTTGAAGGTAAACGGGGCGAGATGAGGAGCAACCAACCGACAATGACCTGCGGACATCACCCCAGCTCATTCCAATGAAGTGGGTCTCATGATATTATATAAAAAATGCATAGTTCCATCTGTTCTCCACTCTTTCCACCCCGATTCTTTCATTTTTCCTCGCCTTGCTGCACTCTCTTCACACTGATGATTGCCATCGATGCCAGCTGGTGTTCGATTCGATTTGATTCGATCTGATTTTTCTTTTCTTTACTTTCTCACCCCGCCGACTTGCGAAGGGTTCTTGAGGTTTCTTCAGAGCAGATTTTACCGTGTCGCGCACTGAATCTTCATGGGGCTCTTTTTTTCCCATCTTATCAGCTCGAACTTCTGTGCCTCCATCCGCAGAGCCAGGGAATCAATCGACCTCCTTTATACAAGCTCCACTGTCAATTAGAAGGGCTTTTTCCATTGATTTTTCGCCCAATTCTTCTTGTTCTTCCCTCCCTCTGTATCATCCCATTTTTTTTCTCGCAATCAGAACAATGGATGGAGGACGATGATGCCGGCGATCAATTTTTTTTCTTCTTTCGGTCCCCAGTTCTTCCCGGCGCTTGTTGATATGGTTTAACTCGCAAGTTTAGAATTTTCCTCGGTGATCAAGTTCCTCTTTCTATGGGCAGCTCCACTCCTCCTCTTCCCGACACCGGCCAGTGGCTGCTGCTGGCCCTGAACGAGAGACTCCCTCCGTGGGTCGTCGAAGTTCTCAGAGCCCACATCATCGGCCTCCACCACTACCTGATGCTGTTCATGATGCTGGCCTTCTCCGTCCTGTTCGACTCCGTCAAAGCCCCCGGCCTTGGCCTCGGGGCCAGGTACATGTTCACCATGGCCGTCGGCCGTCTCCTCCGCGCCGTCACCTTCGTCTCCACCATCCTCCCCTCTCTTCGGCCATGGTGCGCCGCCACCCGCTTTCCCGTTCCCGCTCACCCTCACCCCTGGGCCCAGAAATACTACCTCCCCTTCTCCTCCTCCTCCGACGCCATCCGCCGCCTCATCCAGACCGACAAGCTCACCGGTAAGTTCCCATCTCTTCTCTTGTCTTCTCCTCCGATGATGTCGCGGCCTGTTTGACGGTGGGTGGTTTTTTTCCTGGTTTCAGCCGGCGGCGGTGGCGCAGGAGCTGTCTTCCCCGGTGAGCACCGGCCCGATTGGGGGAGGATGAGCTTCCTGGTGGGGATTCTGAGGCCCACCGCCTCGGAGGGCCCTTCCTGGTACCATCTGCTGAAGAAGGCCGGCGGCGGCTGCAACGACCTGCTCTACAGCGGCCACATGCTCGTCGCCGTCCTCACCGCGATGGCCTGGCAGGTGGGTACTCTCTCTCTCTCTCTCTCCCCTCCTCTGGCGGCGGTGGCCTTTTCGTGGTTTCTGAGCTCGCCGGGGGAAATGTTTGGTGGCAGGAAGCTTACGGCGGGGGGACGAGCGCCGTGATCTGGTTGCTGGTGCTGCACAGCGCGCAGAGGGAGGTCCGCGAGCGGCACCACTACTCCGCCGACTGCGTGGTGGCGCTGTACGTCGGCGTGCTGCTGTGGCGGCAGACGGGGTTCCTCTGGCCGGCGAGCAGCGGCGCTGCCGGTGCCGCTCGCCGGCTGGCGAAGATGGAGGAGGTACGAGGGAGGCTGGCGAGGGCCGCCAAGGACTCCGACATGGACGAGGTGAAGGCGCTGCTCGAGGAGGTGGAGCTCGCCGGCGAGGAGGACCGTCGGCGGGGGTTCTCTCAGCGGGCTCTCATGGCCTTCGGGGGCTTCACCGTCGTCTTCGCCCTCTCCTGCGTCCTCCTCGCCTTCTCGCTGACCAGCGACGGTTGACAGCGTAATAACTTATTTGAGGCTTTTTTGCAATTGAAAAGTAAATGTGGGATGTTTTGGGAAAATCGAAGTCCTCCGTGCTGGCTATTTATTGTCTTTATTTTGGCATCTAACTTTTCGTAATGACTTCTCTGAGGGTTTTTAAAAGATTTAAAATACATTCTGGACTTTTATAACAATTCCAAGCCCTGCCCACCACTTGGCGTCTTAGTTACTAACTTTCTATAATGAATTGTCCAAGGTTTTTTTGCAATTAAAAGAATACTTTTGGACTCTTGAGAACATTCCAATATTCCGTGGCGCCTTAACCTCTTATCTATCTATTTTACATCCGCGCCGGGGTTTGGAACGGTGCAGCGCAGCGGCGGAGGAGCAGCCGCGGCGGCGGCGACGGCGGCAGTGGAGGCGACGATGGAGATGAGAGCCTGCGAAGAGACGGGGATGTCGCGAGACGTCACGCCGGGGATAGCTCCCCTCGCCGTTGCTCTCCACGATTCGTTCCTCTCCTCCCACTGCTCCTCTTGCTTCCTCCAGATTCCTCCGTCACGATTCGCCGCTGAGGATTCCGTCGACGCCGGTGATCATCCCCCGTCCTGTGGCGGCTGCGCCAGTCTCCGCTACTGTTCCGTGGAGTGCCGGAACGACGATCTTGATTTGCATGCGACCAGCGGTGAGTGCCATTTCATCCGCCTCGTCCACTTTGATCGGCGCGATGAGACGACGGATCTCCGCGCGGCTCTTCGCCTCCTGCGAACCTTCAGGAACCTAGGTTTCCTCTCTCCCCGGGGAGAACCGCGGCGTATTGCCGGTCTACTGGTTGGTGGCCGCGAGCAGGTCGAGGAAGGATGTGAGTTATGGCTGCGGATCAGGGAGGGAAGGATGCTGATGTCTCGAGCTCGAGAGATGCTTCGAAACGAGAATCTGGAAGGGAAAGACGTATGCGACCGTGGTGGTGAGACAGAAGCGGCACTGTGGGTGGTTCTCACGAATGGTGTAGAGGTGCAGATCGGTGAGGGACGCGCTATCGGGATCGGTGTCTACGGGCCGCGATTCTCCTGGTTCAACCACAGCTGCTCCCCCAACGCCTGCTACCGGTTCGAGCTCCATGGATCCGAGTGCTTCCGCTGTGATCGAGGCTCCCTGGTTTACCCTTCCTCGACAGGACCCGAGGACGACGCAATGGTATCGGCAAGCGCTTGCGAATGACGAACACATTGATTTGATTTCCTCGTTCTCCTCACTCCTATAACGCTCTATCGATCGAGTTCTTCCCTGTTTGCAAGAACAATCAGTGAGAGTCACAGCCCCTACTGATACGATTGCAGATCGCGAGCTGGATGAACGATGAGAGAAGATTAAATCGAGGTAGGCCTCTTCCTCAGCTCCTCAATCTTTGGCATCCTCATTTATTTTCTTTATATGCATTATTTAAGCTCATGCTAGCTATGAAATCAGGATCATGTAGATTCGCTCCTAGAGTTGCTGTAAGAAGTATAAGACCTATAGAAAAAGGGGAGCAAGTATGCATCACGTACACAGATCTGCTTCAGCCCAAGGTTTTTTGCTTTCGCAGTTTAGTTCGGGAATTTTTTTTTTTCATGTGTCGTATTAATCTCTCAATCCACCTTCTCTCTGACTTTCTAGGCATCAAGACAGTCTGATCTATGGTCAAAGTATGGATTCATCTGTTCCTGCCAGCGATGCAGCGCTTCTCCTGAAACGTACGTCGATCATGTCCTGAGCGTGAGTTCTTCCAAACATCTCTGAAATTCCTGAAGCTATGTGGGAGATGATCTCAACTTGAATTTGCTTGACGAGGCTGGAGACCAACTGGGGTTCCAATTTTCAGGGAATTAAATCCATCCACAGTTCTGCAAGCCCGGATTCACACCGGAGACAGAAGGGCCAGGAAGCAGATGAACAAGCTGATCTACTGGACCAGGTTGTCGCAGATTATTTGTCGGCCGGAAACCCCAAAATCTGCTGTGTAAAGATCGAAGAGATGCTTTCCGAGGGTTTCGGAGGCGGTAAATTTCAGCCCCTCCATCACCTCTCTCTAAAAGCCTACATGGCGCTGGCTTCCATATACGGAGTCCGAGGTCGTGGCTATGGCGGAGATGCCGTACCAGAAGGCCCTGAGATGGCCAGGGCAGCTGCCGCCTACGCGCTGTTACTTGCTGGTGCCACCCATCACCTGTTTGTCTCCGATCCGTCTCTAATGGCGACCGCAGCGCATTTTTGGGTCAACGCCGGGGAATCCTTTCTCTCTCTAACTCACTGCTCAGCGACCGGCTGGATCAATCTGCCAGAGTTCGATACCGTCTTCCTCCCGGGTGAGTCCTCTTTGCCTTGGGGCGAGTTCAGAGGGACGTCTTCAAGATTTCTGGACTGCGTCTCGAGGATCGCTTCGAAGGTGTGGCCGGATTTGGCCGCTGGGATCCGGTGCCTTAGTGAGATCAAGAGCCCCGTTGACTTCAGCTGGCTCGGAGAGAAGAACATGTCCAATGAGGTTCTCGGTGCCGCTGGAGCTGCTGATTCTTACAGTGGAGGGACAAGATGCGTCGGGTGCAGATGCGAAGAAGGTGATGGCGTTGAAGACGACAGTAGAAGTGTTTGTCGGCTTGCAGTCCACTGCCTGGTTTATGGTGGGTATCTTGCAGCAGTCTGCTACGGGCCCCGCTCTCACTGGGTTGACCGCATACGGAGCCTTCTCACCAGGTAGGCTCTCTCTCTCTCTCTCTCTCTCTCTACAATTGCCTACAGATGAGGGGAAAGTCGCCCGATTTCGCCAAAATAACACAATGGACAATATTACTTGATCCTCTCTCTCTCTCTCTCTCTCTCTCTCTCTACAATTGGCTGCAGATGATCCTGAAAAATTAAGCTACATTAAAAAAGGGCTAACTTTGGAGAAAATAACTCGTTATCTATATTAGGAAAAGAAGCGATTGGATGAAGCTCTGGAGAAAAAATTCCACGGCGTAAAAGAAATACAGCAGAAGGGCGGCGGTTTTATAATTATTAATAACTTATACACTTAGTCGACGTTTATATATTTCTGATAGACGAGTGAATTACTTTAAATATATTTCGTAATTTTAAAAATATTATATTTAATCACAAGATGGGCCCGAACTAGCACAATCTCTGGGCTCGAATGGGTGGGATTTTATGGGCCTAAATTGGGCCTGTACAGATGGGCTAGACGAGCTTATCGGCCCATCGAGACGGTGATCCATTCGTAGAAAAGGTGGGGGGGGCGCGGGACGAAATGGTACGATATACCGTAGGATCAGAGTAGAAGCGCGTTACGCAACGAGGGATCGGTCTACTCATCGATCAATTATCCTATCCAAGCCCGCCACATAGGATGGTTGAGCAGTGCAAGAGGAGTTCCTCAGGCATCAAATTATCCAGATAAATAAAAAAAAAAATCCTAACATGAATAGGGATGAGGATATCCTGTTCTAGGTTAGACTAGCGAGCGTCCCTGGGTTTTCCGTCCCCATCCCGTTCCTCTCGCACCTCTTCTTCTCCACAGGCTCGTCCTCCGATCGACGATCAGAGCACAGTAGCGAGGATCAGAGGAAGGAGAAACGTCGCTGTAGCATCCCTGTCGTCGTAGATCGGATCCGAGCCCGCGGTCTTGTTCGACGTCTCCCCCTTCTTCGGTGAGCTTTCGAATCCGTCGTGTGGCACGTTCTCATGTCGCTGCAATCCTCGAGATATTTTCTATGTTTTATTTTTTCCCTTGAGCCACAGGAAGTAATTGCCATATCCTTGTTGGCGGATAATAGAGTTTTCGTGCATCTTTCTATCGGAAGTGAGGGTTTACCGTGTTCGATTGTGGCCACGTTACACACTGTAATTGCTCCTTTGCTATTCTGTTTGCAGTTTTGGCTAAGGATTAGTGAAGATGTCAGAACCGTCGAAAGTTATTCATGTTCGTAATGTGGGACCTGAGATCTCCGAGGTAGGATTTTATTTTCCATTGTTATTTCTTTTACTTGTTGAACGATTAAAAACTTATCATATTTCTCACTCTCCTTTGCGATGTTTCAGACTGATCTGCTCCAGCTGGTGCAGCCCTTTGGCGTTGTTACTAAGCTCGTGATGCTGCGAGCAAAGAACCAGGTTTTCCCGTCTCTGTCCGCTTCCTTCCTAAAGTCGTTGTTGTTATCTGTGGGGCATGGAATTATAAGGATACCTTCTTCTGTGGTTAACTTCAGTCTCCTGCCAACCATCTCAGGCTCTTCTCCAGATGCATGATTTGACTTCTGCTGTGACAGCTCTTCAATATTACACAAATATGCAACCCAATGTCAGGTGATCTGAGAACTATATCCAACGTACTTGTGATTTTTTTGCATGTCGAACAAGTATAGCACGCCCTTTCAGGAAGGAGTTTGCTGACTAACATTGAGAAACATCCCGTCCTATAATTCCTGCCTTACTATGAGAATTATGATGTCATGTTCCCCTATTTCAAATTCGTCTCTCATCCTCCTTGTTAAGCGATATTCAATTTTCAAAGCCAAGTTATATGTGTGGTGCCCGCCACCATCAGTTTGTGAAGTTCCACCACCCTATATGGATCAAACCGTGCAGCCCAATTTCTAGTCTCTCACCGAGTCGAGCCGTCAACTTTTCGTGTTTAACCCTGCTTGGGTCTCCTTTCAGGGGAAGAAACGTATATATGCAGTTCTCTTCTCACCAGGAGCTGACAACAATGGATCAGAGCTCTCAAGGCCGCAGAGATCAGGTTTGTGAGGCCCCTCCCCAACTCTTCACTCACACTGGTTGAACATCTTATGTAAGCTTCTATCTGTAGTTGCCGAATGGATGTATAAGAATGATCCTCTTATTTAATATACTCATCCGTTCATTTGCGTGTGCTAATTTTTTTACCCATCACAAAAAGTTTTCATGCTCTTTAATCCGGGAATGCTCGTTTGGGAAGTCAGGAAAAGTGCGCTGTCAAAAATTTCCCCAGGACCAGTAATCGTTGTTTTACTAATTATGGATCTTTGATGGCGATGCCTTCGAACAGATTGGTTAGAGTTTTCATTTGGAAAAGCAGAACCTTGTCAGCCGTTTGCCTTGTAATACGTTAGCAGATTTCTTTGGTAAACTGTGCTTAAGCTCTCCTTGAAAGAATTCAAATGCTTGTCTTTTTCTAAAAAACAAATTATTTTGACCGTTTCGTGGAAGAATCCGAAAGAATGGCTTGTCTGGGTGGAGAGAAGAGGGACAGGATATGCAGCGGCACAGTTTTCCACTGATAGTTCATACCCTTTTGAGCGTTGTTTAGGAAAGAAATTGATCATTTACATGCAGCTGTGTGGTGGGGACTGTGTTCTAGGTCAGATATGCTTGGTGGGGGAGGAGACTGAGGAGGAAGGGAGAGACCGTAGAATCCGTGTAGAGTCAACTGGAACAGCGTAGTGTGGGAGTCAACTGATAATTTTTTGAGGGAGTCACATATCTTTAGGAATAAGCACTCAAGGCCCTTGAAGGAGCCTGTGGGTTGGATGGCCATCATTGTAGAGTTAATTTAATGCTTGAATTCTACCAAAGACTGATTGCTGCGGTTCATGCATTAGGTTTCCCCTTCTTGTTGACCACACTTCCGTCAGCATGTCGGAGGGACCCACGAAACATAAAGTCCACCCTTCTCGAAAAATTTAGCTGTTAATGAGAGTCAGAATTTGAATATTTCCATGGCGGATGATCTTCACAGTTGTGGTTTCATATGCTACTTCTCTGATGATGGCTCACTCTCTTTTCCTTTCCTCTTTTGTGTCCTCTCTCTTTCTGTGCTGTACTGTGGTTCTTTCTCTCTCTAATTTATTCTTCTGTACTCATTCTTCTCTCTATCTTCCTTCTGTCTCTGTGCTGGTCTGCTGTTGTGCCCTCAGGATTCGCAGCCCAACCGAATCATCCTGGTTACAATTCACCACATGCTCTATCCTATAACCGTGGAAGTGCTGCACCAAGTCTTTTCTTCTTATGGGTTTGTGGAGAAGATCGTCACGTTCCAGAAGTCAGCTGGTCAGCCCCTTCAACCCCCCCTTCCTCTCTCTCTCTCTCTACTTGTGTATCTGAAATGCCCGAATCCGCTTCAAATCCGATCGAGGGTTGCATGGTGATCCAAAAGGGTCATGGGGCCCTGCTGATTGTGTTCTGATCTTGCAGGGTTTCAAGCTCTTATACAATATCAGTCGCCCCAGAACGCCATCCAAGCAAGAACTGCTCTACAGGTTTCTGATGATTCCATATCTCTCTGCTCTTTATGCTCCTGAAAAGGAATCATCTTCCCGTCTTTGGAAAACTTACGGATCGATCTCCTCTGGTTTCATCTCAGGGACGCAACATCTACGACGGCTGCTGCCAGCTCGATATACAGTTTTCCAAGTAGATTCATCGACATTCTTCCTAGTTCTGAGGTGGTTGAGTTGACTTTCAGACCCGTTGACTTACCGGCTACTTTGCTCGCTCCTTTTTCTTTCCTTCTTTCTTTGCAGCCTGAGCGAGTTGCAAGTGAACTACAACAATGAGAGATCCAGGTAAGTTGAGGGCAGATCATGGTGATTGAGCTTGAACTGAGTTGAATAATACCTGAGGAGCCGCCATTTTCTTGTCCATCCAGAGATTTCACCAACCCATCTTTGCCTTCCGAGCAGAAGGGCAGACCCTCACCCGTAAGCAAGCTCCTCCTCCCTCTGTTCTTGATCCCCATCTGACCGACGATCGTTGACATTGACGTTGGCGTTGACTCTGCGGGCCTGTGGCAGTCGGGCTACGGTGATGCAGGGAGCCTCTACGCTCTTCAGGCAGCAGGAGCCGGGGGAGGTACTTAAATCTGGCCCGCAATATTCATTCATTCACTCATTTATTTATGAATTTATTAATTAATTTTCCCGCCGTCTTTGAGCTAGACTTCCTCTCCTGATCCATTCTCTCATGGATGCTTCATTCTTTTCCTTTTCCAGTTGCTTTCCCACAGGTGAGAGGCCTGCTCCATAAGATCTGACATCTCCAGTTTTGCCTCTCCTCTCTCCGATCTCCCCGACCTCCCTGTCCGATCTCTCCTCCGCCTGCCTCAATACTCCGGCGAAGAGCATCCGAGCGCTGACTTTTGGGTCCCTTTTTTTTCCTTTTTTCCTTTCGCTTTCTCTTGGGGGGCGCTCAGATGGGTAACGCCGCCGCCATCGCCGCCGCCTTCAGCGGGGGGCTGCCGCCGGGAATCACCGGGACGAACGACAGGTGCACGGTCCTCGTCTCCAATCTGAACCCCGACGTAAGGAATCGTTCTCTCCCGATCAATCCTCTGAGATGAGATCCGCGAGGGAGTGGGGAGATGTGCTCAGAAAATTGTCTGGTTCTCCAGCGGATCGACGAGGACAAGCTGTTCAACCTCTTCTCCATCTACGGCAACATCGTGAGGATCAAGCTGCTGAGGAACAAGCCGGACCACGCCCTCGTTCAGATGGGGGACGGCTTCCAGGCCGAGCTGGCCGTCCACTTTCTCAAGGTTCGCCTCTCTCGCCGCCTCCCTCCCTCGCTCCCTCCTTCCTGGATAGGGTTAGGGTTAGGGTTAGGGTTGGGGTTCGGGATTGACGGTGGTGGCGGTGGCAGGGGGCGATGCTGTTCGGGAGGAGGCTGGAGGTGAACTTCTCGAAGCATCCGAGCATATCGGCGGGGCCGGAGACGAGGGAGTACGCGGGATCGAGCCTGAACAGATTCAACAGGAACGCGGTGAAGAACTACAGGTACTGCTGCGCGCCGACGAGGATGATCCACCTGTCGGCGCTGCCGCCGGAGGTGACGGAGGAGGAGATCGCGGCGCACCTGGAGGAGCACGGCCCCGTCGTCGCCACCAAGCTCTTCGAGGTCAGCGGCAAGAAGCAGGCGCTCGTCCTCTTCGACTCCGAGGAGCAGGCCACCGAGGCCCTCGTCTGCAAGCACGCCTCCAACCTCGCCGGCTCCACCGTCCGCATCTCCTTCTCCCAGCTCCAGGCCATCTAACACCACCACCCTCTCTCTCTCTCTCCTGCCCCTCTTCAATGCCCCTTCTATGCTCTTGCGGGATGACCAGTAGCAGCAGACCGACTGAATGAATCGAATCCGTCTTTTCTCCCCATATATATATAAGCTGCCTTCCCGAGCCCTCTCTCTCTCTCTCTCTCTCTCTCTCTCTCTCTCTCTCTCTCTCTCTCTCTCTCTCCCAACATGCATTATATGTCTGTCTCTCTCTCTCTCTCTCTCATTTTCCTCTCTCTAAATATCTCTCTCCCACTTTCTTTCTGTTTCTCTCCTCTCCTCTCTCTCTCATTCTCTGTCTCTGTTTCTCCTTTTCCTCTCTCTCTCTCTCTCACTCACTATATTTCTGTCTTTCTCTCAAACAAAGGGGGGAGGCCTGGGGGCGATGTGGTATACTCGTAAATATACTCTCAAACTGGCCCCAAGTGGAAGGAGGCCGTCAACTCACACTTCTCGAGTCCCTCGTTGAAAACGGCGGGCGGTAAGGACACCGACAGCTGGTCTCCGCTCATCACGGCCGCCGCCGACTAACCGCTGCTTGGGATCATCATCATCATCATCATCACGACAGCATCTTCAATCGGACGCTCTGCTGCCTGGGCCCCACCATCCCCTCCACGGGAGCGATCAGCTGCGGCATCGTCATCCCTCCCGACACGATGATCTCTGCGTCCCCCCATACCAAATCATCACTCCACCAAAAATAATTGCATATTTAAATAAAAATCAATTATTTAATTACTTAATTACGTAGTTCCTTTAGAGAGAGAGAGAGAGAGAGAGGGGGGGGAGCTGACCTATGCCTTCGCGGATGGAGAGATTGGGGCGGATGATCTCAGCGGAGTTGACCAGAAAAATGTCCCCGATGTAGACGTGGTTCGTGGGGACGTACACGCTGCACAGCTCCTCGTCGCCCTTCTCGGTCTGCAAAATGAAGCAACTGATTCAACACGACGCAAAGATCCAGCTGCTGCTCCTTCCCCATTCCAGCGCTGACTTTACATGATATAATCTGAGCGCTGACTTTCTATAAATCTCCCTCGGTTATTCTGGAGCTCACAGTAAATCATCCCAGGAAGGAGGTGGAGAGATAATTAGGCACCTGAAGGATGACCGAGGAAGTGATGAACCCGAACGCGTATTCACCGGCTCGGGGATGGCGAATTATGGCCACCTCTTTGAACGCGGTGGTGTTTTGCTCTGCAGAAAGAGAGGGGCAAGCACGAAGAACAATCGGGTAATACTTACTATATATGAGCCAGATGCACGGTTATGTATGTGCCCATTAATGTGCAAGTCAACGCGATCATACCGGGAGAAATGGCAGTGCTGATCTGCTTCGATGCCGAATAGATGTGCTTCACGAAAGGCATCCGTTTTATGAACCACTCTCCCAGCCAGATGACAGTGGCGCCGAGCCAGGATGAAACGAATATGCCGACGAAGAAGATAAACAATAGGGACGTCAAGAATCCAAGACCTGAAATATTTTGTAGACGCAGAAGGATGGTCGGAACTATGATCAACTAATCAAGACGCAAATAAATGCACTGATGTAGAGATAAGAACAATCCAATCCGCGAAATGTAATATTTCAAACGGTTCTGTGATTTTTTTTTTTACAAAAAAAATATAGGAAATGTTGGGTACTCGGCATACTTGTTCTTCAGTTCTAAATCATAATAAAATATTAAATGAGAATAGGTCCAGTGCAGAGGAAGAATCGTGCTTTTAAATAACTGGTCATTTGAAAAGTCGTGGACAACGGTCTCAGCATCATGCTTAAAGAACTCCCTAATAATCAATAAAATGATGATACCGGTCAACTTATAGCACACCCATCCCTATCTAGGCCGCCTTCCCATCTAGACCCGCCTAGGCGTATTCCTATCCCCTAGGCCCCCCAGGCATCAATTTCTTATAACAACAGCATGTCCATTTAAGAAAAAAAATAACTATATACTTAAAAAAAATGGATAAAAAGGCTCGGCATAAAGTTTGATAAAAACGAATGGTATTATTTTAAAAAAAATGTGTTCAACTGGATAAACACGCTGCGGAATGATAAGAACGGAGAAAAATAGAATTTAAGTAATATAAGGGTATGCGACGGGTATTTGAGGAGATTATGATATACCCACTAGGGGTCTACTCAGGAGCTAGAAAATCAGGTTGACGGTTCCCCAAAATTGTTTTAGCCCGTAAATTCTCTTATACATTTTGAATTTAGAATCAATCCGGGTAATATTTACGAAACATAGCCAGATCAGCCAATAATTACGCATCTTTGAGGAATGTCTGCATTATTAGTCTGACCTAAGAAATCATTACGTCAATAAAATATCAGGCGAGATGTGCCTTTGTAGAATGGCTTACCAAATACGTTTATACCCAACTGGGCGTACAACGGACTGAAGAAACCATCAACGAACCGAATAAACCACCATGTAACAAAGAAAGTTACAGCAACAGGAAAAAGAACGACACTGCAGCATTGAAAATTGCAACGCGGTTAGTCTTAAAATTCAGCGACCTGAAAAGAATGAAGATCACATTTTATGGCAAATAAAAGCTGTATCTCACCATCCGGTCATGAACTTCTTTGAAACCCAGCTTTGGAGAACAGCACAGCAAGCCTGGAAATAGTTCAAGTGTTTAATACTGCCATCGTGAAATAGATTTTTGTAATAAATTAACCAGCAAACTTTGTGTCTCGGTGAATGCATCTACGCTCAAGTACATAGGCACACACTTGTAAGCGCGAAGGTGAGAAGCCAATGCTAATATAGCTCTGAAGGATCAATTCAATGTTCACTCATGAAACCGGTATGATACACTCTGAGAGAAACGGCTTCAAGCAACAAACATTTCGAGACCAGAAAATAAACTTCATCTTCAAGAGTTAGATTTAACAAGAGACGAGACTACTATGTTGTCAGAGTGATGGAACAATGGTACTTAGCAGTGAAACAATGACAGCAAAGGTTTTTTTGAAAAAAACTCGCATGATTTGTTGAGAGATGAGTAAGTGTTTGTGTATGTAGGGGTGAGAGAGAGAGAGAGAGAGAGAGAGAGAGAGAGAGAGAAAGAAGACAGACAGACAGACAGAGACAGACAGACGGTGCATGATAATAACCAATCAATATGGATGGGAAGCATGAATTCTGTTAATGACAAAATATTTTAAAAGATATTGCTTCTTATCGTGAAGCTCGATCACAGGCTTTACACGGGCTTCACTCTGGAAGTATAAGAGGCTCATTTTCCTTCTTTGGTTGTTTGTTCTAAAAATTTGTTGTTTGCCCAGCAGTACAAGGCGAACCACTCTAAGCACGGATCCGATACAACAGTAGACTGGTCCTAAGAACCGTGTACCTTCTCCTATATCGTCGTGGACATTGAGGCTACAGAAAACACGGATTTTTAGCAGTCAACTACGTGGAAGTTCTTTCAAATTAGTCAACACATTAAGTTTGTGAAATTCAGCGGTCTCATCAAGTTCGTTCTTTCCTCGTGCCCTTTGCTGACTTCAGCGATTCCCCAAATTTCATTACAAGAAAAGGCCGTGATGGAGCATTAAAAGATTCAGACGACCATTTCTTTCAGCGCTGCACTAACGGGGCGATTCATTATTTCTATCACCAATCATCCAGCTGCCAAAACACTTCCATTCCCCGTATTATTCTTCCTTCGACAACTTAAAAGGTCAACCCCAAGCATCCGTAGGGTTCTACGCTTCTTCCACGGTACGGATTTTTCTGAAGAATGAAGGAGGCAAAAGACACGATTCTAACACTCAACATGGTAGAGGAAGGCTTCTTGAATCGTAGAAACAAAGAAATGCCCCAAAAAAATATAAGATCTGGGTCTAAAATGAACGCTTCTCCAAATTTCGAGGACCCCATGCCATTTGGCGTTATCTATGAACAGTATTTTCTCGATAGTTCACAAATGCAGCACACGTAGGTGAAACGCAATCCAAGACAAATGAGAGATCTCGGTACAACAAGCTAGCAGTCAATATTCGTGCATCTGAAAACAGCTGTTGTAATGGTCAAAACTCCGCTAGGTTTGGCAACAGAATCGCGAAATCACAGCTATCCCCTCCGGAAAAGAAGCAGCAGCCAAAGAAACGCAAGGTGGGGGAGAAGGACGGCGCACGCACCCTGCGGGTCGAGATGGGGGAGGTCGGAGGGGATTTCGCCGGGTCCTCAGGATCTATGCCGCCGTCCACTCCTCCCGCTGCGCTCAGCGGAATCGACGTGGAATCCTTCTCTTCCGCCATCTTCCCTCCTCCCTAGCGCCGCTCGCCACAGCGAAAGAGAAGAGAGAGAGAGAGAGAGAGAGAGAGAGGCCAACTGCCGAATGCGCTGGGGGCGGGGGTAGACTAGTGCACCCCCAGTCTGTCGCGGAAAAGACGGAACTACCCCTATTGTGATGGAGGATCACCTTAAAAACGTGAAAGGACAACATACCGCAACAGTCCAAAATCCAGCCCTCGATTTTCTTTCCCCACCAATTACGACCCCGCAGCAACCATCCATCTAAGAAGCCAGCTGTGTCCGTATATAATATAAATACCAACAAAATATTTGTTATTATGGGCCAGGCCCACCAGACCTTCCCCCATCGGCCCAAACATGTTAGGCCCAATAAAGTGGACTCCATAAAAGGCTGGATTGCGGACTATCCGAATTCTAACTCAGATAAATAGGGAATATATTTAAATAAATTAAATAGTAACATATTTATTAATAAATATTTTAAGAAAATAAGTCCGTACATTATTACATCGGCCAGACACCGTCGGTGTCTGTACCTCCCGCTGCCGTCGGGGCGGTATATTGAGAGAAGCCCCCAGGAGACTTCGAAGTTGATGGCTGGTCGGCGGGGGCGGTGTGCTGACTGGGAGGGTCTCTGTACCCCTTTAGGAATCTGCAATACGCGGCGTAGTCTTGAGCGTCGTAGCGGGCCTGATGATGGGCCGGAATAATGGGCTTGAAACTTGGGCCCATTAACTGGACCGGAGGAGGGTCCAGTGGGCCGGGCGGCGGCCACAGGTCCTCGGGGAAGTTGAGCTTCGCTCGGTTCCCGCGGAATCGCAGGGCGGCCTTGTCGTAGGCACGTGCCGCCGCCTCGGCCGTCAGGAAGGTTCCCAGCCAGATGCGCGCCGCCTTCTTCGGCTCTCTAATCTCCGCCGCCCACTTGCCCCACGGCCGCCGACGCACCCCTCGGTAGCGCCGCCCCCCGCCGCCGCCGACGCCGGCGGCGGAAGTCTCCTCCTCCTCCGCCGCCGTCGCCACAGGGCGGGTTGACGCCTGAAAAGCTGCACCATGCGAAGGTTAGAGAGGACTGTTCGTGGTGTAGTAGAAAGATGAGAGAGATGAAGCCGATAAGCTGTCGTCGTCTCGCTCTGTAGGGAGATGAAACCCGGGAAGGGAGATGAAGATCAGCGGGGCGGGTGTTCGAACCTTTGTAGCATCCGGGGACGAGGAGCTCTTCCCTCTCTCTCTTCTGACCGCCTCCGCCGGCGCTGCCACCCCTGCCGGCCAGGACTTGAGTCAGCGCCGACACCATGGTCTCCATCTCGCCGCCATGCCGGGAATGCAGCGTCGGAAGACCGAGGAGCAGCTCCTCGGAGCCTCCTTCACAACTCTGGTCCGCCACCTTCGAAATAGAACTCTCTCTCTCTCTCTCTCTCTCTCTCTCTCCTCGCTCTATATCTATCTATTTATCTCTCTCTTCCTCGGAACTTTGGACATGGAGGTGGGAGGTATCGTTTAAACTGGCGGGGGTGGATTTGGATTTCTAATGCCGGCATGCAGCGGGTCAACGTGAGTCGGATGGGAAACGTGCGGCGGCGCCGCAGGCAGCACGGGTTCCGGATTCGGAATAGACACTTTGACCCGTTACTGAGAGCCCGAAATAAGCGACCGAATCCCCCCACACTCCACCGAGACACCGCCTCTGACTTTTTCCACATCTTGATCAAAGAGGGCGCGGGGTTCTAGAGAGAGAGAGAGAGCGAGAGAAGGGGGCCGGGGGGGGGCGGAGCTTTACAAAAGAATCGTCATACCACACGCTGACCAGACTGGTAGTAAAAGACGAGTTACAGAAATATTTTCGAGGTGGTTGATGAAGAAGACAAGAGCTCCAAGTTCTTTCTTAAGCGTCCTCACTCCCGCGGGGGTGGAGAGACCGGTGGTGGTGGTGGGCGGCGGGTCTCTTCGAGGGAGCGGCGCCGCCGCCGCCGCCGCGCAGACCATTGCTGCTCCTCGAGGCGAATTCCTCGACTGCTCCCTCGTAGAGCCGCTGGCGATCGCCACCGAGTTCCAGGTCGTCCTCAACCTTCGCGCGCGGCTCACCGGCGGAGGCCTTCATGGCCAGGATATCCGGCGAGATGTCCCAGCTGCTGCTCCTCCTTCCCCAGCTAGAGTTCCGCGCCTCCGGCCGGTGGACCGGCGGCACCGCCTCCAGGCCGCCGCCAAACTCGGCCTCCAAGATAGCGGCGGTGCCGCCGCCGCCGCCGCCGCGCAGGCCGTTGCTGCTTCTCGAGCCGAACTCGTCGACTGCTTCCTCGTAGTGCCGCTGGGAGATCTTCAGGAGATCGCCGCCGAGTTCCAGGTCGTCCTCAACCTTCGCGCGGGGCTCGCCGGCGGAGTCGTCCTCCACCTCCCTGGCGCCCCCGCCGCCCACCGGCGCCGCCGCCTCCTTCTGAACGTAGGCCCGGAAGTCGTTCCGAGAGGGCTTTATGCTCGAACAGAACACCTCCAGGAAGTTGTTCAGACACCCTCGGTCGTGGACGTTGACCCTGTTGTCGGCTCTGTACCGGAAGTTCTCGTACGTTGTCTGAACAAGACAGATGGCAGGACGCACGCAGATATCAAATCCAACTACGGAAATAAATTCAATCGAGACGATGCCCCGAATGGGGAAGCTTCATCTGACTAGGATGGCAGGGAAGGGGGGTTGACCTGGTTGGTGCCAATGAGGTACAGGTGGAAGCCGGTGAGGCCGCCGACGAACCAGAGAGAGATGAAGCAGTAGGTCATGAGAATGACAGAGGCTGGAGACTCTTTCATGGCCTTCCAGACCGTTGGGTAATCGTCGTCCATGAGAAACTTGATGTAGAGCGCCGACATGACGAACACGAAGATGCAGAGGGCCGTTGATGATGAGACGAACATGAAGAAATAACGGTAGTTCCGCTGCATCCAAATAAATTCAGGAGATAACTTCCAAATAGAAAAAAACAATTTTTTTAAAAAAATCAGAGAGCCCAGCTTCTTTAGCCTAGCTAATGGCAATTTTTCTGGATATTATTTTCAGATGTTCACTGGAAAATTGTCCCAAATAGGAAAAAAAATAAATCTGATAATCTTTTTTTTTTTTTGCAAGCGGTTAATGCATGGTCAGAGATTCTAGAAATATATAGAAGGCTACTGAATTAATACGATCGTAGATGCATATAAGTTGTGGCTGGAGCAGGTAAGAAATTAGGAAGAGAAGAGCCTGACGGGCCCACCTGTCCAATGCACTGCCCGACCCAGGGGCAGTGATGGTCGAACCGCTCCACACAGTTATCACATATCGAGCAATGAGAGCACCGAGGGGGACGGTAGAGCATGCACGTCTCACAGTATTTGACTTTGACCGTCCTGCCGTTGACCATGACTTCCTTGAATCTTGGAAACTGTAGGCTCGGGGTAGGCCTGGCCCCAGCGTCAGCTGCATTAGAAGGATCATAGGAAAGCTCTTCCTCCGGGGGATGTGATGCACGTGGGATAATACCAGGATCCCTGGATGATGTCATAAGCAGGAGCACCAGCACCTGCATCGGCCGTCATTACCGCAAATAGGATGTAAAATTGTCGGCTGGCTGAAATGTCTTCATCACAATGCCAAATTAAGGAAACAGGATAACCAAACGAAGAAACAAATAAATCTACACGAATATTAGATGGTTATGAAGGTTTACAAAAGGAAAAAATGTGAATTGGTATGTTAATTATCACTTGAATTTCGTATATTACTTGAATTGGTATAATAATGAAGACAGGCCTGCTGTGGTTTAATTAATTGCATGCCCATACTTATTGAGGCAACCAGGGGGGCATGGAATACTTACATTGACAGTAAAAGCGATTGTTATGGCAAGAACAGCATATCCCGCATTATATGAAGAAAATCTGTGCAGAAGATTCTTTACGACGAACACGCAAAAGATAACAACGGGCACAACAATGAGCGATATGGTCATGAGCAGCGACTTCGCATCGGGTCCGAATATACATCTCCCACCAAAGAAGAACTTCTGGTAAAAGAAAAAAAAAACGGTGATGTGATGTTATTTCTGCTGCTTTGATGAATCAGTTATTAGAACGAAATGTAAGAATAAAAAGGACAGAGGCCATATGAGAAGGTGATTAAATCACTATTGTGTCGGTTCATACGAGAGCCTGCAGGTAAATCTTAAGGGAAATGAGATTTAATTTTTTTCAGCCAATGATAGAAATCCCAAGCATGCTGATAAGGTCAAGATGAACTATCTTAAGGAGTAAAACCTTAAGTGGTATGCAGTAATAAAGATCATCAAATACAGACGGTATCTATACAATTAGTGCAGGTGAAAATCATATGACAGGAGAAAAAGGAATTTTAAGATCTTCGGCGACATAAAAAATGCTGTACACTCAGATCGATAAGCACTACAGATACAAGTGCTGTATTGAGTACAGAAATCATTTCCCAAAATCAAATTGGGCCACTGATTCCGACCAGCCTCCAATCCCTACCTCTTTCAGAAAACAAACTTCCTAGTCAAGCAAGGTTTTTTAACACTTTATAAAGAAGTTGCAAAATGTATATGATTCACTTGAACCACGCAATACAGGCATGCATCACTCGCCTCTTCCAGCCTTTCCTTCCCTCTCACAACCCTCTTCTCTTCAAACCTTTTCTTTTTTCTTATGCAGCGGCATCCACCACCAGCAGCAACAGCCAGGAGACATTACCACTACCAAACGAGCAGGCACACAACGCAGCAAACTGCAGATGAGGAAAAACGAGCATCATGGCTTTCCATCACTGGCAGCAGGAAAAAGCCCACAGATAATATCACCACGGGCAGAGCCTGATCTGATCATTGATTCAGATCTGATTGGTTATCATCAAATCAGAATGAGCAACAGGACAAGTACCCAGGACCCAAACAGTGAAGGGAAAGGATCAATGAGCAAAGAACAGACCAGGGTTATTCTATATGTCCAAACATTAAATTGAGCCATCTTATCGTTTTATGTAGAGCCCATGTACGTATAAAAACTGGTTAACATTGGATTTATCAATCGGCCTGGTATTGCTTTTCTTAAAAACAATACCCAGGTACTGTGAATTGTGATGCTTCTGAAATCACTTCAAGGTGCCTTTCAAATAGTTACCTGCCATCTTCCCCTCTTCTAGTGGCCTTCAGCATTTCAACTCGAATACCAGGAACCTGAGAATTTGACACGCGCCAGTTACCAGCCACACCCATTCCATTTTTAACAGGTATCTGAATCAATCCCAAACAGCTCCGTCCATTATCCTCACGGGACAAGCTCCACTCTAGACATGTCTTTATCTTCCTTGAACTGAAATAAGTCGGTTGTTAGAATAGGTATCTGCTCTGCACCAACGGACCCAGTCGACTCATTCTCATATTAACCGAGTGTTCTCCACCACTCTCTCCAATATCTCATCTTATGACACGCATAATCTTAAGCATCTATCACTAAGATGGGATCAGAGAAGGGTTATGTTTTCGGTAGCTTTTCTGGCCCTGGTTTAGGAGATCGAGGAGGTGGGCAAGTATTCCAACTTCTCACAGAATTCATAATGCTGCCAGCATCACGCAAGCATCTGGTTTTAATTTTTTTGTCCATGCCTTCTCTTTCCTCTGCCCACACAATCCTGTGCACCATTTCTCATTTCTATCAGATCGTGCGATTTCAACTGTTGCATTCACGCCTTATGCACAGTATCTCTTCATTCTTCATTCACGCCTAAGGCCCTCCAATCTGTAGATTGCCTCTACTTCCGGAATTATGGTCACATAGAGTCCTTCCAAAATGCACATTTGATCACCATCTGGCTATTATTTTATGCATCAGCATTACGGACCATGCATGTTTTCATACATTATTGAGAACATGAAACTATTCTGGATGAGATTGTTCATACCTATTGTCCTCCTACAAGACTGTCATGAAAGAGGTTATCATCCACATCCCAGCTTGGTTTCTTCTCACAAAGCTGCCATGAATGAAGTTATACATGCATGGTTGTGATCTTCTCATATTATTGTCATGAACAAGTAAATCCCTACATGCATGCACGATGTCTTCTTAAAGGATTATCGCAAATGAGTTTATTGCTTTCTTCCAAGTGAAGACCATGCTTGGAAGGAGGGGGAATCGGGACGAGGGAAGGTTGAAACTAAGTCGCCCATTGGATGACCCCCAGGAAACCTGCCCTGCATAAGGGAAACTTCTTTGGATCCCACTGCCTTCGGTCAATAAAAAAATAACATACAAACTGAATGAACGTCACATAAGAAGACGATGAGAAATACATGTTTTTTAAAGGCACATAAATAAATGAAACAGGAGTAACCTACCATTGGTCAGCATTTTCTTTCATTCAAGAGGTTTTCATTTTTTTAATTGCGGACCATCAAAGTGGAATGCGAGACTGGCAATCCTCAAATATGAACATAATAGTCGGTGTGATTTGTTCGTCCCAAATAGCAAAGTGTTTCATACTTCTTGTGCAAAGCATTCTAACTTAGGTATAAGTATACTCAATCGATTTCCAAGATTTCTCCTCTACTGCGGGGCAACCAGCCTATTGATTTAATGTGACCAGATCCCCCATCTTTTATTGTGCACGCATATGGGGAGAAAGGCGACAGTAAACTAGAAAGAACGATAATATGTTGAAATTTGAGGGTCAATTTTCCAATTGTATGTTATTTCCTCGTTCAGGTGTTCTCAACGATATATCAAATGATCCCTTCATATAATACATGCCGAACCTGGAAACCAAGTGGAGAATACTGGAGTCCTCTGGTTGATGGACATGATATTTCCACTACGTTATCTCTAAAGCTGGCTGTGAGAATGCCGGAATTCAGATGGTATTGTAGCGCAGTGAAAAACTCAGACATATGCCAACCAGTGACGTTTGCAAAGCTATGGTTGAGGGTTACATGAACGTATGAGTTATAAAATGTATGAAGCTAATCATCCTGCCCTCAATAAAGCATGGGGTCAAGGCTCAATTAGATGCACAACAGAAGCTGTCGGCACATAAATACAATAAGAGACAGTTAGGGCGTCCATACCATAAACGTGCCAGTTATACACTATCCATTGTTCATGCGATAGCACTACTACCATCAGTGGCAAGGATTTATAGCTTATGCTTGAATCTCCCTGTCCCAAATCATTGTCATAGTTGTGACGAAACAGCGTGATTCAGCAAAATGAGGAATTTGAGCAAGTGACGAACTATCTGGGACCTTTCTGCCAGGCTCAAGAGTTTTAATTTTGGCCAACTACGATGGGGAGATCTGGTGGATCTTCCTGTAAAATGCAGGAGTGCATGGTGGCCTAGTTTGATGCTCTCTGTGGGTACAAGATACTAACAATGAGGGATGGACAAGCAAATTTTTTTTGTAGTTTCTACAAGTCCCCTATGAACCAAACTTGGATTTTGAACCTGGTGGTTCAACTCTGATAGAAAGTTGCGTAGAATGTGAAGATGAAAAAAAAAAAAAGACTTAAGATGGAGAGAAGAGAAGAAGAGTAATTAAGAATATATGGCTATGGGCTTGGCAATAAACATAGACTACCTCCATTCCAAAATTGTCTCGCGGAACAATGATTAACATGACCATGATTCAAGTATGATTAAAAATATGATAGCTAAGTTTGACCACCATACTCAAATAAAGTGTTACCTGCCACTGGCATATAGTACATCATTCAAAGAGTGTGGAAGGATAAATCGTGATCAAGGTACCTTTGATCTCCTATGCAGTTTATCTTTTTACTTCTTATTTTTCTCGAGTTAGGTGAAATATTCCTCTCATATTCAGACTCATGTTTTTTTCTTCCTTTGAGGTACTTATGTTCCTCTCGGAGGAAGGAGGAG
Source organism: Spirodela polyrhiza (assembly GCA_024713555.1). Lineage (NCBI taxonomy): Eukaryota > Viridiplantae > Streptophyta > Magnoliopsida > Alismatales > Araceae > Spirodela > Spirodela polyrhiza. The sequence goes on from CM046540.1 coordinate 432,744, forward strand.
GGAGGAGGATGAAGACGGAGGAAAGAGGAATAAGGTAAGGAAAATGTCAAACCATCTCGATGTATTACTTATCATAGGAGATAAATTACAAGTTGCGCCATTGGGAATCATATTAGTCACATCCTAGAATGTTGAACAAATGAATTTTATCAATTTTTCGGGGAAAACGTCAGGTGAATCAAATCATTCTGAACAAGAAAATTTACAACGTGATCACAGAGATGTGATCGAGACGAGGGAGGCATGACATCTTTAGAGCCAAAATGTAGCATAAGTTATAGTAGAAATAATGGAAGTTACTGGTTCCTGTATGAACAACAAATGCTGCATGTCATTCGAATAATCATATTAGCTTGTCAGTTCACTCCTAGTACATTATTTTTGAACTAAATGATCTAAATCTAGCCAAATAAGAAACCGAGAATCAGAAAACTTATAATACACCTTTTGTAAATGGGGAAGGAGCAAGAATGCAACGGGTCTAGATTCCAAGAGATACATTGGATGAAGAAGAAGGCAGCCCTCTCCATAAAGAAATTCGTAAGTGCAGAAAATCATCTGAAATGTCCAAAACCAACAGAGATCGTCGAAAAAAATAACAAAAAGTTGGCCAGCACCTTAAAACCAACTTTTACTTCGACCCAAAAACGAAGGAGCCCAAACCCTCGACTGGCAAGATTCATCGGAACTACTGACGCCCGACGCGAAGCAATCAAGTAATGCGGAGCATCAGTCCATAGAAAAAAATGAGAAACCACCATATCTCAAGCGAACCAACCAACTCGACACAAACTCGCCGCTACCTAAATGAGCCGAAAATTAATCTACTATGACCAAATTCGAAACGACGGACAGCCATTCCGAGTACAACAGAAACCCTACAGTTACGCACTGAAATCGCACGCATTGAAACTTCTGTAGAAACGCACCAACGGGATCAACATAGTAGAAGATGAGAAAATAAGACAGGTAATACCAGGGGACGATGCAAAACATAAGACTGTGTCATATCTTACATTTTTTCCTTTCCAGTCTTGGTAGATTCGATTGGCCATGAGAACCAGCACTCGCTCTCACTATTCTGGCAGGGAGTCAAAGATACGGAACTCGCTCATGTTCCCCAGGAAATAGACAGGATCCCAAGAGCGGAGGGAGAAATAGGATAATGAATCTGGCTTCCGAGCGCACTTCGCGAGTCCCCTTCCTCTTGATGCCGGAGGTGAAGTGGGGAGACGGACTCCAGGCTCCTTTTCTCCCTTTCCCTCCCCGCAAATGATTTCCAACAGTCTCCTCCCACAGTAAAGGCGCGCCTCAGAGCGGAAGGGGGGGTGAGGGGGGGAGCTCTGCGGCAATACCTCCCGGAAACTGAACGACTAAGGACTTGAAAGGATTCGGCCACGTTGAATGATTCACCGGGATGCCCTTATTGCCCTCCACCTCCTTACAATTTACCTGCACAACTTTTTATTCCCCGTCTTCCACCTGCAACTCGCCGCCGCTAGATTTCCTGCTCCGCGTGGTTGGCCCGCCGTCGCAGATCCTTCAATTCTCGCAGTAAATGCTCACCTCCTTCCGAATCGGAAACTCTCGCGATCTGGCGCCCCGAAGTCGAAGCTGGAGACGGCTATTCCTCTATCTCCTCTCTCCTCCATGTCCACCTTGGCCTCGTGTGTCCCCCTTCCCTACCTCTTCTTCCTCTCCGTCTACGGCCACCCCCTCCTCTCCCCTACCTCCCCTTCTCCCCCACCGCTCCGCCTGCACAGCGCCATGGATCTCGCCTTCCACGCTTGTGGGCGACTGCCCGCCGAAAATTCCCAGGAAAACAGTACGGAAATCTGTTCTTATACCCGTCCCACGTTGCAGGCATAATTTATCAGATACCCCTCTTTTTCCTCTTATATGAATAAAACCTCGTTTTCTCGATAATAACATCTTATTCTGTTCGGGCCTGGCCCACTCCGCCGAATCCTTTACTCATCGACCTTGTCCGAAGCGGCATTTTCCTACTCACTACACGACAAAGTATGCCGTTTAACCTGAGTCCTTTTTTCCTGAAATTTTTAATAATTATATTATATTTTCAGGATATTCGGAGCGATAAACCCGTGTTTGACTTCGCTTCGCGAGTCGTTTTCTGTATTACTCTTCGGAAATTCTGACGAAAAACGTCTGCGGTGAATTTAAATATATATATTCCCCCATTAATTTATAAAAGTCCTCCCTGAGATCGCGACCCTCCTTCCCCCCCAAGTCAACAAGAAATGCGGCGGTCAACGCACAAATGAAGAAAGTTTGACCTGCTCCCATTACCACGAGCTAATCTCTCCCCCCCCTCTCTCTCTCTCTCTCCCTTGTTCTGTCATGCGTAGGGCCCACCTCACGTGGTCTTATCTCTCTCTCTCTTTCTAAATAATTGGGTATAGAAAAAGCCCAGCTTGGCCACTTATTTACATTCCACCCCTACAAAAAATAAGGCAATAAAGAAAAAGTCCCAGAGTTATCACATCCGCTGTGAAGTCCTAATTTTCTCTCTCACCGCGTGACTGTCTCGATTACTCACGTGATAACTCCCTCTCTCTTTCGCTCTCTCATTCCACGACATATTAGGGCGCATGGATGCTGAGATCCAGGCAGTACTGGGGCCCACCCCTATGTGACGCAAAAAATAATATTTTTTGGAAAGAAAAAAATATGTTATGTCATCTTCATGTATTATAATAAACGTTGTTGGGGCCCAGATACAATAAACACGGGTCTTACTTTAGACGAATTTACAAAAAAAAATAAAACCAGCATAATTTGCGCGACTCCAAATGGATCCCTTTTTGGGCCTTCGGATCCTTGGAAAATGGTGGGCCATTAGGAGCCCTAATGGACCTGGATGAGAGAGAGAGAGAGAGAGAGAGAGAGAGAGAGAGAGAGGGGATTTTTTTTGGAGGGGATAAAATAAGCGAGCGAGGGCAGGTATTTTTTTAATTATAGTTCAATGTAAATCAACATCTGACGGGACATAAATATAAAAGGTTTCACAAATTGTGGTAGATAAGGGGGTCATACAAAATTGACGGGGTTTATGAGGGTGGAATAAAAATAAACAATCCTAGTTTTTTTTTTCTTGCCGGGCCGTTGGCAACGGAGAGTGCCATGCTCGGAGTGCCGAATCCGTTAGAGCTGCGGTGAGACGAGGTTCTCGCCGCCTTCGAGGTGTACCAAGTGAGTACGCTTAATCATCGCCTCTTCTCATAGCCTCAGTCTCGCTTCATCCAGATGTTGTTTGATCGGTTTCTCATATTTTTCGAAACGCATTTGGTGTCTTGTTTTTGAAATTTCTTCGAACGCTTGAATACGAACGTACCACGCATTCCGTTCGATCCTTTTAGTGTCTATCTATGTTCGGAAATTAGTTCGTTTACCTATTTCTCTAACCTCATTATTTTCCCAGTCGACGATCGTACGATAGGAAGAGACCGACTTCAGATATGCAATTTCCGAGCAACTTTAGGAAATATGATCGCTTCTTTAATTTATCGAAAATGATATTTCAGGAGCAGAGGATGTCGCTTCGTCTGTTTTTTCGGTCATGAGATGTTTCTTTTCCCTCTAACCACTGTATGCTCTTGGAATACATGCGTTTTACGGAAAAATCGAGAAAAATTCTTCGTCCCCATTTATTAGCGCAAACGTTAAATTTTGTGGGAAGAGTTTGAATTTGGGAGCTATCTCACGCTGGGTGTACAATTGTGTTGAAGATTCATCTGACAAACACTCATTTTATGCTTGAATGATATTTAAGATGAAAAATACGGCGGACCAATTTAAGTCCGTAACTGAATCAAGCATTGGCAAAGTCCTGCACAATCTTGGACGTAGCAGCTGGAGGCCTTTTCTTCCACAGGGATTTTCAAATTTCGAAATCCATCATATTGTGTCTGGAATACTGGGAGTGGCAATTGGAGTGGCTGGTTTACTTCTATCCCTAAGAGATGGCAAGGTCCTCTATCTTCAAGTACCGTGGACAGCAGGGCAAAGAGTTTTATCAAAGTTGGAATACACTGTAGCTGGACTCCAGAATCTTGGAAATAATTGTTTTCTCAATGTAGTTCTTCAGGTATGGTTTCTTGCATAATTTAAGCTACAATTTTTTTCCTATATGTGAGAAATTTTGTTGCTATCACTAACTTCGTCCTGTACTGACATAGAACGATAAACAGAGTCAACCAATTTTCTTTGACAGCAATCGAAATTTTATATCGTTTCCCACCATTTTTAGAATCAGTGTCTAGAGCTTTCACTAGCTGAGTTGGGAAATTTTTCCTGAGAGCCAATAAATTCTGCTTCTATCATTATTGGATCAAGTTCGGCATGCTGAGCATGATGATTTCTTAAACTTTTTTAAGTTCGATAAATTTTCTTGCTTAAATTCCTAGGCACGGTAAGTTTTTTTCCATCCTATTGATGGACATATTGGACACAGTTTTCACGGGCTTGTATGTTACTTCTGGTGTCCACTTCCTTTGGTTCTCGAACAAGGTTTTCCGCATTGTGATGTTTAGATCCCTTAGTTATATGATGTAACTTGTATTTATGTGTGTAGCCTTTTTTTGAAAGTTTCTCAGCAAATTTTTTGCATTATCTGCTCAAGGTTTTAAATTACATGATTCACAATGCTATTTGATGTCTTCTCCAAGATTGCTGAATACAATCTGGTGCATCTGGTCAGGCACTGGCTAGCTGTGGATCATTTCGTTTATTTCTCAGACAAACACTCGAGGCTGATGATATTGAGATCGAGGAAAGAACCGAGAAATTTCCGTTAAGTGTAGCTTTGGTTTTGTTGTTGGAAGGTATGGTTCTTTCTCAGCATTGCCAAAGTATTCATTCTGATTTTTTTCTGTTGAACTTGTTGTAATCTCAAGCTTAAACTGTGTATGACCAAATGGATTTTGATATTTTGTCCAATAAAAATTTACGATCAAGAAATCAAGATATTCAATTATGTCTTTCACGACCAGATTCTCTGTTGTTCTCCTTAAAAAAGGATACGGACTTATGATTCGACTCCATACTTGGTAGTTTCTGTATGGTCCATCCCATTATTTTCTCTCTGATTCTATTCAGTTTCTTTTGACAAACCTTGGTCTGACGCTTTATTCTGCTGTTAAATCTCACACTGATTTACTCTTTCCGAAATTAATTCTTTTTTTTTTTTGCAGAACTCTGTATTGTTCGTGAAAAAAAAATTGTACTTAGTCCACGGAAAGTGATGCTTGCTATGAGTTCCTATGTCTCTAATTTTAATCTAGCAAGGCAGCAGGTTCTTTTCATATGGATTTTTTCTTGAGATATTTTACTTTGCTTTTTTTTTTTTCTATATGGTGTGTCTTTTCCTCTTCATTGTCATCTTCTTATGGAACGACGTAATAAATATATACATTCTAATACATTTTTTTTATAGGATGCAGCTGAGGCATTCCTCCTCCTTTTGTCTTCTTTGGAAGAGGAACTCATGCAACGTTATGTGCCTCCTTGCGGTTCTCTAACGGACGTTTCTGCTTTCTCTTGCAAGATTTCTTCTCCAAAGTTGTGCAGGGAAGAGAAAAGTGAGTGCCAGCGCTGGCAACGGCAACTTTTTGGTCATTTTGATGGAATCGTTGGGAGCATCCTGACTTGTAGGAGTTGCTCAACTCAGGTGAGGTCTTCAGTTCACTTGTCCAAGTTTATAATCTCAAGAAACAACCTCTTCAGTTTCATGGTCACTGCATGTACAAATTTGAGTCACACATAAAGTGTATGCATGCAAGAATGCACTATTTTACTGTTAGTAAGAAATCTTGTCTCTCTTTCTTGGTCTTATTTGTTCTCTTTGGCCATATTTCTTGGCCCCAGTTTTTTATTTGTCTACCATCTTCTTCTTCATTGCTCCTGCATTTCATGAATCAATCGTTAAATTTTCCATTATATCAATTGTTATCATTATCATGAAATATTTTGATCCTCGTGGATTGACATACTTTGGGAGTAGCCGAAATGATTTTTGAAAGTGTCATCGGCATTGATCCTGTCAAGGGAGAAGTGTTGGTTTTTTTTAAGGGATGGAAGCTAGAATAACATTTGAACACTTTAGTCGGTCCACAACCAAATAGGTATTCCATTTATCCTTACTCTACTCATGGTCTCAATCACTACCACAGGGTGTGTCCTTGGAAACATAGAACTGGGATGTCAAGATGACACATAGATGTCCTTGTCCAAATCAATCTCTCTTTTTTTGTTGTTGGTAATGCTGTGTAATTTTACAGGACAATGCCTTCCACTTAGATGACGGTGTAGTCTATTCTAGAAGTGATAGTTTGCGAAACCATGTCCATGTGACACGACATTTTCAAACCTGAAATATGACCCTGTTCCCAAGGTCAATCCAAGAAGTTCGGTGTGGATCTGGGGATGAAAGAACCAGGATGCCGGTGGTAGCTAGATTAGTTTAACTGTTTCATCTACTGAGATGGATATTGTTGTCATATTGTAGAGAAGGAAGTGGTGGGGAAGGTCATGGTGATTCAGTGACGAGGGGAACCAGGATGCCTTGAGCTGTATTGATGAGGGGAAGGAATGGATGTGAAAGTGGCAAAGGTATCACCATTGGTGATGCAATTGTAAGAGCTGTGAGGATGATGGAATTTCGATGACTTCTGGAATCTATCCATCAGATTTTTCATGGGAGAGCACGGGTGCCATTGTTAACAGAGATTGAATATGAGAAAGCGGAAGAGTTAGGAATTCCTGCAGGAGGAAGCCAAGCGGCATTAAAGATGCAAAGGTACCGGGGGCGACGAATATTCTGCTGTGTGAGTAACGCTACACTTGATTTCTGTTGCTTACCCAATGCTTTTTTGCAAACACAAAAGAGATTCTAGGTTCAATGGTGGGCAGAGAATGCGACTATTCCTCGAGAATAAAAGACCATGAACATTGCGCATTCTCTGTTTTGCGAATTTCCTGATAAATAATGGGGAGTTATCAGTGGCATCGTAGGATTCCCGCTTGTTCACTGGTATTGAATTGCACCTCCTTGGATCTGTTTCCTCTATGATGAAGCACCGGAATTCTTGTGTCTCATTATAAAAAGGCCAATAGGGTCATATAATCAAATTAGCTCGGACTTATCAACTAAAAAAAAAACCTTGATGTTTTTTCTTTATTGACTTTAAGCCCTAATTCTCTCAGGTAACATTCTAATTTTGTCTCCTAATTATCAGTATTCTCAATGTAGCATTCCCTCATGCTGACTTTATTCTTATTATGTTTACATTGCTTTGGATCGACTCAAATGCGGGATGCAAGTCGTGCTGCTTTTTTTTTTCAACTCGACAATGTTTGAGATTTCCTTTTGGTGTGTTTTTTTCTTCACAGCTGTCTTTTGACTTCGAGTTTTTCCGTTGCCTGCACATTGCGCCAGTATTGGATAGAAATGGAACGATGGTACAATCTCTTTTTATCATCTTTTTCCAAGCATTTAAGTTGCCATCTTGCTCTATGGGTTTGCCCTAAATTAATTTAGCTCTTCTCTCCTATGCGGGAGAGATCACGGTAGAAGGATGGCTGCACTTTGGAAGATTGCCTCAAATCCTTCACCACGACGGAGAGTCTCGAGAGCTATTGCTGCTACCGATGCTCCCATATCAAGGCACTGAAATATTTGTGCCTCAGACCAGAGGAAAATAAGGTATCTACTTTGGTGCTTTCTCATGTTGCCTTTAAAAGCGGTTGGTCATGCGAATTACTCTGTTGTGACCGCCAAGGTGAAAATAGAGCGCATCGGCCGATGTGTCAAGTTTGACTCCTGCGATTGCCGGAGTCTCTTCACTCGAAATGGTCTGTCATGGCCGACAGGTTCCTCGCATGCATCAAAGCGACTAGTGATTGCCCGCTGCCCAAAGGTAGAATTCTCCCACACTACTCCGCAATAAATCCATGCGTCCAAGCAGGTTCTGACCGCTTCATTTCAGATTTTGTGCATTCATCTACAGCGTGCTGCCATGGATTTATCCGGTGAGATGGTGAAAGTTCAGGCACGCTCTCTCTCTCTCTCTCTCTCTCTCTCTCTCTCTTACTCGTGATGCAGATAAGTTTCATTAAGCTGGTTTCTGTACACGCGTACTGCTGTGATTGCAGGGCCATGTTTCGTTTCCTCTGGTTTTAGACCTCTTTCCATTCACGGCAGCGGCAAGGGACGTGCAGCTGGGAACCTCAGGGGAGACAATTCTGGAACGAGCTGAGAAACAGCAACCATCGGCCTTTGTTGGGCATCATCTTGACATGCAGCGATGGCTGAGAGCATTACCTTGTTTGGATAACCTCAGCGAAGGGGATTTTTCTGGTGAATCCCGTACTGGAAATGAGGTGGGAAGTCGTGCTCGTATGTCGTCTGATGGCGGATTGAAGCCCGGAGATGCATCAATAAGCGAGAGAGATCCTTCTGAGGCGCCTTGCTCTCGGTCTTTTGAAAAGGTGAGTTCTGTTGACTTTGCCATCTGTCAAATTTCCATCGTCCTTGCTTAATATACCCATTCTGTTCATGCATGATGCATCAGTCGCAAGGCTTCTTGGATAGATGCATGGAACAGCCAGCCATGTGGGGGAGGAGAATCTCCTGTGCAAGATCGCCCTTGGATAGTGAAATATATTTGAATGAATAATTACTCGGTTCCTGGCATGACCCGTTGACTAATTCCTGGCTGGGTTCTGCCCAGAAGCCCAATGCCCGTTTTCTCATTCACGTTGACTTCCCCATTGTCCTCACATTTCAACCCATCTCTCTTCACCTCTCTCTCTCAGATCGTTGACTTCCCCTGTGCATGGTGTTATCGGTCCAATTGTGCACAACCCATTAAATTAGTGAACTTATTGCATTTATATGCTCTTTTAGTTCTTATTTTTCCCGTTGGACCCCCTTCTCCTGCAGGCCCCTTCATCGAGCTCCATCCTCCGCCTCACCTCTGTGGTGGAGCACTACGGCGGCTCTGGAGGTGGGCACTATGCGGTTTACAGAAAGCTGACAGTTGACCCTCATGAGGCGGGTCCCATGGGGTTGACCCAGGGTCAACCTAATCGATGGCTCTACATATCCGACCACAGAGTGTCGCCGGTCTCCGAAGAGGCTGTTCTCGGAGCTGAGGCCAGCCTCCTCTTCTACGAGAGAGTCAACGCGTTGACTCCGTGATGGGTGGTGAGGTTCCCTCTGTAGCCCGTTCAGATCTCATGGCATCTTCTGGTCAAATCGCTTCAGGTAAATGTTGAATTGAGAAAATTTAATTCTTTTGTTCTAGTATCTTCGAGTTTCCGGGCCGGGCCTGTTAATTTCGGGCTTCTACTGGGTTCTCATGCATTTCCAGGGCGGCCCATTTGCTCCCCGTTATTAAATTCCAAATCCCCGGTAAATGCCCAAGCGAGGAGTCACGAAACGGCGGCGGTTATGGGCTTTTTTAGGCGTGACTCCGGCCCGATCGGGCCTGGCCCTGGCCCGTCAGGTGGGTTCCTCTCCGGGACTCAGGAGTATGGCTTGTCTAAAGTGGGCCGGTCTTTGGCTTCCTGGGTCGAGGCCCAATCAACAGTCGACACCTGAGGGCCCTTATCCTCTGTACTTGGTCCTGTGGCGGGAAAAATGGAACACCTGGATCGTGGTGGGGCCGGCGGCGCTACTTGTCCGCCTCAGATGCTATGATTCTTGACGCGGACTCACCAACAGTTAAAAGATGACGTCATCATCACAATCTCCCTCCCGAACGAATCTATAAATATTAATTAATTTGTCCTCAATTTCATCTTCTTCTTCTCGGCTCTCGGTTCCAACGGCGGGCTGATCCCCAGGCCTCTCAGCTCTGTAGAGAGAGAGAGAGAGAGAGAGAGAGAGAGAGGAGGTGGCGAATTCGCACGGATCTGTAGTGATGTATGGGACGGGGGAGGAGGAGCGGGGCCGAGGTCCGGAGGCTCCGTTAGCGGGGCCGACGAACTCCATGGTGTCGCCGCTCCTCAATGATCTCTACCAGTTCACCATGGCCTACGCCTACTGGAAGGCCGGGAAGCACAAAGAACGCGCCGTGTGAGTGAGACCAGTCCCACCGTTTCGAGGCCTTCCCGCGCGGAAGTTGATTGAGGTTAACCTGAGCTGATTGGGGTTGGGGAGAAGCTCTGGTCGTTGAGTGGGGGCAGTGCTTTTTCTCGACCGTGGATAGGACTGGGGGAGACTATCGGACTTCTTTTTTTTTTTCTCTTCCCCGTTCCCCAGTGTTCTTGGAGTTCTTTCGGAAAGAATGTGGCCTGATATCGTTCTCGAATTCCACTCGCCGTCGGCTCGAATGTGCGGCCAGTTTTCTCCTTTGACGGGAGTTTTGGTGTCTTCTCAGGTTTGATTTGTTCTTCCGGAAGAATCCATTCGGGGGTGAATACACCATTTTTGGGGGTCTCGATGAATGTATCCGTTTTATTGCCAATTTCAAAATCGACGATGAGCAGATCTCATTCTTGCGCTCTGTAATGCCAACTTGTGAGGTACACTCATTCTTCTTTCTCGAGCACTTGTTCTTTCCTCGTAGATTCATCTAGTTTTAATCATTCTTGCTCTTGTTCTCCCCGAAGACATGGGCATCGGAACGGAAACAGCTCTGTCTTGGAACTCAGCCGTTCATAGTATCCAATTGTCACTTGGACTTTGACAAAGATGTAATTTTTCCGAGTGTTCTTTTCTAGTGATCGGAAAAAATTAGAAACACTCGATTCCCAGGATAAAAATCTGAGCTTGTTCTTTAGATCCATGCAAGCAGAAGTTTGAGTGGACATAGAATTGTCTGAACTTGGACTTTGACAAAGATGCTAACGGCCATGCAGTAATTAGGGGAAGAAGAAAGATAAATCTTGCAGTTCAAGAAGGTAGGATTCACCAACTGAGCTAAAAAAATTCGGATAAAGGCAAAATAAGCCGAAAGGGAAAAAAACCACCCACGCCGACAGCTTAAACTTTACTTATTTTCCGTTAGTGATATTTGAGTTGGATGTTTTTGTCTCCCCCAGTCTGCACTTTCCATACAATCGAAGCAAATATGCTACTACTTATGATGTCAACAAAAGTTAAAGGAAACAGGCGTGTGATTTTTTTTTGATGTGAAGGACTAGAGGAAGATGAATATGCTTGACCTCTTGCAAGAGGGAGAAATAAATATAGCTCGTTGTGACACAAACATGCACACAGTTTCAGTTTCCTTAAAGAAAATCATGGGCTGACAAGAAATATGAGCTTTATTTTTCAAGCACTTGACCTGCTTCTGGGAAAAAGTGATAATGCTGTTTACTTTGCACCTGACTAATTCAAAAATATTTGGATTGGTATGCTTATGTAATTGTTACATCACGAACAATCACACCAACGATGAACTATTTCCTGTTTTACTGCCTTCTCCAGTTCATTCCATGACACTATACCTCATTTTGTTCCAGATTTGTAATTTCATGACGATGACCGAAAGTTTTCTTCTCGCAGAATGCATTCTTCGATTATCTCAAGTCTATTGATTGCTGTGATGTTGAGGTTTATGCTATTCCTGAAGGTTCTGTTGTTTTCCCCAAGATCCCGTTACTGAGAGTTGAAGGACCAGTTGCTGTGAGTATTATTCTCTGGGCTTTGCAGAGTCCATGCCCAGTGTCTGAATTTTTTCTTGACTCTTGTCTACTTTATGCTTAATGTTTAGCTATCATCTATTTTCATTTCGTATACAGGAGGTTCAACTTCTCGAAACTCCATTTGTAAATCTTGTGAATTTTGCTTCACTCGTGACTACAAATGCTGCAAGACATCGTCTTGTTGCGGGAGAATCCAAACTTCTACTTGAGTTTGGGCTTCGACGGGCTCAGGTGGGACGTTTTAAATCTCTAATATCCCTGAAATGCTCTCTTGCCGTGCATGTTAATGGTTTATCTTTAATACGTAGGGACCTGATGGGGGAATAAGTGCATCGAAATATTGCTACATGGGTGGATTCGATGCGACGAGGTAATTTACTGATTTCTGCCCAACTGGGCTTCTGCCATTTCATGGTGTCTGATTATGGATTAACTTTTTTAGTTCTAGTAAAACAAACACGTCTTGAATCTACAGCACAGTCAAGCGACTTATCAAAGTATTTCCTTATCGAAAATTTCCGTCAAACTTATTTTATTACACCTTTTCTGTGACATCTCATAACCATTCTCATGTGTTCTGTACTTCATCTTTTTGTAGCTAAATGGCTACCTGTTCGTGTCTATGATGTCATAAACTCTGATCAAGTTTGTATCTTGTGTCTGTTCGAATTTATAGGGTGAAAGCGAAGATTATTTCAACTTGTAAAATAATATGCCCTGTTATAATCGCAGTAGTTTAACCCGTTTATACTATTCCTTTCCCTTGTGATTAGATGTGTATTCGTGTTCAATTGGCAGCAATGTTGCGGCCGGAAGACTATTCGGAATACCACTTCGTGGGACTCATTCCCATGCTTTTGTTAGCTCATTTATGGTAGGCACTTACCATCGCTACATGAAATATCCATCATCAACATTTTTCTTCATTATGATTCTTTTACTGCGACTGCTCACTTTTCTGTGTTTATTGTTTTTTTATGGTTTTGCCTGTTTTCCACTTTTACCTGAAGGGTTATGCAGTTGATAATTGGATAGCCTTTTATTTCTTTTCAAAAATCCTTAATGTAAGTCCTCACTTCATAGAACCAATAGATTTCTGCAAGTTACAAAATAGTAGAAGTTGGAAAATAAAAAAAAACTATGCCTTGATCACCTGATGGCCATTGAATCTCTTTGTTCAATGCGTGATTTGGGTTTAAATTTTCAAGGTGTAGTTTTTTACATATGCAGTCAGTTCCTTATGCTCACTAATACGACTTCAACTGTAGTGCAGTTGTAAAGGAGTAAGGCGTTACATTTTTTACCTGTTTTCAAGGCAGAAATTACTCATTTTATTTTATTTTACGGGGAATGCAAGAACTTGTATCTATCAGGAAATCCCCACCCACACCCCAACGTGGGAATACATATTTTGAAATACAAGGCTGCTCATGCAATATGTACACCTGTTGACATATTGCATATATGTCCGCTGTTCCGGATGCTTACATATGTTGGAATTTATTTTTTGTTCTTAGGGAATGTGTTGAGGCTTTAATAAGAGATGGGTTGTAACAAAGCTAATAAGGGAGTTGGTGGCGGAGAATGGGGCTGCATGTTGAACGAATCCAATTCTTTTGCAGATATTTGGAGGGTACAATGTTCTCATGATCCGCGGGATGATAAAAGGCGCAGAAAACATCTGAGGAAACTGATTCACATTAACATAATGTGGTTGCTTCATCTCATTTGAATATGTTATATTTTTGGAATAAGTGGGGAGTAGGAATTTTAGAGTATGATAAACGCGTTTTTATGTTGACCTTTCAAGATTATTGGTAATTGGTGTGACCTGTATTTCGGTTTTCCTCTTACTGCATAATTACCTTTTTTCCCAATTTTTTTGGAGATTTATTCAGCAATTTTATTCATTACAGTTTATTAAGCAAGAAAATTTTAACAGAGGGTGCATACCATAGCTCATTTATGACTTAGGAGTATCGAATAATGCAAATTCCAGTAAAAAAAATCTCTAGATATTTGTTGGATAATATATTTGTTAGAATGTGTAAATGAATTTATAAACATTAGATTGGAATTGGTCGATAATGGCCCAGTAGTGAGTTGTTCACATGTGCCCTGTTCTCCCTGGCGTTTGCCCCTCATCAACCTCCATTTTCTGCATCACTCCATGATTAGAAATCTATGCTAGATGGGGCTATTATGATGATGCAATCTTATCAGTTTTGAACTCTGTTACCCTTTGCTAATTTTTTTTCATCCACTTACTTCATGGAGAAGCTCCTTGTATCAGTCTAAGTTGGAGTATATTACCAATATCTTGATCTTCAAGATGTTTGTTCTACGCAGACATAATCAATGAGAAATATTTACTTTCTCGTGGAAGGTCAGAGATCGAAACCCTTCCCTCATGTCTTTGCATATATGTCTGCCCAGGAGCATATGCTTTTTTGCTGTCAAACGCTTCCTGGGATCACTTCCAAAATGTTTGCAACTTATTTTGAATGATCAATTGAATAGTCCATATAAGCATCTATTGGAATTCTGTTTCCCGTTAGACAATGCTCTTATACTGGTCTTTTCTCCCTCAATACATTTGATGTGACTACAAATTTTGCGTGCTATTATTATGTTTTTTTTGGTTTTTATATATATCATTTTTTTCCAACAGAACCATTGGACTTGTAGTTTGACGACATAACATAGAATTTGTGTTCCACGTTCTGATCTAAACCAATATTTTGCAGAGCATGGATGAGATCGTAGACAAGACCCTTAAAAGTGCTGATGGATCCCGTAGCTGTGATGATTTTGTTAGTCTGGTACAAGACTGGCTCAGCAAGCTTCAAGTAAGTAATGGATCAATTGCTATAATTAAGAGAATACACTTCACTGATATTAGCACGTTCCTTTATAATTTCTGGATAATATTCCGAATCTGCTGCAATTCATATTGAACGGAAATTCTGTAGGTCAAGCTTTCCTGTCTTTGATATTGTTGGGTCTGTTTTATCCAATCCATTTCCATGAGTTATTTGTATTTGTAATAGACGTTCACCAACAAAGTGGTGTTCCCCATTCGCACAGTAAACTACTTTTTTGTGGACAGCTGTCCTTTGATATATTTATGTACCATTCTAACTGATAATACTTGTCAAAACAAGAATCAATTGGTTTTTTGGGCAGCTTCTGAACCAACCCACACCTACTTGTGAGAATTAGTTGCCTTTTTGTGGCTTGTGAAAGACGTGTTAAACAAAGTGCGTTGAAATCGTTGATTTTATTCCAGACATTGAACCTTTCAGTTTCTCTAGTTCAGGAAAAAAGGGCTGTGGTTTTTGGTGGTTCATACTATCTCATACTTTCTCATCCCTATAGAGCTTTTTTAAACCTGATATGGGAAAGATATCTTATCAATGTTTTTTTTAGTTTGATTCTCGGAAATTTTTTTTTAAAATGTCTCATTCGTAGAAAGATGAGTATATGCTGGTGATCTAAGGTGCTAGTTGAGACAGAAACTTGATGTTTCGTTTCCAAACTGCTCCATTAACCATCCTGAAACACCCACAGTATGTATGAACCAAATATACGAGTAAAATCAAGATTGGCCGGTCACTGCCAGTTAGCCTATGAAACAGGGGTGGAAGAAAGATAAATAAAATAAACTCAGCAATGTTTTGGAATTGGGATAAAAAAGTGCTAGTCCTTGACGAACACAAGGTAGGATACATGCCGAGGATCTCTTGAATACAACATTCACCTGTTTAATATGGCATCATTTATTGTATACGACTCAGCTCTAAAATGGGTGCTGTTAGATGATACTGAGTGATGTTCTCTAAAATGGGTGCTCCACAAAATATCTTCTCCGGTTCATAAAGCTCACAATATTTACGTAAAGAATTAAGGCGAAGGTGATGGATAACTTTGGAAGCACAAACCATTCACAATTGATGACGCAGTGCACTATTATAGATGAACAATTAGCATCATGGTCACCAGTGTCATTTAGCTGCTTTGTTTTATGTTCGGAAATCAATCAATGGTTTCTTTCCAACGAGGATGATGCTACTAAGATGGCTTTACTGAGGGTGATGTGCGAAAGCTCCAAGCTTGAAGCTTATATTTTGAAGTTCAAACGGTGCATAATTTCATATCTAACGCTAGCCAGTATTTTCACTTACTTTCTCTGCATTAACTTGAATAGAAGTCTCATGCGGCAGTGAAAATTCTTTATATCATAAACTGAATTTGGATATGTATTTCGTATTTTCATAAATAATAGGAAGTCCCCCCCTCCCCCCCCCCCCCAATTCCGCGACTAAGTTTTCTGGGGGAAGAGAGATTAAGTTATTGCAGACTCAAGGCACACGCAATATAAAAGATGTGAAGGTAGCGTAATGGTTGTAAACAAAAAAACAGAATCTTTATCATATCCTGAGTCACAGTGGACAAAAACATTGGCATGTATTATCATATATTATATATAATTTGATTTCAAGGTGCAGGTAAGTTAACTATAGTTTCTGATGGCCAGTATTTCAAGGTGCAGGTAGGTCTCCTTTTCCACTGTGGTTTTTTCCAATTCTTGAATCCATGCATGCTCTCTGTTGACGTGAGTTGGGCATAACAGTTTTTTTGGTACATCACTGCCCTATTGTTTGTAGTTTTTATTTACGTATAACCTAGTTGTGCAAATATGCCTATATTGGAGAATGTTTACGTCTTTATGAAAGTGTGTTCTGAAAATATTAATTTCTCTGTCATGCATTTATTCTTTAGTGGACAGATGAATTTCGAGGAATTTTTGGTGAGACTAATCTCAGTGAGCTGGCAGCATTCGTCTCTTATGCATTGGCATTCCCTGATAGCTTCCTAGCCCTTGTAGACACCTACGATGTAAGTTTTTCTATCAACAACTAAATTTCTATGTTTCTTACATCAGTAGTGATGGGCTTGTAGCTTAACGGCCTTTAGTTTATGGCTTACTTTACGGCCTTAAGCTTATGGCTTACTTAACTGCGTTAGAACTTGACCATAATTATTTATCTTGGCGCTTTTCTTGACAATGGCTAAGCCTCCTAGTTTCTCCGAATTTCATACGCATCATCTGAGGAATTTCTTGGTTGAAATCAGAAAAGGAAATTTTGAATAGCTATGTCTTGTGCTCTGTAATGACTCTAGTACGTGGGGCCTTAAACAGTCTCTGTTATCTTGATTTCATGCAAAAGGAGGGCGGATTGGGATAATTTCACTATTATTGGAATTTTTTATAGAGACAGATAAATCAGCATCTAGAGTTGTGGTTTGACATACAAACGTAAAAAAAATATAGCAATAGTTAGTTAAAACAATCTAATTCAGTGAAGGTGCTTTAAACTTAATTCCAGCTATGCAGTATGCAGCAGATGAATAAAAGGGTTTGCAACAAGAAAGGGTTTGCCCAGGTGGCTATCTTTTGTTGTCTAGACACCTTTGTCGGTTGACTTAGCTTTTAGAGCGTGTGCTGATTAGTCCAAGTTTAATTCATTCTCATGGCTCTAACACGCAATCAAGAATGTTGAACAAGATTTATTTTTTCAGAAAAAAGCGGAGTTACAAAGAATAGTTTTGTGAAAATACCCAATATTATGTCAGTGAGTCCATCACTTTTTTTTTAATTTTTTTTTACAGTTACATAAATGTTCGATATTTAGCTATCACATTGGAATGACTGTTGTCTTAAAGTTCATATAGGCTGACGTCAGATAATTATGTATTCTTTCATACATGAGTACCCAATGCCACATTTTGAGGCCAGTGCTCATCAAGAATCATAGATTATATGACAACCAAATGCATTCTTCGAGTTAACCATTTTATTTGGAAACCTCGTCATTCATTTCAATGCAACTATCAGTAGACATTAACTTTTCGTGATGTTCTTTTTTTACTGCGTTTTATGCGTGAAAACCATTTTTTTGCTTGATTCTGTGGGAAATATTTAGATTTATGAAGAATATATATTATGTACCCTTTTTTTGGTGTGACTCGCTGACTATGAACGGATGATAAAAATAGTGCTCATATTCCAAAGAAAAGGTGCCATGAGAAAGCCATTTGCTACTATAAATCATAATAACAGTATGTTGGCCTTTGTTGGTTTAATTTGATTTGGTGATCTTGGCCCAAGTTACCTGAAGTTAATCGCTGTTTCTTCATGTTAGAGGGAGATTCTAAGTTAGAAAGTGGTGTTGATAAGCCACTATAATGGTTCATCTGACGCTCTTTACACCAGGTCATGAAGACCGGCGTCCCTAATTTCTGTGCTGTAGCCTTAGCTCTTAACGACTTGGGGTAAGTTCCTGGGCTTTTGATTTTCCGAGAAATACCTCACAATTCCTTATATATTTCGTGAGTTTTTGTTCCTTTTTTGTGTGTGTACTTTTGTTGGCCGCGGTTTTCCAAAAAAAAAAATCTTTTTTTTTCGGTTTCAGTTTTATTCAGGGTTGTTTATTTTGAGGATTTATTACCAACTTAGGAAGCATATATGCATCTGTAATGCCCCGTTGCGCTGAATTATGCACAAACAGGTATAAAGCCCGTGGAATAAGGCTGGATTCTGGTGATCTGGCATATCAGTCCATCGAGGCCCGCAAAATATTTTTAGAGATAGAGAAGAAATTCTCTGTGCCTGATTTCGGGAAAATGATCATCACTGCCAGCAATGACCTCAATGAAGAGACTCTCGATGCATTGAACAAGCAGGTGAGAAACATGCAGACCCAATTCAACGTTTAGTGCTCACAGCCTGTGTCTTCATTCGTGTTCGAGCAGCTATATATGTTCAAATATATAGCCATATTTTCTTGAAAAGTGTGGAAAATTACGTTCTCAAGGAATTTTATTTATTTATTTTTGGAAGGGACATGAGGTCGATGCTTTTGGCATTGGCACATATCTGGTAACCTGCTATGCTCAAGCAGCCCTTGGCTGTGTCTTCAAGCTCGTGGAGATCAATAACCAGCCGCGCATGAAGCTCTCGGAGGACGTCTCCAAGGTCAGACCCGCCTTGAACTCTTCCTCCTGGCTTCCAATGACAGCCCATCTCAGAGTTTTCTTTTCTTAGGTTTCCATCCCGTGTAAGAAACAAATTTACAGACTGTACGGAAGAGAAGGGTACCCATTGGTTGACATTATGACCGGAGAAAATGAGCCACCTCCGAAGGTATGCGACGACGGTTTTACTTGCATCATCTGAACTTCTTGATCCTTATCAACCCACTGGCTTAGATTAATTTTCTGATTTATATTGGATCTCTGTTTCCTGAATTATATCCCAATGGATAGCGAGATTAATGGGCATAATTCATTTCTCTCTCTCTCTCTCTCTCTCTCTCTCTCTCTCTCTCTGGTCGATTAGCACAGAACAATAAAGTATTAGAAAGGCATTTAATTCAAATAATATAAGTAAGTTTTGAAAACTTGCCAATGTCGATTTGCAGGTGGCAGAACGGATCCTCTGTCGCCATCCATTCAATGAATCCAAGAGGGCATATGTTGTGCCTCAGCGTATTGAAGAGCTCTTGAAGTGTTATTGGCCAGGGCATTCACGTGAGTGCCTGCTTGACCTTTTTACAATTTACCAAGATTTCTTTAACCACTAATATTTATTGATCTTCATGTCTCTGGACTTTACTAAACCCAGTGAATCGATATCCATTTTCATAATCACACTATTTATTTATTTATTCTAATGAGGGACTACGGTAAATTATTTCTCCAGCATTATTCCCTCATATTATCCAATTTCTCTGGATTCTGAAGGGGATCCATGTTATTCTGTTTCCTTATAATTACACTCACATATATCGTCCTGTTTAATTCTTTGCATTATAGGATTTTCTTCCGAGTTTAATTCTGTATATAATGTGTGTGTATACATATCCAGCTTCTCAGCATCTCAGCATTAATTTTTGTACTCGTGGGGCATAATGCAGTCAAAATCCTGTGGATTATAGAATATTATTTCCTACTAATATGTGTGTGTGTGTATATATATATATATACTTCAGTTTCTCTGGATTCTGTGGATATATTTGGCTACGAATCTGAGATCAATATTTTCCCTATATATACTACGGATACCCAGGTATATATATATATATATATATATATATATATATATATATATATATATATATGAATAATGCAGTGAAGATTCTGACTGTGGGAGAAATTTTCCCAGTTGATTGACGAATGATTTTTGCCCTCGTGAAGATAAACCAAGAGAAGAGCTGCCCTCTCTCCAGAAGATCAGAGAGCGCTGCATTCTTCAGCTGAACCAGATGCGCCCTGATCATGTGAGGCGACTGAACCCCACGCCCTACAAGGTCGGTGCCCCACTCCCCTCTCTCTCTCTCTCTCTTCTCTATCCTGCCCTCCTGCTGGTTTCAGTAATTAACGCTGCTTCTCTCTCTTACGTCAGGTGAGCGTCAGCGCGAGGCTGTACGACTTCATTCATTTCCTCTGGCTCAGCGAGGCGCCGGTTGGGGAGCTTCAGTGAGGCCCACCGACAACCTGTTGGAGAGGCAGGTGACGTGGCTCTCCCTGGATCGTCCGATTATAGAAAATTGTTTTACCCTTTTACCGGAGCTTTCGTTATATTCTTTTCTCCGAGATTATGGGGCATCTGTCCGAGGCTCTGGAACCCGGGCCGGGCTTCAGCCCGGCTCCGCTGCGGTAACTTTATTCGCCGATACGCTTAGCGGGCCGCAGTCTGAGACCGTCCGGCCCACACGAGCAGAGGCTGTCGTAGAGGAAGACAGGGCCCACTGAGTCAGCGGCCGTGGAATTATTGGACTGGAAATGGGGCATATGGGCCGTCCAGAGCAGCGATCTGGCCCACTATTGGGGCCAGAGCCCAGGATGTATGGCCTACGTCAGCATTCGGAATTTTAAATACGTCCCCGCCAAATAAAATATAAACAGAACTACCTCACCATGTTATTATTGCAGATACGGCCCATATAATTCTACCTATTTCTCACCGGCCCCACTGTAGGAAACGGGTCAGTAGACCTTTATGTCAGATAGAAGAGAGAGAGAGAGAGAGCGAGTGGCCACATGGGTACCTAACTGGGCCCAAATTGAAGTCTCGGAAGCCCATCATAGGGGACCCACTGTACGGACTTTTAAATTGGGCCGGGCCGGAGCTCTGTAAAGGTCGGGCTGGCGGGCCCGACAGACCAGTATCCACTTATTCGAATACACTGGTGGTCAAAAAGGTTTATACTATTTAATTATTTAATGGAATAAATAGGATTTTCCAACGTGCGACGGCGGTCAGTCAATAAATCAGATTACATTCAGCGGGCCCCACGTTCAAGCGGAGGAGGCACGGAAGACACGGACAGTGGTGACCTGGCGTGACTCCAGACACCGCTGTACGCCATCCCGCTTCCGCTGTCTCCTCACATCAGACTGTCCGTAGCAGCGTTTTTTTGCGGAGGGTAAGCTCACCCGTCATCCCGCCACCACCTCCCCCGCCTGTCGTTATTGCAGAGGGTTACATCAGCGACAGCTGCAACCTCTCTCTCTCTCTCTCTATCTCTCTGTACTCTCTCTAGTCTCTCTCTGAACTCTCTCTCTCTCTCTCTCTCTCTACTTCTGAGGGTGTGTGGATCAATGGAATACCCTCTCTCTCTCTCTCTCTCTCTACACTCGGCTCTTCTCCACCGCAGTAAATCCTGGTCTGTCATCTTCTTCCTCTGTCACGTTCCCCCCTGATTCCGTTCCGAGTCGCCCATCGATGGATTCCACCGTCCGGAGGAAGAGAAATCTACCGTTGCATGTGGCAGGGGCCGGGCCCTGATGCTTCCTCCGTTCTTCCTTCTCCCGCAGGAACCCAATCTGTCGGAGGTTCTCGCCATCTTCCCGCCGGGGAAACTTCACCCGGGGAGGCTCTGCAACCGCTGTCGTCTGAGCTACACTGGATAGGCCAGCCGCCATGGAAGCTCTCTCACCTTCTCCGCCCCGCCGCCCTGCCACTCCCTCTGCCGTCCGTCTGTTCATACTCCCAATGTGAGCTGCTCTCCGAGGTCATCATCCTCGCCATTTCCGGACGGTAGGATTGTCTGTCGATCCACGGAGTTGTTGTCATCGGCTTGCGGCTTCCTCCGCCGTTCCCCAACTTGGAGGACAAACAGCAGGAGGGAGGCAATGTCGGAGTACAGCTCCCCTTTCCTGAACGACCAGCTCTCCAAGCGGACGTTCATCTTCGGGCTCCGCCTGTGGGTCATCGTGGGAGTCTGCGTCGGCGCCGGCTTCGTCCTGCTCCTGTTCCTCATCTCTCTCTGGATCGTCTCCAGGCGCAGCAGATCGCTCTCCCACCACTACCCCCATCAGCACCTCCCCAAGGCCTCTCCGAAGACCACCATTATCCCAGTCGTCACCAAGGAGATCCAGGAAATTCGTGTCGACCCCTCCGACGCAAAATCCGCCGCCCAGATCTTCCAGACGACCTTCTCCGGACCGGAACAGCGCCCCCAATCGACGGAGCGGCAGGGGCTTCTTCCGTCGCCGCAAGAACAGAGCCCGGCGGGACGCCAGATGATCCACATTGACATCGGGAAGGACCACCGCATTACGTTCCCGGAGCGGGGGAGCGGAGGCGGCGGCGGCGCCTCGTCTCACGCAAGCGGGGAGTACAGGTCGGCGGAGCAGCCGCCGATCGCCGTCCCCGAGGTGTCTCATTTGGGGTGGGGGCACTGGTACACGCTCAGAGAGCTCGAGGCGGCCACCGGTGGATTTGCCGACGACAAGGTGATTGGGGAAGGAGGGTACGGCATCGTCTACCACGGCGTCCTCGAGGATAACACCCAAATCGCCGTGAAGAATCTTCTCAACAACAGGTCATCCTCCTGTCCGCTCTTCATGCATTCGACATTCTCAGAGCAAATTCTTGCCGCATATTCCGCTCACATGCGATTTTCTGCGATATTTTACGAGAATTGCATCAAGAAAATGCATCGACATCCTGTTCAAAATCAGACTAGCTTCCCTCTTCCCCCGCGAAATTCATTCCAGTCGGCTCCTGATGGGATTCTCGTTTGCAGGGGCCAAGCGGAGAAGGAGTTCGAGGTCGAGGTGGAAGCCATTGGCAGAATCCGTCACAAGAACCTGGTAAGGCTGCTTGGATACTGCGCCGAAGGGGCTCACAGGTACGAAGAACTGTGGCACACTCTCCCCCGGAGAACCAGGCATTCTTCACCTTACAGGCTGGGATTTCTGATGCTGCCTCCCCCCCCCTCCTCCCCCATCTGTCTGCTTCCAGGATGCTCATATATGAGTATGTGGATAATGGCAACCTGGAACAGTGGCTCCATGGGAATCTCGGATCCACCCGCCCTCTCTCATGGGACATGCGAATGAACATCATTCTTGGGACTGCAAAAGGGTATTTTCCACACAAAAATCCCCCCAAAAAGGGAGAAAAATCCCACTCTGGTTCCTCTCATTTGATGATTATAATTCATTGAAATTCCTGCAGGCTGATGTACTTGCATGAGGGGCTTGAGCCCAAGGTTGTTCATCGTGATGTCAAGTCCAGCAACATTCTTATTGATAAGCAGTGGAACCCCAAGGTATCTGATTTTGGGCTTGCGAAGCTCCTGGGCTCAGAGAAAAGCTACATCACTACCCGCGTGATGGGGACCTTCGGGTTTGTCCAGTTCTCTTTATCCCAAGCCTTGGTTGACTTAGTTTCCATGGTTGACTTAATTGGTTAGCACATCATCTGTCCGTCCATGACCAGCCAATCTCTGCTTCCACAGATATGTGGCTCCCGAGTATGCAAAGACTGGGATGCTGAATGAGAAGAGCGATGTGTACAGTTTTGGGATCCTCATAATGGAGATCATTTCGGGAAGGAATCCGGTTGACTACAGCCGCCCCCCTGCAGAGGTTTGTTTCTATGATCAGGAGTTGACCGGCAACGTACATTCAATAACCCCCAGTTGACTTTTTCAGGTCAATCTTGTCGAGTGGCTCAAGAACATGGTTACCGATAGGAACTCCGAGGGTATCTTGGACCCCAGAATACCCGAGAGGCCTCCATCGAGGGCGCTGAAGAAGGCTCTTTTAGTAGCTCTGAAATGCGTGGATCCCGATTCTCAGAAGAGGCCAAAGATGGGGCACGTGATACATATGCTTGAAGTCGATGATTTCCCCTACAGGGATGTGAGTGTAGATCTCCCTACCCGTCATGGTTTTTTTCTATTTAAATATTTATGTGCTAAAACATATGGGCAGGCAGGAGTCGTTGACTTAGTTGTTCTCCGTATTCTCCGGTGTTATTTTTGAACTATTTTTCTTTATGTTACTTAATTCGTGTTCTTCTTTCTTACAGTTCTTCAATCGGTCTATGTTTCCTTGAAGTTATAACCGCGATCTGTCCTGGAAACAGTGGATTTGGGTCTGAATTAGAAAGAAAATAGTAATAATTGAAGCCGCAAGAGCACTTCGGTTTTTTTTTTCGTTGAACAGAAATATTTGAGAGAGAAAAAAAATTCTGCGCGATTTCAAGGTTTGCCGAGTTTTCTGTGTGATCACTGATGGGCAGTATTCTAGCAATTATCATTAGTTTTGTGCCTGAATTAAAATAATAATAATAGTAATAATAGTAATGATTGAAATGGCAAGAACACTTCCTTTTGAACTGAATTATGAGAGATGACTCCTGCCCACTTTCGTGGCTACGATTTACATAAATTTCTGTCAATTTTTTCTTTTAGGGTAACTGATGGACCACATTCCGGCAATAATCTGGTCTGGAAACATTGGATCTTGATCCGAATTAATAGAAAAAACAATCATCAAAGTGGCGTACTCGCATGGTTACCAATCATCCAAGTTTTATCAAGTTTCATGGTTAAAATTTATATCAAAATTTTCTTTTTGGGTAACTGATGGGCCACATTCTGGCAATAATCTGGTCTGCAAACATTGGATCTTGATCGGAATTAATAGAAAAAACAATCATCAAAGTGGCACACTCGCATGGTTACCAATCATCCAGGTTTTTATCAAGTTTCATGGCTAAAATTTTTATAAATTTCTATCGAAATTTCCTTCTATGTTAACTGATGGGCCACATTCTGGCAATAATCTGGTCTGGAAACATTGAATCTTGATCTGAATTAATAGAAGAAACAATCATCAAAGTGGCATACTCGCATGGTTACCAATCACCCAAAGTTTTATCAAGTTTTTCTGCATCGATCACTGATGGGCAGAGCCGATTGACTTCCAGGAACGCCGGGTAAGTCGTGAAGCAGGGAGGTCCCATAAATCACACTTCCTGGACAAAGAGGCCGCCGAAGCAAGTGACAGCAGCAGCAGATATGAGGACGGCAGCATCTCTGCTAGAGCTGACGAACGAAGGGAGGTCAACGGGTAGCTGACTCTACAGACCATATGCCGTCCTAAAGGTTCCCTCACCTTCTAGATGAATCTCCTCCTGGAATTTGTACAAAAAATGGAGAAAATTTTTTGCCTCGTTTTATTCCTTCATTTTCTCCTTCTGAATTCCTTCAGGGAGAGGGAGCCCATCACTGGAAGATCCTTCTCGGCGCCTTCTTTCCCAGGTGAAACCCAGCGCTTGCTGTCCATCTGATGACGATCATCAGGTAAATATTGCCAGAAAAGGGGGGGAGGATTCTAGGGTTTGTTCCATTTGTGTCTGGAGACCCCCCCCCAGCTGCCGGCCGCTTCGTTGTCTGGGAGAGACTGCAACAAGGTTGACTGCGTATTTTTTGCTAGATTTATTTGGTGTTCTTGTTCTGGGTTTCCTCCTGTGGCCGCAGGTTCAGCTGCAGGGTTTCTTCTTTCCGATTTCAGCTAGGCCCGCAGGAAAGAGAGAGAGAGAGAGAGAGAGAGAGAGAGATACATATATATAGAGAGAGAGAGAGATACATATATATATATAGAGAGAGAGAGAGAGATACATATATATATATAGAGAGAGAGAGAGAGATACATATATATATATGTAGAGAGAGAGAGAGAGAGATAGAGAGAGAGAGAGAGAGGGAGAGAGAGAGGAGTACAAAAAGTCGCTCCCTAAAACGGTCTGCTGGGTTTAAAAAGAATCACTTTCAAAAAGGGTTTCCTGAAAAGTTCTTCCTCGGGCAGCGGGTTTGTCATTTGCTTCGGCTTGAATCGTATGGGCTTTTTCAGTCCACGATTTATTGGGCCAACTCGCAATGTATTTGGCCCAATAGGAAGGACAGTCAAAATGGGCTTCCCTCCTGGCTTGGGCTTGAGCCATATGGGTTTAATCTACTTTTTATTTGGGCTTAGTGCAATATATTTGGCCCAATATAGCCATCGACTGGGATGGGTTCACATCGGAGGCCCAATATCGAGGGAGCAATATATTCGTGCGGCTTGCTAGGGTTCCTGATATCCTCGCGGCATTTCTCGTCTCTGCGACTCTCCCGCCGCCCCTCCGGGTTCCCGCTCTGCGTCTGCGCAACCAGGCGGCCGCCACCATGGTATGAACAACCTCGCCTTGATCCGTTTGATCACGGTGTTATCAGTTTCTGCGCCCCTTGCCAGATCTCCCGGTTCATTCAGTCCATAATTGAGTCACTTGTCTGGTCATGTAGATTATCCCCAAGAAGAATCGCCGCGAGATCTGCAAGTACCTCTTCCAAGGTGTGTAGTGATGATGATTAGGGTTGAGGGCTCCCTTCCTAGGTCATCTGCTCTTTTTTTTCCTTTTCCTCCTGTTGTCCTTCATCCCTGTCGTGATTTTTGTGTTGGTGATGACAGAGGGGGTGCTCTTCGCGAAGAAGGACTACAACCTGCCCAAGCACCCGTTGATCGACGTGCCGAACCTGCAGGTAATCAAGCTGATGCAGAGTTTTAAGTCGAAGGAGTACGTCAGGGAGACGTTCGGATGGATGCACTACTACTGGTTCCTCACCAACGATGGTATCGAGTTCCTTCGTACCTATCTTAACCTTCCGTCGGAGATCGTCCCCGCCACCCTCAAAAAGTCCGCTAAACCCTTACCATCCCGTCCCATGGGCGGCCCCGGTGACCGTCCACCTCGGTATTTATCCTGCATTTTCTACTTCTATTAATTTTCATTTGACAAGTTTTGTAAAATATCTCCGTTGATCCCCTATTCTAACCATATTTGAATATTTGCAGGAGATTTGATGGAGACAGGCCGAGGTTTGGGGACAGAGATGGTTATCGTGGGGGTCCCAGAGGAGGTCCAGGGGAATTCGGCGACAAGGGCGGTGCTCCTCCCGAGTTCCAGCCTTCCTTCCGGGTAAGCACCAAATTTATTTAGCTACTTCTTCCTCTTTCGGTGCTGTTCCTTACCGATTGGAAGTTTGTGATTATTGTGCTTATGGTTTGGCCTTATTATCATATATGTTTTTTTATTAGTTATATGTGATCGAAATAGCTGGGTGGTTATTTACACTTGTTTCTTGATGAGCTCTTCGGGATTTCATATCAAAGTTACCATGTAGGCTTGGTGTCCTGTCTTGAGGACGAATCATCGCTCATATAACCCATATCTAAGCTGAGATGAAGATCGGAGATTTTAGTGTTCGTGGATGCGGACCCGACCAATATTATTCCTCTCGAGGAAAAGTGGGACAGGATTCAAAGTCAAAGCCCTTGAATGGCTGTTTGAAGAATGGAAGCAAAGCTTAGATTGCCAATATAATGGCACGGTCTACATCCAATCATGTCGATTTCATCGATGGTCATGTTGTATGTGGTTCGTTCGTCCTCTGAATGTGCTAATCTTTTCATAGTTAGTCTTTAGAGTTGATTGGGAACCGTTAAAATGCCAAATTGGGGGGATTACGCGTAGGCAAGAAGAGAAAGTCAAGTGAGTGAGCAGATGCAATTTCGTGGTGGAAAATGCATGAACACAAGAGTGAAAAACCTGAGAATGTAGCAGTGATTTATTTTAGTTGATTTGTGTGGTTGTTTTTGGTGGGCTCACGTGATTAGATCTGCTAGGGGCCTAAGGAATGATCCGAAGTTAGATTCCTAGGATGATTAAAAGTTCTGAGATTTTACCTATTCGTTTGTGAATTCAATAGTATTACTTTACGTTGACAGAATAGATTGTTTTGATTCTATTTTCGGTTGGTGATCTCTATTTTTCGCTCATGGATGTTGAAAGTAATGAGGGAAAATCGATATTAAACAGTGTTTCTTTTCCTTTCTTTAATGTTCCCATTCCTGCTTCGTTGAACTGCACCATCCATGGGCTACAATCGTTTCCGTATATTTCCTTCTCTGAGAAAATCACAAGGATATGTAGAGCCCAGTGGCTTTATACCTAAATTGACAACCATCAGCGACGGGCCATGAAATAAAGTCGTTGAACTTTGAGCTCATCTTCGGAAGAAATAAACTTTTTTATCTACGAACTCAGACTGAAACTGTGAAAGTCGTTTGTGAGAGATTGTGAGAATGGAGATCATTTCGAGCTAGCCTCACAAATCAAGCATATCTCCTGTGAAAATACGAGAAATACCCAAATTACCAGATGTGGATTGGAATCTCAGCCAGATTCCTTGTTCTTGTCATGGTACATATTCTTCTTATATCAGATCATATAGTAAATTGGGCTGATTTGGCAAACCCGTTCAACAAATGGCCAATGCTGCAGATCAACTTATTTGAGTCATTTATAGGATTATCCCCAGGGATTAAAATTGTTCATATCTTGTTGATGAAGAGTGTCGCTAATGTACCTCTCATGCTTCTCCTCAGGGCGGCGACAGGCCCGCTTTTGGCCGGGGCGGCGGCGGCTATGGTGCTCCGGGCGGCAGCGGCGCTTACCGGCCTCCTGGTTCCTCCTCCCTTGAGTAGCTCGACCAGCTCGCGCTCCTCTATCAGCCTTTTGCCGGCGTGTTAAGATAGACATTATGTGATTTCAGCAAGGATCTTAATGTTTTTGCTTTATTTACTCAGCCCGTTCTCTCCCTGCCATGAACTGCTGCCTTCTTCTTCCTCTTGACTTCCACTCCCCCCCACCCATTCTCTCTGGGTATTCAGAGTCTTTCTCATTTCTTCCATGGTGTTTACTGTGTAGCTGAAACCGGGCCGGGCCCATTTTGTTGCCGGGCTGTATCTCTGGTTCCCGCTGACCCTCCTTGTCTTCTTTCCCCGTTGACCTTGTGCCATTGGTGGCGGCGGCGGCGGCGGCTGCTGTGGAATTGCGGGACGCTCTCCTGGTACAAGGCTTCTCTCTCTGGCCCTCCGAGCCAGTGAGTGTCAGCTATATTTAAATGAGCAGGAATTGTTCTAGGATGAGCGCCATGATCAATCTGCCCTAATTAATGCCCACTAAGGTTATAAGTTGTACATAGTTTGATATTTTTCTAGCCTTTTCTTCTTGTAGCATATGTTGTCAGTCTCTTTGAACGCTTCCCAAAGTCGCTTTTTTTCTGAGCTAGTCCCGAAATATTTTAATGTTTTTTATAAAAATAATATCGAAAGCAGTGTTTTCGATGAATAAAGTAAAAATAAAATGTGTTTAATTAGTTATCAGAAGATAGAATTACGCCGGATTTTTTATTTTAAAAAAACGAAAATACTCTCTATAACGATGGCTTTCGGTGGCCAAAAGGTGAAAAAAAATAAGGCCTACAGGTTTCCGTGGGATGAAATAGAATGTAGTTAATTAATTATTAGAAAATAGCGGTATTTTTGGAAAATAAATATGTAGGGATAAAAATATGATATTCAATGTTCTAGGGTTCAGCAGACAGTTATCAGTCTGAATGGTCACATGAAGGAAAACCCACTTGTTTACTTTATTTATTTTTTCTGTTCGCGTCTGCGGTTTACGATGTCTGGGGACGCTGGTCGCTCTCCGCGTGGGTCCCACCGCCCCGCCGCTCTACTCCCAGATGGATGCCGGCCTCGATCACGGGGCTCTCTCTCTCTCTCTCTCTCTCTCTCTCTCTCTCTCTTGTGGGGCTTCTCTCCTCCGTCTCACGCTGTAATCTCCGCCGCCGCCGGCGCCACCTGTGAGTACGGCACTTTGACTGCTCCCACGGCCGGAGGACGGCGGCGGGGTGGTGGGGATGGGGAGCACTGTAGGAGCTGAGTTCACCGGCGAGTGAGCGGAACCAGGACGCGGAGCTTCTCCGAGAAGTCTCGCGAGTTTGAAACTGGTCCGAGCCGCAGTGGAGTCGGCTTCCTAGTCTCCGCTCCTCCCATCTCTAGTGTTTGCTCCGCCGCTCGCTTGACCATGCCGGGATTGCTCCTGGGACTGCTGGTGGGGGTGGCGGCTTTGCTAGGAGCCCAGCGAGCGGTAGCGACTGCCTCAGGTAGCTCTCTGCTTGGTTCTCCCTCTTCCCTTTCTTTGCTCGCTTCTCACTTGTTCGTTGTCTTGATTCGGCGATGGATGATCTGTTCATCTGCGATCTTGCATTCTGCCTATTGCTCCTCTGTGGCGTGAATCCCCTTTCAGTCTCCCGTTTCTCGTTCATCTAGCGGGGCTTCTGCCTCGGCGTGCCGCCTCTCTGCCGTCGAGTTGTTTGTTGTATTCGTTCTCGTTTCCTCACAATGCACGGCGATGTGTTTGGTAGCATTTTTCCTTGTCCGTGCCAGAACCGAGGGGTGCGTTATTTTTTCACGCTCTTCTCAGTCTGTGGTTATCGATTTGAGGCTTGCTATTTTGGTGAATTGAGCTCTACTCAGTGTTCGTTGGATGAGACCTTCGACTGTGCATGGAGAGTAATGGCTGGTGGCTTGGCTCATGATCTCCATTGAGCCGATTTTAGGGCAGAAGACCTTAACTGTCTCCACATACTTTCAATATACAGGCGTGAAGATTAATAGGACTGACATGAATAATGGAGGAACACTTGTCACATATGAACAGAGGACAGGCGTTGACCGTCTGCCAAGGGCTGCAGTAACAACTGGGCAGTGTGTTCCCTGGACGACCTGAGAATTAGTCAGAGAGTCAAGATTATGATGGGACGGATTGAAAATGGCGGAGTAGAGCAGATCAATCAAGGACTATGCGATTGCAGGGGACTCAACATGCTGCATTCTAGGCAGTATCGGTCTGATGCTTCTTGACAAGCACTTGAATTTATAAAGTATGCATTTCAGGTGTATGTCAAACACGAAAAAAGTCAAAGAGGTGCAGGCCATTTTTATCCTAGTACATGCTAAACACGTCTGTGGTCAGTGGAACAAAATAGGAAGTAGAAAACAGGCGATCTATGAGGCGTGGGGAGATCCAGGTGAAAATAGAAATAAAAGAAAAATCCGAACGAGTTGCCCAGCTGGCTGCCTTCACAATAGATAATGCATATTACATGGTTGATCTCATTTTTTGTACCATCGTCTTCCTTTTTTTCTGACATAATCGATTAGAGACGTACGAAAATGGTAACCTTGGGACTGTAGTAGCCGTTTTTGGTTAAGATTTGTCGATTTGTGGGCTGTGAACATGCTTACCAGACCTTGAGAACGATGTAAACAGTTTTTCTATCATACTCTAGGTCTCTCCACAATTGTTCCTAAACCTGTCCTCGTGATGATTCCTGTCAAAGATTTGAGAGAGTAGAAATCCCCCCTGGTTCTATCCCATATCTCCAACTGGTTAGCCTTTAGTAGAGCTGTGTGAAAGTATTTTGCCATTAAGAGCAAGTACTATGCGTGGCATTCGTAAAGACATTTGGATTTCTATAAGCTGGGTTCAGAGCTGCTGGTCCCTTTTTTTTCTTTTTTTGTTTGGAGATTCATCTTCATTGGTTTCTAATTTTACCCATCATTTTCCCTTCTCTCGGCAGATTGCCCGTTGGACTTAAGCTGGTCGAACTTTCCTTTAGCGGCTTCTGTGTGCTCTGATCGGAATGAGAGGGGAAAGTGCTGCCGGTTCATTAATGCCTTCGTCGCCGTCTCTGTCTCCCGCTATGCAAGCTCTACAGGTAAACTGGGTGTTCCAGCTGCATTCTCAGGAACATGCCTCAATTTTGTCTCAGAAACCTTGCGGCAACGCGGCATTCCATCCAAGGCAATGGCGTTCTGCGGCCTGGGGACGAAAATTTTGGTCACCTGTCAGTGCGAGGGACGGGCGACCGTGCTGGAGATGCTCCAGTCTCCCAATTTTACTGACGTGGTTAGTAGTTGCAAGGCGCCCATCTCTCTGGAGAGCACCTGTAAAACGTGCTTGAGCTCTGGCATCCTGTACATTCATCGCCTTGTTGGATCCCAAGATAACGTGACCTTAAGCACCTGTCGAGATGCTACTTTTGTCACCCTCGCTAACCAAGGCAAGAACCTGTCGGCCGTTGACATGGTGAGCTGCTTCTTTGGAGTTGAGGCCCTCAGTATAGATGCAGGTACATCGATTCTGTTTAGATTTCTGTGGATTTTTTGAATTTGTTTTTCTCTTGAGAACCATACTTTTGCAGCATCAATTGTCTGATTACTCTAGTTTGGAGCATATCAGATGCGGAGTGCATTAGATGCACCTTTAATAGAAAAATGAGGTTAGGAAAAATGGGGATTAATTAAGGTATTTGATGAGCGGAACTTTTTCAGATGCACTCCTTGGTTGTCTGACATTGCTGGGCATATCCTTGAACTTTGATATTTTCTCAAGAGGGATACTTCCTGGTAACCCTTTCCCATCTTGTGTATGCCGCCCCTGAAACATTCGATATGAAGAACTCTCTACTTCTGCAATCTGTACTCGATCTTTTCTATTGCATAAGTTTCCTTGTTTTTATCAAATCTGGACGAGTTCTTGCTAAAACTTTGCATCGATTCATGTTTCAGACCCGCTTCTTCAGTCGCCCACGTCTGCAGCTTCTTTGAATCCTCCATCAGCTGAAGGCCCCTCTCAACGCATGCCAGCCAGGCACTACCAGCCTTACCATCTGGCGTTGGTTCCGGTGGTCGGCATAGCCGTCACCGGCACGGCCACGCTGCTCCTGGCATTTCTGATTCTTCTCATTCATAGGAAGAGGAAAGAACTGAAGATCACTGACAACGTCTCTGGCCCTTCTCCGGAGGGTTTCCCTCCTCCGCCTCATCGCAAGTTTCCTGAAGGTTTGCACATTCGCCCTTGTTCATTCAGTTCTTATTGCCCATCTCAGGCAGCCCGATCTAAGGCCCGGACCCAGAGAAAAGGCTGTAAAATATGGGTTCTGGGTAAGACCCATTTGATGCTGGGATCTGTGATCTTGGTCACCATGGTGACACTTTTCGGTGAGGTTGTTTCAGGCCCCAGGTCAACGTTCCAGAGATTCAGCTACAAGGAAACGAGGAGAGCTACGAATAATTTTGGAACGATGATAGGGAAGGGTGGGTTCGGAACTGTTTACAGAGCGGAGTTTGGTGACGATCTTGTGGTTGCTGTGAAGAGGATGAACAGGGTCTCGGAGCAAGCAGAAGACGAGTTTTGCCGAGAGATGGAGCTCCTCGGGCGGCTGCATCATCGCCACCTAGTTGCCCTAAGAGGCTACTGCATCAAGAAACGGGAGAGGTGGGTGACGATCATCTGGTTTCCTTGATGATGTTGACTATTACTATTTATGATTTGATCATTCTCTTTTCTGTGGATTGCAGATTTCTGATGTATGAATATATGGAAAATGGGAGCCTGAAAGATCATCTTCACTGTAATCCTCCATCCATTTCTCAATTTATCTCCCGGTGAATGCTTTGAAGATTCATCATCAATGATGTTCTTGAATATGATTCATAACTGTCTGTGATAGCTTCGGGAAGAGCTCCATTGAGCTGGCAGACGAGAATCCAGATCGCCATTGATGTTGCCAATGCTCTGGTATTGGGACTAGTTTATCACAGTCTCATCTGTTTCGGGGATTCCTTCATCGCTCGCTCATTCTTCCGGCGATTCTTGTTCATAATCGCAGGAGTACCTTCATTTCTACTGCGATCCTCCTCTCTGCCACAGAGATGTCAAGTCTAGCAATATTCTTCTGGATGAGAATTTCGCGGCGAAGGTGGCTCAACTTCCCATCCCTCGATCATGAACTCCTGGTTTCTTTGGCGACGTTAACACTCCCCGGACTGATCTCTCCAGCTCGCCGACTTCGGCCTCGCCCATGCTTCCAGAAGTGGTTCGATAAGTTTTGAACCAGTGAACACAGATATCCGAGGAACTCCAGGTAGGGTTTATCCTGCTCCCAAATCTTTATCATCGACGATCAATTCAGGAGACCTTGAAGAAGCAGAAGAAGAAGAGGCTCGAACTTTGAAATCTCCGTCGATCCAGTAACCAGAACCTGGCTGAATCTGATGCCCGCAGGTTACATGGATCCCGAGTACGTGGTCACGCAGGAGCTGACCGAGAAGAGCGACGTGTACAGCTACGGCGTGGTGCTGCTGGAGCTGGTGACCGGGAGGCGCGCAATCCAAGACAACAGGAACATCGTCGAGTGGTTTCAGAAGCTCACGGCGGCGGAGTCGACGCTCCCCGGCCTGGTCGATCCGGCGATCGGCGAAACCGTCGACCTGGAACAGCTGCAGGCGGTCGTAGGGATCATCCGCTGGTGCACGCAGAGGGAGGGGAAGGCGAGGCCCTCCATTAAGCAGGTGCTTCGATTGCTGTACGAGCGGCTGGATCTGGATCCCCTGCAAGGTGGCCCGATCGGAGACGGCGAGGAGGAAGAAGGCTCCGGCGCGGAGAGAGCGAGCAAGGGAAAGGGGCGGCGGCGGACGGAGGGGATCCCCCACAGCGCGTGCCTGCCGTCTTCTTCCAGCACGTCGAGATCCTACTGCAGCAGGAGCTTCCTCCTCGAGGGCGGCTCCCCGCAGTCTCCTCCTGGTACGCTCTCCCTCTGATCTCCCGCCATTTTTTTCCCCTTCCGTTCTCCTCCTCCGCTCCGGGCTCTAATCTTTCTGCCTCCTATTGGCCGCGCACCTGCTCCGTCTCTCGCAGCTCGTATCCCCAGGGGAACCTCATAAATTATATCATAAAATCTTTTATTTTACACGTGTCACCAACTCCCCCCCAAAAAAATCGCCCTTCAGATTCGGCCCCCATCAATCCAACGGCCCAGCGTCTCCACCCTGCCGAAGAGATCGCCTTGCTCCCTTCTCTCTGTAGGAGTGATCTTTGCGGCCGGATGTCAAAGAGGAGAGTAGAGATCGAATAAGAAAATATTATGAGATAGCTGAATGGGCTAATAAAATAAGAAAACAGATCAAAGAGTCTGTACATGGCGACAGTTGAATTCAAGAAGTTTAGCCAGACAATTACAATACTAAATTGATGAAATTAATAATAATAAGTAAGGTATATTATGCTCAAAATGATTATCTTTTGATGGTCTGATTTGGGATATATTTTTATTTATCCATCCCTTGTGATTCAAAATCTGTTATAATTTATGTATTTTTCAAAATTGGAAATTTACAAGTGGGGAAATAAAGAGCAACTTAAAAGCCATCTAGGATAATTAGTGGGACCAGGCTTTATGATAATTTCTTCTTTTTTTCTAGAGGATTAATCGTGAGAATGGTGGATTCCAATGTGTCTAGAGTATGGAATATTTCATTAGACTATGTTTTATGGATGAGTAAAACCTCACCTTTAGTTGTACATAAAGTGGTGATTTCCTTAAGCAACAAATATATTAAAGCAGTCAAATAACTAGTAAAATATAAATAATTTGATACCTTAATAACTTGGAAGTGTTGTGGTGTATATATAAGGAAAGATGTGTTCTAATGCTCCAAAGGTATGTTGTGAAGAAGAATGTTTAGTTCCCATGTTAAAGGCAACATCAAACCTGATTCACCAATGCCCCAAATCTCCCAAAATTTTGAGTTCCATTATTGAGTTGCATCATCTATATGATTATTCTCATTTTGACTTTCAAACAACTGGGGAAAAGGCTTTATATTTCACCATACTAAGCTTTAAATTCAAATCTAAAATATATTTTTCTTGAGAAAAGTAGGTCATAAGTTGTATAAGCTCATTCTTATAGATGATGTAACATCCAAAATCACTTATCAATGTGTCAAAAAGTCACTTATTGGAGCTATGCTTATCATAGTTCATGTAAGTAGATATTAGTGGTCCGTTTCTCACATGAACATGTAGACTGATCTCATTCTCACCTTGATTGAAAGTTTATTTATAGAGTGAGGGTTGGGGCATTAAAAACCAAAACTATTCATACTTGTTGGAGAGTGTGAATAACATCCTCTATTTGTGTACCTATTTTTTTTTTTTTATCACAATGTGGGGCTTACATAACTAAATAGAGATGTCTTGCTCTAAACGATCATGTCCAAAGTCTCGTTAAATGTTATAGATATTTTTGCATATACTTATGCTCTCATCAACACTATATTTGATTGTAATTACTCATTTTACACCAATGTTGTTCTTCCTTAGTGATAAATTTGTTAGCTCTCATATTTAGTCTCTTCACATATATATTTCTCTCTTCTTTCACAAAATTTTGCAATTTTCTTTTTCATGGTGTTGGTCCCACAAGGGCTGAATAGGAACCAATGAGAGAGAGAGAGAGAGAGAGAGAGAGAGAGAGAGAGAGAGAGAGAGAGAGAGAGAGAGAGAGAGAGAGAGAGAGAGAGAGAGAGGATGAATTAGTCTTTTATTCATTAATATATAAACAATCTAACTTTGTTGTGTTTCAGTGTGTTAGGTTAGTTGAGTTTGTCAATTCTTCTTTGTATTGTAAATAATACTTTCCAATTTATTAGATTACATTCTAAACTCATAACAAAATCCCATTTGAAGATGACTCGATTGTTCAATAACCAAGGAATTGAGTGAACCCATGTAACGAGAAAAGACTTGAATCAATGACAACAAGACATCATACAAGGAAATGAGTCTTAATCTTAAGGAGCGTACATGTAAGTCTAAAATGATAATTTCATATTACAAAAACATTTCAACATCAACATTACTCTTGAAAAAAATATATAAATGCACTATTTTAACCATTAAAAATTACTTAACTTTAAAACTTGTTATATACGGGCTATTTCTGTTTGTACTTTCTTAACATAAGTGAGTTGACTCGTGGTAGATTCAAAAGTCAACTCACACAGAGGTTAAGAGAGTGGCATTGCAATACAAAGTAGGAATAAGGTAAGTACTACAGTTCTATTGCAACTAGCTATTGAAGCATGCCACTTGACATTGGGGATATCATTTTTAGCTATTTATTGTCCATTAACATTTATATAATGATTAACCTCCATACCTCCTCAGGGGAATGGTTCAACACTTTGAGAGCTCAATTCCACTTTCTCTCTCAAGTATTCCAATAAATTATCTCCAAAAAGGAGATTATGTACAGATGGCCCAACACATTCACATCATCAAAATCTACATGCCAAAGCCTAGAGCATTTACCTTGTTATATTATTGCATAACAAAGCATTTACTTCGGATCATTTAGAGCCTTAAAATCTTGTGTGGAGTTTTGATGTTCCGGTGATGTTCTAACATGAGTTAGTGGAATGTAATGACTAAATCTTTAGAGAGTGGAGAATGTCAATGGCTAGGTTGACTGCCGGGGCGAGCTGGCAGGGGGTGGGTAGCCCCCGGCTTCCGCGAGGGCTGCGGGCTATGCCGGAGGATCTCTTCCTCTCTCTTTCACACGGCGTTCTGACGAGCAATAAAAAAGCTGGCATTTTTATGCTAAACTACGCTGCGGAAGACGATGGCGACTCGCCGGCTGGACACCAGCAAGACCCCAGACTTATTAACGGCGCCTCTGGTTTCTCCCTTCTCTCCTTCTGGGCACGGCCCCTGCGCCGCCGTAGAGAGAGAGAGAGAGAGAGAGAGGTACGTCGTACAAAGGGAGCTTCCTGGAAGAGGACGAGGAGGATTGTGGGTTGGATTCCTCTCCGGGAAGATGCACGCGAAGACGGACTCCGAGGTGACCAGCCTCGCCACCTCGTCGCCGGCGAGGTCTCCTCGCCGGCCGGTCTACTACGTGCAGAGCCCCTCCCGCGACTCCCACGACGGCGAGAAGACCGCAGCCTCCTTCCACTCCACTCCGGCCATCAGCCCCGCCGGTTCCCCCCCTCACTCTCACTCCTCCGCCAGCCGCTTCTCCAGGAAGATTTCCCCCACCGACGCCGCAGCCGCCGGCGGGCGCCGCCGCCGCGAGGAGGCGGCGGCCTGGGAGAACTGCGGCGTGATCGAGGAGGAGGGGCTGCTCGAGGACGAGGACGGCGAGAGAGGGCTCCCCCGCCGCTGCCGCTACCTCGTCGCCTTCCTCCTCGGGTTCGTCGTCCTCTTCTCCTCCTTCTCCCTCATCCTCTGGGGCGCCAGCCGCTCCCGCAAGCCCCAGGTCGATGTGAAGGTGAGCTCGATTTCATCCCGATCCCCCCCCTGAGATTTCTTCGTGGCTCACGGATCCTCTGGATTTGGGGACAGAGCGTGAGGTTTGAGAGCTTCAGCATCCAAGCCGGGATCGACGGCAGCGGGGTGCCGACGGACATGGTCTCCGTGAACTCCACCGTCAAGCTCTCCTTCCGCAACACCGCCGCCTTCTTCGGCCTCCATGTGAGCTCCACGCCGGTGGATCTCTTCTACTCCCAGCTCGCATTGGCCACCGGAAACGTGAGCCTCCGCCGATCATCTTCTCCGGCTCCGGTGAACTCATCCTCACTGATTCCACGCGGGATCCTTCCGTGCGCAGATCGACAGCTTCTACCAGCCGAGGAAGAGCCAGAGAACTCTCACCGTGGTGGTGAGGGGAGAGAGGACCCCTCTCTACGGCAGCATTCCGGCGAACGGCGGCGACGACGACGACGGCCGCAGACCACCACCGGTTCCGGTAACCCTAAGGTTTACGGTGAAGTCCAGGGCCTACGTGCTGGGGAAGCTGGTGAAACCCAGGTTCTCCGTACCTGTGAGCTGCTCGGCGGTGCTGGACCAGACGAAGCTGAACGCCGCCATCTCCCTCAAGAGCTCCTGTCACTACGCTTGAGATCGGCGGCGCTTCCATGGATGCGACGCCATTAGCTGTTTGATGAACTCAAATAACGACCCACCTGGCTCTTCTCTCTCTCTCTCTCTCTCTCTCTCTTTCTCTCTCTACTTCTCTCTCTCTAGACTGGTCGCGGGTTTTCCTTTGCCGCGTTTGCTTGGACCCTGCTTTCGGCTGCGTACATGGGAAAACAATAAAATAATAATAAGGTATTTTTGATAATTTTAAGAAGTAAAATGATAATAAAAATTAAATGGAGGTTTTATTAAACGACGGTAGAGTCATGGCTGGGCCATCTTGGTTTCCAGCCCACAATAAATCCGTGGGATTCTCGCCGGCGGCGTAGACCAATCCGTACGTGTTGGCCACGTCATCGCACGCTCCCCCTCTATAAAAGTCTCTCTCTCTCTCTCTCTCTCTCTCTCTCTCTCTCTTTCTCTCTCTCTCTATTCTTGAGGTTGTTCTCTGTGCCGGAGTAGGAAGGAGGAGAGAGGGGGGAGGGGATCGATGGCAACCGGAGGGAAGGTGTCATTCAAGGTTATTCTGACCTCCGATCCGAAGCTGCCTTTTAAAGTGTATGTTCCCCCTTGTTGTTGCCCGGTTTTGGTTTGATTCTGCCCTCTTCCTGTTCTTCTATCCTCTCGTTTTTCTTTAGCTTCTCCTCGGGGTATCTGAGCCGGTGGATTTTGGTTCTCCATCCCAGGTTCAGCGTTCCGGAGGCGGCGCCGTTCACCGCGGTGCTGAAATTCGCCGCGGAGGAATTCAAAGTGCCACCACAGACTAGCGCCATCATTACCAACGGTACATCCGTTTGTCCTTGATCCTAGGGTTGCGGATGATTATTAGAATTTGATCCTATGGTGGGATCAGATGTTTTCGTCCATCTTCTTGGTTCATACTTTGCCTGGGATGATGAAGGCTTTCCTATTTGTTAAATTAGCGGTAGATGTGGTGATGCCGGGGGATCGTGACGCAGGAGATCGAAAATAAAACTAGAATTGAATGTGACGTTCTGGAAACATTTCAGTGGCATCGTCCGGCGAAAATCAAGATCCGAAGCTGGTGTAATTTAAATCATGTCGTATCATGATAACAAAATTGCCTAAAAACTTGCATGATACTTAAAACGCGCAAGGAACTTTTTTTTTCGGGTAAACTTTTCGAAGCATAGTTTTTCTAGATTTTTTTGTCTAAATATATGATCTTCTAGATAGTTTTCAATGAGAAAGGAGGGGGTTCAATTATACGGTGTTCTTCCTTCAACCTTGCGACAATGCTTGAGAAGAGGCTGTGAATTGCTGCAGAGTGGGACGAAGTGAAAGTGGTATAAGGGAATGAACATGCGACTACTGATTTTGGGAAGACTTTTATTCAGTGAGGACTGATAAGAATAATCAAAAGAATTACTGAACTGATGAGAAAACAGAACGCGTTGTACTGGAAGATGGCTGAATTCTGATTTGGATAAAAATATGGAATACGAAGTAATGTCTGTTGCGCTTGCTCTAGTTTTTCTCTGGTCAGTGCAGGTTTGCGTGGTTTCTTTGAGAAAAATCTGAAAAGTCAGGTATCCAAGTACCAAGAACGTATAGTTCTCCAATCAGAGGGTTCATTGTGTAAGAAAATACAAATGTGGTAACAGCAGGGTCAATGATGAATAACGGCAGGAATGGCCAATAGAAATGCATAACATCAGCAACGACAAAGAATGAAAATATCTGATTTTACCTTCATTTATTGACAGCATCACCTGGAAGATGGAAAAACAAGGGGTTATTTTCCTCATGTTCCATTTGTAACGAGTGTCCCTTGTCCACGTTTCATATATGACAATGTAATTGAAAGACGGATTTTGCCTAATCCGTTGTTTTGGCTACTGATGCTTGCAGGGTGTTGTTTCTTTTGGCGTTTCTTCTTTCATCAATTTGTAAAACCGTTTGGTAATTGTGTTTCCTGGTTAGCAACCAACGGTGTTATCTGCTTAAAGTTTATCGTTCTTGAAAGGGTCTTGATTAAGTTGATAGCGCTTGTATGGATTGGAGCTATAGAGATGTAAATAGCTGTGCTTGATCTATCGGAAAGAAAAATTGCAGAATGAAGGTGGTATTTGTAGCGTTTCTAAGACCTACACAGAGATCGAGAGAGGGGTTGAGAGGTGCCCTGGGCCTTAAGGCAGTATTTTTCTCTGATTTTAATTTTTTCACCTGATGAATATCGGGAGGTTCTTTATTTTGTGTGTGAAATGTGACTGTTTTAATAATACACGCATATTTTTTTTTCTTACTGTGCAGAAAATATCCCTCATTATGCCAATTTATATGTATTTTATTATATCTAAAACTGAATTCTCTCTGCTGTTCGCAGATGGTGTCGGAATTAATCCACAACAAAGTGCTGGCAAGTTCTGCTCCTCTTTCTTTTTATATTTTGTCTTATGATCGCACGTCCGTTTTTTTTGAATACTGTTCTTCGGTGCTACGGAGCAATTTTAAAATTCTCCAAAAAGTGAACTTTATAAGTCGGGATTTGTTCTTGATGAAATTTGTGGATACATCCTTATCAAACGACCACAGCTACTCCAAAATAAAGCGTCTGAGCATCTCTCAGAGAACCTTTTGTTTTCTTTCCTCTTTTAGCGGAATGTATTCACTGCGATGGAGTTCAATCCGATAACTGGTTGTGGACAGATGCAAGTTGACCTTCCTGCACACCTGCTGATTAAATGCCCATATTTTTTCACTAATTCCTCATCCGAATGGCTGTGGGCGGTGCCCGGACCCGTTGACTTTTATCATCAAAGGCTGCTGATCAAGGACCAACGGTATCTGACCATCTGCTCCCCTTGTGACCAGGTAACGTCTTCCTGAAGCACGGGTCGGAGCTCCGCCTCATCCCCCGGGACCGGGTCGGAGCTCTGGAGGCCGGCATCTGAAGATGCGTCGGTCAACCTGGTGATCTGCTGTGATTCACCCGGAAACCAAGCCCAGATGATCCGTGTGGTGGCCATTGCCCCCATCATCGTGTCTGCAGGAAGCTACAATAAGCAGTGTCCTCATGTGCCCCGAGTACTGATGAATGCGGACTCTTTGAGGGGGCTTCTGGCTGTGTATGAATTTTGCTCGACTATGATTCGTGTTGATTGATTAGGTTCCTATGGTTTTGACCGAGATTAACCCGTCATTAACGGGGTCTCTCTTGTTCATGGGGATGGCTCACCCTGGTAATATTATTGTGGCTTCTGTGGTTGTTTGCCGAAGTTTTTATGTGGTTTTCTAACGGTGATGATTAATAGTTTGATAATATGGCAATGAATTTGGCCATATTTAGTAATTATTATTTGATCAAGCTAATAAAATAAGTCAACGGGGTCTGGGTTCGACACGTGGCAAATGGTGGGCCCCTACGGAGGATGGAGTATTTAAACGGGCAGCAGCCCGCCGCCACGAACCCGCCGGAATAATCTGTCAGGTTTTTGTTAGTAGTGTCGGGCTGCTCTCCTCTGACGGAGGAAGAGGGGGGGGAGAAATCGAGGGGAGGATAACCCTAGAAGCGGAGATAGCCGGGATGAGGCTTCCGGCAGCTCGCCGGCCGGAGGAGCAGCCCTCCGGCATGTCGCCGCAGGTGTCCTCCCAGCAACAAGCTATGGCGGCTGCGCCGGCGCCCCATGGCACGACGGCACGGAGGAAGGGTACGGCGATAAGGGCGTGGATGGTGGTTTCGGATTCTGGGGGATCGCGCCTGGAGGAGCTGGGGAAGCACACCATCATGCGTCGGACGGGCTTGCCGGCGCGAGATCTGAGGGTCCTCGATCCCGCACTGTCGTACCCGTCCACGATCCTCGGACGAGAGCGCGCGATCGTGGTCAATTTGGAGCACGTCAAGGCCATCATCACCGCCACCGAGGTGCTCATCCCCAAATCTAACCAGCCACTCTTAGGGGCATTCATCCAAGATCTCCAGTCCCGCGTCTCTGCCCCTGCAGATGGGGATCCGCAGCAGGTAGTGTTCATTACGTAGTTTCTTCCTCCTTAACCCATGCAAAAAGAATTTTTCTGTATGGGATGTGAATTCTTCGTTTCATACGATATGGATGGAATCTGGTTAACTGTCTGCTTTCGTAACACAATTTTAAATGGATCGCACTATATTGGCTTACTATCCGAACAGATAATTGTGTTGTTGTAGTTCTGCATAATTATCGGCGCCGCGCCCTATTGAGATCATTGTTTTTGAGTACCACAACCCGGCCCTCTTTAATGACATACCGATCGAGGTCTTCGGAAACCGTAGTGTGAATCTACTGACTTTTTAAATAATTTCATCCATCAATCCATTAAAAATAAATATAAAAATTATGGTGGTAGAAAATATGCATTCCTTCTCACAGAATATTTCACATGAAATTAATTTCCTCGTTATCGAATATCAGTTACTATGCTTCAGTTTCTTTTAGGGGGGAAAATATTAACTTTTATCTAATTTTTTGCGTTCCATCTCGCGTGAAGACAACAGCGAGCGGTGATATGTCCAAGGCTGCATGGTGCTGGCCTCCATCACACGTCTCTAATGGCTTGGAAGAACCTGGTGCTTCCGTTCATCAGCAACATGATGATCACATGCCAGAATCTTCCTCTAGCCACGACGTGCAGGATGATGTCCCTGGAGCCACAATGGATGCACCAAAAGGTTCTAGCGTAAAAATATTACCGTTCGAATTCAGGGCTCTTGAAGTTTGTCTAGAGTCTGCATGCAGATGTCTTGAGTCTGAGGTATAACTCTACTTTTCTCTCTGTTACTTATTCCAGTCTATATTAGTAGATTTGATTCACCAACGTGAATTTCGTGCTTTTTTTAGTGGAAATTAAGCTCGGTGGTCTTTGATGCATGTAGCATGATTAATAAAAGAAGGCCTACTTTTTCGTATAAGCTTTTGATGCTTTGCTATATTTCCAGTTTAACGCGTTGTACTCTTTTTTGGTTTTTTTACTATTTTATTTTACAGCAGGAACTATGGGAACAGTGACCTCACCTGTGCTGTGATTTATGGAATTTGTGCATTAAGTGAAATTAGGTCTCTTTGCTTTTATCTGATCCATGTTCAAATGAAATTCCTGTGTTTTTCATTATATTTTTTATTTTAAACAAAACATAATCTCTCCCTGTACCAGACATTGGCATTGGAAAAAGAGGCATATCCAGCCCTGGATGAGTTGACGTCTAAGATTAGTACACTTAATCTGGAACGTGTGAGGCTCATAAAGAATCGGCTTGTCACAATATCTGGGCGAGTACAAAAGGTCAGTTCTTAAAATAATAAGTTGTTTCATTTTTATCCTTTGGTCTCAAACGAATGGGAATGTTGATAGTTTTTTATATAGTATGCGATTTTTTTTATATATCGTCTTAAATACGCGACTTTTAAAAGCTTTAGATGTATGGATTGAGAGTGACATTACGTTCATTAATTTTTTTTAATGTTTAGTTGTGTATATTCGATTCTATTTGGGGTCTGAGGTGTTTCCTGTTATTGTAATCTTAAACCTCATGTATACGGGGATTATATGGAAACGAGAATTTTTATGGACAAACATGTCTTCAGAGCACATGTTTTGTGCAGATGGGCAAACGAGATGTAAGAAAATCACCAAATTATGCTCAAGAGAAGTGAAATTTTTGTCCATTGTGCTTCCATATTCTTCCGGTCAAACAATGCTGGATGGGTATTCATACATCCAGCGGTCCTTGTGGAAACAATTGAGGAGAAGAGGAGAAAAATCACATTCAAATTAATTCAAGTAAAATGGTGTCTCACTGCCCCCTTCTTAGTTTCTTAGAGGAGTAAGAGATCTTCCTACATTTATAAGGATAGAAGTGCCCGTTACTCCTCAGGCTAGTGGAATTCGGTTCTCTCAATAGACCCGAGTTTTCGCTTCTCTCTGCTATTTGTCTTCTGGTCCAAGCTTATATTGTGGTTTTTTAATTGAGTAATTTTTTGGAATATATAGTTTTTTTTTTTACAAATTTTTACTGCTATTTTAGGTTAGAGATGAGCTCGAACATCTACTGGACGATGACATGGATATGGCAGAGATGTACCTGACAGACAAGCTC
Organism: Spirodela polyrhiza; assembly: GCA_024713555.1. NCBI lineage: Eukaryota > Viridiplantae > Streptophyta > Magnoliopsida > Alismatales > Araceae > Spirodela > Spirodela polyrhiza. The sequence goes on from CM046540.1 coordinate 477,530, forward strand.
ACTAGTCAACCAGCTGGCGAAGCATCATCAAGGGCTGCTGACTTAGAGAACAACGCCTCTGACGTGGACGATGAAAGGTGAGCTTATCTCAACCTCACGGAACCGACATAATTCAAAGTCAACGAACAGCCTCCCAGCAGAATATCACAGAATCCAAGAGTCCTCAAGTGGGTTTCTATAGAAAACAGCGTTCCCTTTTGGTCGCCGATCATGGGTTCTGGAATATCGTAATCTAGGGACCATTGAATTAAATAATTTTAATGGTCGAAAAATGCGGCGATTTACTCTTTTGTGATGATGGGTCCCCCGTTAATCTCAGGGACGAGCAATCCAACGACGATTTGGCCAGCGAGAGCGGAATCTTGACCAGTTTCAAGCCGGACATCGAGGAGCTGGAGATGCTCCTGGAAGCCTACTTTGTGCAGATCGACGCCACCTTAAACAAGCTATCCGCTGTACGCCCCCCCCCCCTCTCTCTCTCTCTCTCTCTCTATGTTTCTCTCTCTAATGGGGCCACGTGGCGATCAGCTGAGGGAGTACGTGGATGACACGGAGGACTACATCAACATCATGCTGGACGACAAGCAGAACCAGCTGCTGGAGATGGGGGTGATGCTGAGCACGGCGACGCTGGTCTTCAGCGCGGGCATCGTGGTCGTGGGGGTCTTCGGGATGAACATCGGGATCAGCCTCTACGACGAGGCCGCCACCCCGAAGAACCGGTTCTGGGAGACCGCCGCCGGCACCATCGGCGGCTGCGCCATCCTCTACGTCGTCGCCATCGGCTGGGGGAAGAAGAGGGGCCTCCTTCAGTGAAGTAAGTAGCCCCCCGCCTTCTCAGGAAGATGCCATCCTCTTAAGAAAAATTATGCAAACGGTGCTATGTTGCTAAAGCAAGCCTGCAATTACTATGAAAATATGGAGACGGTGCTACATTGCTAAAGGCCTGCATTGCGGCCTTCTGGGTGGGTACTTGCCGCAACTTGTGGAGTAGAAAATATTTCTCCGATCCGAATAATTGTAGCTGGCTTGTGGAATCGGTGCCATATTGCAAATGGTGTCAGCGGCCTGGTGGAAATGGGGATATATCGCAGAAGGGTGGGGTCTTTGAATTTTGGATTAAAAAATGTTGCAAAAATATATTATTTTTTTTTTAAAATTATTCTCATCATCATCTTCTTATTTGATGTGTAGGCCAGCGTCTTATGAATGCCAGTAACGGTTGGCTGCACTCGGTGGGCGTGGGGCCCATTCTCTGCCCACTTGGCTGGAGTGGACTTTTGGGCCTTTTTTGACAATGTATAAATGGGCTGGGCAACCGGGCCTCATAGTTCTTCGGCCCATTTAACCACCTCTGTATATATATTGAATTATTTTAAGAGTTCATCATCGATTAAGAGAGAGAGAGAGAGAGAGAGAGAGAGAGAGAGAGAGAGAGAGAGAGAGAGGCGTCGTTCGTCGACATGGGCAGATTCGTCATTTCGAGGGCCTCATTTTTTGGTACGCTTCGGACTCTGACAGTGGGTGAGCCCACTGGGTGCAATACACGTGGCAGATTTGTTACGCCCTACGGCAGCGGAAGGCGGGAAAAGCCTCGGATGTGCTTCGAGTCCGCCGCCGGAACTGGTTCCCAGCGTACTCCGCGGGAGAAGACGATTCTGTCACGAGACAGGAGGAGGAGAGTTTTCATTTGTAGGAAGTGGCTCCGGCGGAACACCGATTCCTTCGTCGTGTGAGCGAGTCCCCGGCTCTCAGCAGCCCCCCGCCAAGGCCAGTTTCCCGTCTCCACGCCGGCGTGAACTCCCTCCGGCAGGAATCTCGGTTTCCGTCTTCGTCGTTCTCCATGTCTGCCCCTCCGGAGAAGGTGCTGGCGGATGTTGGGAGACGCCTCTCCGAGCCCCTCAACAAGGATCCTTTGTTGAAGCTTCTAAAGGTAATGGGGATCCCTCGGACATTGGAACCAGGGTCAGTTTCCGTGAGTTCTTCTTGCCGACTGCTAATGTCGCTGTTTTGGTTTTTTTTATGTGAATTCAATGTAACATATCGCACTGTTTTTTTCTGATATGGGCTTTTCTATCCCGTACTTGGCTGATTATTATTCATTTGGTTGTGCTTCGTGGCATTCTATTTCATGTTTCCCAGGCAAGCATTGATAACGCTGATGATTATGGTACGTGTCTTTTTTTAACGACGATCTTATGGTTTGACTGTTCCCGCTGTTTTCATTTTGAGTCTTATTGGGGACCAGCCCTCCTGTTTACTTAGCACACGGGATGGATGGTGTAGTTCTCCAGCTTCCGGTTCCCGTTTCTTACTTGGCGGGATAATTTCGAAGATTTAATTGATTATTTTATGAGAAACTTCTCCTCCCTTTTGAATCGTTGGGGTATCACGGCATTGGCATACAGAACCCATGTAATTCGTACGGTTACCAATCAAGGAGTTGTTGCTCATCTCTGGTCTGCAACACACCGGGTCACCCTTGTTCTAGTTAAAAACATTTCTCTGCAGTTGTTGTCTGGTTGATGTATCGCTTTAATTTTCAGCTTTATAATCATTTCGCTGCTGAAGTGGAATGTGGCCAGGTTTGCTTTGATAGACAACCATTTAATATGTATTTTATTTGGCGTGATTTCATTTTTATCATTTTCCATAAGCCCCTCCGGAGGGGTCTCTGTTACGTGCGAAGAGGGAGAGGATCTTGGATGTATGTTACTGTGATTCTGATATCACGTGATAATTCTCCATTCTGGGCATTGAACTCATTTCATTTAAATTAATTTTTCAGAAAGCTGCAAGTGCTCTTTCCGAATTAAGACAATCCTCATCATTACAACATGCAATAGCTCCCTTGAGTAACTCTTTGGTTCAGAAGAAGTTACTTCAGCATAAAGATAAAGATGTCAGAATTCTTTTGGCTGTTTGCTTCAGTGAAATCATCAGAGTTTTGGCACCGACGCCACCTTTCAGTGATCAAATACTTAAGGTAAATATTGCCGTTTTTGACTATTACTGTCGAATTGACATCCCGAGCCGTTTATAAGATTCATTTTTCTACTGTTCTATTAAACCTGCTCACTATAATGTATCATTACCAGGATGCTGTTCTCTGTTAAATATTAGATAGCAGAACCAAAACCTAATCCAAGGGATAGAGAGATGATTAGTACTTTTGTTAAATTTATAGTTGAATATGATGTTGATATATATGTGTACGTATTGCATGGACTTCGGAAAGTTTTCTTCTGTATCTTTGTCAGAGCAAAGAAGGCTCCTGTTGCTTGATCGTTTTTTGCTTCTAACAGGACATTTTTAAGCTTATTATCAGTATGTTTGCGGAATTATCAGACGTTGATAATGCGTATTTTGGCAAACGGGTGAAAATACTGGAGACTATTGCTGCTCTTAGATGTTGTGTACTAATGCTGGACATTGGTTGTGAAAATTTAGTTCTGGAAATGTTCAATATTTTCTTCTCCGTCGTCAGGTATGCACTTCCATGGATTCTGTATTTTTTTTTCACTTTGAGAAATCATGTTTTATCATAGAAATCATAGTTTTCTCTCTGCCGTCATTTTCCATGAAATGCAAGCATGCCACATTTAACACCAACGCATCGAATACTTGTGTTCTCTAGTTCTCGCACTTCTTTCACAAACTCTCTTAAATGATCTGAATCGGTGTCAAGAGACCAAGCAGTATCTGTCCATAATGAAAAGTGTTCTTAATATCACATTCTTTTCAGATACTAATAATAACCCGACTTGGTTATTTCTTAGAGAGTGTATGACACTACTGCACCTATTCCCTCTATTTTTTAGTTGGTTTGAATGCGTAGCCATCTTATTGAGTGGTTGTTATGGCCAACGTTTCCCATGAACATTTGAAGTTCAGATATAAAATTTGAGATTTTGATGAACTACGCACTGGCTAGGATTTCTATATGCATATCGTTCCATAAGGTAAGAAGCCAATGTCAAGAGGATATCCAGCAAGTGATGAATAGAAATTACTGCTGGTAGATGAAGAAGAGATGTCTAGAGTGTGAATGGGGGATGATGGGGCCGGACGAACGATTGCATTAATTGGTGAATGTAGGTTGGAGTCATGAGAGTTGCACAAATTTTTCTTGGGTGCACAAAATGTCAAATTGCTTTGGAGGGCTGGGGAGCGTTGCTCGGATCCTGATTCTTTCAGATGAGGATATCTTTTTTTTGGATTGAAAAAAAATCGTAAGACAGCACTGACATTTTGTAATCACTGTTGTCTTGTATTTTGTTAAGATGTATTTTCGTGGGAAAATGAAAATAATATTTTGAAACAATTTGAAGAATCTAAGGTCAATTGTTGATGCAGACCAAGCTACAGAGAGGTATGCTCCAAAATGGTTGATATTTGAATCTAATGGAAAGTGATTTTGCGGTGTATGAGGTTGTCTGTGTTTGCTGTTACTTGAAAAGTGGACGTTTTAGAAGATAGCAATTATACTATTAGATTGAAGCACTTTTTTGGGAATACTAAGAAGAGATACTGAAAAGTCATGGACCTGCATCTCAAGAAAAGAAAAATTGGTTTGCTTTCAAGAATACTCCTGTAGGCAGCTTCTCCCAATCTTTTAAAAACTGTGTATTGCCCAAAATCATTTCAAAAACATTCCAGCTGTAATAACTGGGATTTAGTTACCATAATTTACTTATGAGAGATTGATTGAGTTTGAAATATGCTCTTTACTTTGTACTCATGCTTATCCACGATGCCAGCTGAGAAATACTGTGGTCATCTAATTTTTTATTTTTCATTGGCGTGGTTGACTCGACCATCTGTTAAATATGTCAATGAACTGTGGTTGTGAAAAATTGAGCCTCCGTTTCTTTAAAACCATGTTTTATTATGTGGAAGACAGTTCTATGAAAGTATCCAGTGCTTATTGTGCTTAATGAGAATCGTTATCTATTCTGGAGCTCTACTTCTGCTTATTAAAAGATTCTAACAGTATTTCGTCTCAATTTTTGGTGGAGTTAGAATATTTGTAGGTTTTTGTCTACGCAATGTGCTTAAGAAAATTTTCCACGAAGTAGTCTTTGCAACGATGCCTACAGAGTTTGTTTTATATGCCAACATTTTTCGTTTGCATTGTTTTCAGTCATTACTTTCATCAGTTTTACTCATTTATTATCTATCTTGGTTGTTGTTGTCCACATGAGCTATATACTTGTGCATTGATTTAGACTGAACGTAAATCGTGATTCCTAGGGATGATCACCAGCAAAATTTGCTTCAGGCGATGTTATCTATAATGGCTGCTATAGTGGAAGAGAAAGTTTCGAAAAATCTCTTGGATGTGATTCTAGGCAATCTATTGAAGGAGGGAAAGGTACCTTCTCAGTGTCATATGATCCTATAAATATATTACTTTTTAATGCATGTTGACTTGGTGGTCGTGTGTAAAAGACTAGTGTTGGCCATCTACAAGTTTCTGTTTTCGAAATTACTGTCATGAACATTGATTGAAAACTGCACCAGACTAGATGGTAGGATTAAGGGAAGCCTAACTGATGGTTTTTTTATTAAGTTTTTAATGGTTATTTGGTTTTCAATTCTTTTTCAACTATTTGCGCATCATAAATGTAGCAAAAATTATAAATGTTTCAACCTCCCCCACGGCTTTCAAAAGCGTTTTTGAAGCACTATCTGAGCATTAAGTAAATGTTTGAAATCTTCTAATTTTTATTTTGTGACATTTTAAGATACGAAATTATTCGAGTTTTCATTCATTTGGTTTTCTAGGTGGTTTGATGATGATGCCTTTTGGGTATTGGTGTTTGCTTTCAGGGTGGATCATATGGATCGTTCAAGCTTGCTGTTTCACTTGTTGAAAATTGTGCAGAAAGGCTGGAGCCTCACATTCGTGGATTTCTGACATCTTGCATTTCGGAAAGAGATGTTGCTGGGAATGAGCTGAAAGAGTTTTACCATGAAATTATTTTCCAACTCTATCAATGTGCTCCTCAAATACTTATTGCTGTTATGCCAAACTTGACTCAGGAGCTACTAGTACGTGTTTGACTTTCCTATCTCTAATGTTTATCATACTCTTATATTTGTTAACTAATTGTGTTATGTCTGAACTGTTTCAGACTGATCAGGTGGATGTTCGCATAAAGGCAGTTCATCTGATTGGAAAGCTTCTCACCCATTCAAGACTCCAGGTTGCTCTGGAATATCGCCCACTTTTTATAGAGTTTCTAAAACGTTTTTCTGATAAATCATCAGAAGTTCGATCTAGTGCTGTAGATTGTGCTAAAGCATGTTATTTGGTGAAATCCTCCGGGGCTGAAGCTTTTGAAATTCTCAGTGAGCCCAGATATATCTCCTTTAATTTTTTGGGTATTTTTTTAACAAAGAAGCTTTTTTTTTCTCAATAAGGTGAGTTCTTTCATGTTCTTTGACAACCTATGCAGCTGCTCTACAAGGACGGCTCTTGGATTTTGATGACAAAATACGGATACAAGCTGTGACTGTGGTTTGTGAACTCGCTCAGACTAACCTGGGACTTTTTCCATCAGAGTTGATTCTGCAGGCGGCCGATCGCGTTCGGGACAAGAAGGTGATTAGAAAGTAAATTCTGTAATTTGTATCTACTCTTGAATTGGAAAATATAACCATGCTGAACCACTTTCAATCCCAGGTTTCTGTTAGGAAAAGGGCAATGATAAAGCTGCTGGAGTTATATCATGCTTACTGTGTTAAATGTTCTGAGGGCTTACTTCCTATAACTGATCACTTTGAGCAGATACCTAGTAAAATCTTAACTCTCTGCTTTGACAAAGACTGCAAAGAATTCAGGTTTAATTTATTTATTTATCTGAATGTGCCTCATAATTGAGTACTTCTTTTTGAGATTTTATTTACATTTTTTCAGCCTGCAAAAAATGGAGCTCGTGCTTGCAGATGATCTCTTTCCAGCATCTCTTCCCCCCGAGGAGAGAGTGCGCCACTGGATGGCTTTGTTCTCATTTTTCACATTGCCCCACTGCAAGGCATTGAATTCCATCTTAGCTCAGAAGCAAAGGTATAGGGTTCTGCTGCTATGCAAGCACGTGATGTGGTTCCCTTTTCTAATGAACCTTTTTACTGTGTCCAGGTTTCAAAGAGAAATGAGAACATATTTGGCTCTTCGGGAAATGGGAAAGGTAGTGCTTCCAATTTCTAAATGTGTTCAATGATTCTTCTGATATACTTTGATGTCATTGATAGTGTTTCAGTTTCTCTGGACAGTTGCATTTATTTTGAGTTTTAAGATAAAATCGAAAATTCATGCTGGTATTTGAGAAGAGAACAGTAAATAAAATGTTATCACGGTGGCTTGGGGCCTGGCCAATTGGGTAGTAGGGGTCTAAGACCGTACCCAGACTACTCTGCTGAGAAGAATGAGGTAGTGTAGCCAATTGAAGATTTGGTCCGTACGGGTCGTTTTTGTGTTGATGCGTTGTGTTCCTTTCATGAAGATTTTTTTATTGTTTCCTCACTTCCTCTGTTACATGAGCTTGATAGTATCGTATCTAGGCCTCGTCTTTCTTTCTTGGCGTGTGTCACCGACAAACTTCTATACAGATGTTCCAGTGCAATTGATATTGCGACTCTAGGAAGTTGCACCTGCCTGTTTGAACTTATCCATTTCGAGGTTCGTTTCTGGAATTAATCTCATGTATTATAGGTGTTGAGTTTCACTGTGATCCAACTCTCCTGCTTAATTTAGCTCTTTCTCAAGTGATGAAGTGCATATTATTTATTTGCCATATGGATGGCGTTTCTTTTGGATTCAGTTTTTTGTTTTCTTGAGTCAATCGGTACTGTTGCCCGGTTTACTCCTTTTATCGGTCAGTGGGAACGTTTTCCAGTAATTATAAGGTTGACTCGTGCACTGTAGATATTGAAACATCTGCGTGTGGTATATTTGCGCTATGCTAGAAATTTGATTATAGGGTATAGGACTATCAACCTTACCGATGTTTCATGATATTGGTTTTTTTTTATTTGACAAACCGGCTATTGTCAGTCTGTTATTGAATCTGTTCCGGGCACGATTGGAGTTTTTTAGCGTTGTTTGTGAATCCCCTGTTGATTTCAATACAGGTGAATAGTCCAGAAGAGGTCAATGAAAAAATTTCAGCCTGTTTCAAGAAGATGTCTTTGTCCTTCATAGATTCTATCAAAGCTGAGGAGTGCTTCAGAAAATTGCATCAAATGAAAGATAATAATATTTTCAAGGCATTGTTCGAGTTAGTTTGTGAACAGAGTTTCTCAAATATTCAATCAAATCAGGTAAATTCTTTTTTCCTTTACGAAAATCATAACTGTGGAGTTAAAATGAAGTAAGGTTGTTGTTCTTTCTAAGTATAAGCTTTGCGAGTTATCTCCCTCATGCCATGATATCAATCATACTATATACGAGAAGGCTACACTTGAGGCAATATAAATGGATTAGAAATTTCATGAAAAAATTGGTGAATGGTATTACAAAATCATATTACGTGTAACATTCTGGCGACATTTTTTTTATCATCTGTGGAGTAAATGGAAAAAATGACGGAAAAACCTTGGCATAAACCACTGATGTTAAAGTTAACTATGAGAAAAGCATAGGCTTGAACGTGTGAAGAAAATATGTTTACATGGGAGCTGTGCTTATATATTGTGAGGTGGGAGAATATTGAACCCTTATTCTGAAAGAGCTGCAGGCTTTTACCAAAGTTTGAAAGTCGTTTTTCTGGTTCAAAGGGCCCTTCTCAAACGACAAAGAATGTGTGCGAGAAGTAGAATATGAGATATTATACATAGAAACATCAACAACGCTTCTGACATTTCTATAAGAAATGGGCAAAAACCTCCTCCTGATTCATTGGTTACTTATCTGTGTTGCCTCTACTTCAAAGATAATAACGTTGCAATACATTTTATTATTCTTTTTCTATTTGGATAGTCATATTTGCTGGTTTTTCAAGATAGATATGCTTCTACGTAACTATACCCAACAAAAATTAGGCTTTGCTGTCAAATGGTCACGCCATACCCAGAACTTGCTCAGAGTAAATCCATGCTTTCACTCTTGTATGATCTTTTTGTTGTATAATGTCTGATATTCATATTTGACTGCGGATTTATTGTTTTTCCCAATGAGTCTTTTTTCCGTTTTGTTTTCTTGGTTTCTTATAGTTTTTGTATCCAATCTTTCAGGAAGCATTTTTGAAGAGGATAGGAGATAAGCATTCCAACTATGAATTTTTTAGAGTACTCTCCTTGAAATGTGCGTATTCTATATTTACAGTAGATCACGTACGCAGCATCTTAGAAGACCTACTAGTAAAGAAAAATGCAAGAGAGCAATACTTAGACACATCCAACTTTGATCTTCTCGTTGTAAGTTTTAGTAATTTAATGTTTTCAGTTGTTTATAAATCTTCTTATATTTGAACATGGTTTGAACTCTTTAAATTGTTCAAAATTACTAAAGCTTCTTTTGTTTCCGGAGGGGGGTTATTGTTTGGTTAGTGGTAGGAGGTGGCCATGTGGTCAGTGGCATTTGCATCCGCCGGCAATGTGCAATATTGCAATATTCTTTTAACCCTGATTTTCATTTGCTTTCTCTTTATTTCTGCCTCATTCTTGATTCTTCTTCATCTTCCTCTGTTCCCCAGTCTTTCATCTTTTCTTATTCTTCTTCATACATGACATTAACCGGTTTCTGTCTGGTCCCTTTTGTCTATAATTTTTTAATCTTGAAGGCGGTATTTGTTTGACCCGTTAGAAACTAACTGGGAAATCTTGATTCCTGTCCAATTTCCAGATTTCGATTATAATCAGCCGAACCTGTATACCATTATTCCATCTACTTTTTCGGGGTATAGATACCATGAAGAAAATGGTGTTTGGCCAGAGAAAATAGATATATTTCTTTTACACATTCTGTGGCCTACAAGCCTGTGGATATCCAATATAAATGTGTGAATATAGTGGTAGAGTAATACAATGAAGCTCATCTTGGCCCCCTTGATGTAGACTACTGTGGGCCTCATCCCTAGTGGTGCATTTGGCTTAATATGGACCAAGCATCCGAAGGCCAAATTCATTGTTAATAAGCTCGTTGATCTATTATTGATCCCATGGTTAGTTATTTGGCCCAATGAAAATTGTACTCGTAGTCTTATCAGTCTCATTATTAGTGAGCCATCTTACTGATAACGAGTTTAAATGCCTTCTTAAAGGTTGTTGTGGCCCAATTGTCCAAGTAAATATAAACAAGCCTAATTAGATTCATGAACGTTTCATCCGATATGTTCTCAAATCAGCTTTAATGTAAATAGTTATAGTTTTGGCCCATATTGTTATCTGATGAGATTTATTGTGAAAGATGTGTTGTAAGATTTATATCACTGAGATTTAAACGTGCTGCAATGCAAAAAGTTGTCAAATGGGCTTCATCTCCAGGATCTTAAATGACATCTTCTGTAAAATTCAAAATGAGTTAAATATGTAGTAGTTAAATGAGCTTTATCTGGACTCTCCAATGTGCTTCATTCTAAAAAAGTAGTCGAATGAGCTTTATTCATGCTGTCAAATGTGCTTCGTTTTAAAATGTTTATCAAATGAGTTGGGTTTCATGAACTACGGATGATTTTAGACCTACTTTTAAAGTTAAACAAGTTGCATTGTGTATTAGGTTTTTTATTTATGCTATCGCTCTTTCGACAGTTAATGAAGGACATTCCTTAGGAAGATGTAATTGACGCCGAATTGATTTAATGGGGGCATCTAAATTTAAAGAAATCTCGAAAAGCTATGATCTATCAATATGCTAAAAAAGATAAAAATAAAACAAATTATCTCAAGTCTATCGAAAGAGATGAAATACGACAAGTTTCAAAGGAAAGTGGGCAAACCGCAATATCAACATGTAGTTTTGTGATTCAGAGTTGAATTTGATTCAATGTCTTTAGGTTGATCGTGGCAAGTGTTGGGTTTAATGATCTTATGAGATTGATCCTCACGATTATACTACTAGTTTACGGGAGGCAAGCATATATCTTCTTTTACCAATCACTTTTACTTGAAAACGTATATTCTATAATCTCTTTTCTTTGTGTCCCGCAGTCAGAACCGAGAATTTTGTTGCATGCTGGTACTAAATTTTATTTCTTAATTTGTGATTTAGTCTATAGTGAGCATATTCCCAACGTTATTACGAGGATCCGAGGATCACGTTCTAGGTCTTTTCTCCATGGAGGTTGAACAACTAAATGAAAAGCTTCTTCAAATGCTAACCAGAGCTGGTGGACATATTTCGATAAAACTCAGGTAATAGTTGGCACTAAGATTGGGCTATTCCTTTAAGTTTCTTGTAAATGGAGCACTTATTTTTCTAAGATTGGTTTGCATGCGTATGGAATTATAAATTTTCGTTTAAATTTTTAATGTCAGAAGATTTTTAATTTTTTTTAATTTTTGAAGAAAGAATTTAAGGATTCGAATTGCTACTTTTCTAGTGATTTATACCCCTTCTTGGAGCAAGCATGTCTGGAGGGCTCTCGGATTCAGTCAAAGCGGGCTATTTCTGCAATGGCTTCATTAATGTCTGCTTCTGATAAGTTAATCTTCGATGATTTATGTGAGGTATTCTGCGCTGTTAAGACTAAATGTTCTTTTTTTCTCCACGATGTTCTGAATGCGTATTTGTTATTCTTTTTCATCATTTTCTTGCTGGGATTTCTTCCTTCTAACTCGACAGTAGCAAACAAGAAGAATGTAGAATATGGGTCTATACCTGAGTTTTTTTTAGAGATTTCGCTAATCTCGTATAACTGGGTGCCTTGTTGAGTTGATTAAACCCTAGTGCCACGAAACAAACAGTAAATCTACTTTAACTTTGAGCGACCCTGTCCTCAGATGATAAAGATATGGTAAACACTGATGTAATAATCTTACAAAAAGTTTCATCACGTATTGTTTCTTTGGTGCTCGCTCTAAATTGTTTTCTTCATTTGCCAGAAACTCCTTGGCTTCCTTCATAAAGGTCAGAATATGCCAACAATCTTGCAATCTTTGGGTTGTGTTGCACAGCATTCTTCATCATCCTTTCAGCCACACGCCGAGGAGATAACTCAATTCATCATCCAAAAGATAATTTCTGCTGAGGAGGTGCGTTCCAACTTTCCGCTTTTACCAAAAGTTTCATTTTTGTCAGAAGATGTCAGCGGTTCCTTCCATCTCAGTAATCCTAATGTTATATAGTAAGCATTTTTATTCGTCATTTCCTGTAATTGTTCCTCAAAAAATATGATAAGTCTGGACTTTTTATGTTATTCTTATAGGTCGGTTCATTAAACAAGAGGACTGTAGTTCATGGGAGCCCAATGTGCAGTGCCTCTTGCGAATTGAAAGTGAGTTGGGAAAGGCCACTGTTTCAACGTTCTTTAATTCAACCTTGCTATTCATTTCAATTTATGTTCTAATATTTTGATCGTTTCTCATCGATTTCTAGAGTGCACTTCTCATCTTGTATCATTTGAGCCTGGAATTGCAAAAGTTAGGAGCCCTTTTCATCCATACGTTTCTGAATAACTTGAAGGTCATGAAGCGTTACCAAGAAAATTACAAGGCAGAAATTTATTACCACTTTCTTATGCAATAGTTGTAAGCCTTAAATTCGATCAGGATCGTAGGAGACATTCCAAGACCCTTTGCATTCTGACATCAAACACAAAGGCCAAAACAAGGAAATCTTTCATCCAATGTTTAGACTTCAAAGTGAACTAGACATGATAATAACGAAATTAAATGGAAAAATGAAAGATAAAAGCCAGTATTGCCCAATGGAGTCAGCTGTGACGGATACGAGAGTATATTCTTCTTTATCTCTCCTCATTACGGTATACTACTCTTGCATTGGCGGCATAAAAAAAGAGTCGACTACTGATAATTTTTATTTATTTCAGTCTGCTTATATATATGTAAATATCTGTACAGAAAATACTCCGAAAAGGAATTTATTGTAACAACTTTTTCCTGTTTCGAATTTCGGTTTCTGAAAATTTTTCAAAGCCTCAACCTATGATATGCAACTTCTTTCCTTCAGTCTCGCCTTATGGCTCTTAAAGTCAAGGATGCGTTTTATTAATATTAGTGGTTGATTTTGCTTCCTTTTTTTTCTTTATTACTGAAAATTGTTATTTAGTTAGCCCTTGGCGAAGGGAAAGTATTGGGAGAGGGAGGGAAACTTTTAAAAAAATGCAATATACACATTCTTATTGTTCAGTGTGTGAGGCTGCCATTGCTGGTCAAAGATAATCACTTCATCCTACTTTTGCCTTTCATTGTTTGACTTCAGTGCATCGTTCTATTTTATCTCGTCAAAGTGGGTACTTATAAGTTTCTCACGCAGTAAAGTAAGCGAAGCTATTGCCATTTTGCATCATTTTTTCCGCTGCGACAAAGATTGTGAAACATCTTCCTCTGCACAAGGATGTTTCTATTTGACGAATTCTATGGCTAAATCTACCAATAAACATCGGTGGATTATTCTTTTTGGGAAAAAATATTTCTCCTTACCATAAGTAGATAACCCATAAATTCATGTGTTATTGGTGAACTGCTCCTTGGGAATGTTTTGATCTTGATGCCTTCCTCTGTGCGTTTTTTTTTTTTTTTTGCTTTAATATTTAATACCTGTGGCAGATCTATGGATTGAAGACACTAGTCAAGAGCTGTTTGCCGCTGCAAGTAGATCGTGGACAGAATCAAATCAGAGGATTGCTAGATATATTGTTGAAGATACTCCAACAAGAATTAATCCCAGATGGATTTGTATCAAGGTCAGTCTTTACGGAAGGACTTTATTTCACGGGTCTGTATATCTTTAACCTTTGCGACTTTATCAGGCTGAGATCCAAATTACTCAACTCCGATCTTTGTAAGTTCATGATTTCTGATGTTTGATTCCGTTAACAAGGCCACCCCACCTGTAGTCTCTGAAAAATGAAATATGACTTATTAGCTTGCATTTCGTGTTCTTATTGTTCTTGGGAGTTGACTATTTTACTTCAGTCTGAACCCCATGTTATTGCGTATCATCCCAGAAACTACACACTTTTATTTTATTATTATTATTATTATTATTATTATTATTATTATTATTTGATATATATTTATATAGAGGTGAAAATATTTCTATCCCATGCCATGTAAGATCCCCCAATGAACTGGACTGCGAAATAATAAAACGCATTTTTCTGGCTGTAAGATTTCTCAAAAAATCATGCTCCTTCTGATGACGAAATCATGGTCCCTTACTGTGCTAGTTTTTTTCCATTTCTGTGCAGTGAAACTGACCAGGCTCACCTCAGGCTAGCTGCTGCGAAGTCTGTTGCTCGCCTTTCTACCAGATGGGATTTGCACATATCACCTCGTCTGTTCAATTTATCAATGGCATTGGCCCAGGTATGAAAAGTCAACGGCTTTCCTCCATTGCTCTCCGCTAGTCAGCGGGGCAACGAACGTAGACAACTTCTGATGGTTTATGCTACTTTCCCAGGACCCTTCTCCGGTGGTTTGCCGATCGTTTCTTTCTAAAATAAGTAAGCTTCTGAAGGAGCAGGCCATCCCGAAGCGCTATGCCTGCGCCTTCGCGTTGGGCTGCTGCTCGGAATCTCTTTCGGACGCAAAATCCGAGGTGGGTTCTCCTGTTCTTCCCTCCCCCTCGGATCTCCATGGAGTTAATATTTCGCAAAAAATAATAATAATTCCCTTCTCGTCCAGGCCTGGAATTACCTTGGCGAGTTCTTCAGGGAGTACAATCGGAGAGCTCGCCTCACCCACGGCTCTCCAAGTCAACACACGGATGGAGGCGCGTTGACCTCCTTCCCTGCGTATACTGTGGTCTTCCTCATCCATGTTCTTGCCCATGATCGAGGATTTCCCTCCGTTGACTCCCAGGACGACGAACACGCCTACGCCAGCTTCTGCAGGTAGGATGATTAATCCAATTCTGAAAGCCTTTTAAGAGGCTGTATTGATCTCTCTCTCTCTCTCTCTCTCTCTCTCTCTCTCTCTCACTCTCTCTCTCTACAGCCCTCTCATCGCCCTCCTGCAAGCATCGGTCAACCCGGATCTCTACGCCGGCGGCAGGGTCGAAGAAGTTAGTGAGATTGCGTCCTACCTGTGTGGGATCTTCTCCGCAGTGAAGAGGGCGGTGGATGCCGTTGACGTTCGATTCACCTCGGTATGAGCCTCTCAGCATCACACAATTTACTGTCTTATATTTTTATCGTTGACTCATGTTTTATTTTGCTTTTTCTCGACGCAGAAGTTGCACTGTCTTTCAGAGATCGGTCAGCTCATGGTGAAGAAGGTTGCCCATAATCCACGGCCTCCATCGCACTCACCCCGCCTGGTCCTCCTCCCCTCGTCATTATATAAAGTCAACGATGATGCCAGATGTCCAGAGGCGAGCCTTCTCTCTTAATAAAGCCCTCTCTCTTAATAAAGCTCTCTCTCTCTCTCTCTCTCTCTCTCTCTCTCGCTTCCGTCTCTCTAAAATTCTTTCCATGTCCAGGCAAGTCCCCCTGCGGAGGAGGCCCGTCTGGACGAAGGCTTCGTGGAGAGGATCCTCCTCAGGGCGGAGTCCTTCATCTACCGGGTGAGTTGACCGAACCCATTTCCGGAAATTTCTTATCCCGTCGGAATGGAAGATGTTGACTTTTTTAAGTTGCCCCCCCCACTTTCGGACAGCCTGCTCCTCGTGTTCTGGAAGGGACGGCGAGGAGAGAGGGAGATCTCCCGCCGACGGCGGGGAAGAGAAGAGCAGGGAGAGCGGCGGACCCCACGAACCCCAGGAAGAAGGCGGCGCTGTCCTCGTCCTCTTCCTCGTCGGTGGAGCCGATCCAGAGCTGTTCGCAAGCAAGGAAGAAGACGGCGGCGGCGGCGGATTCAGGTGAGAGGAATATTCCGTCATCTTGTGCCTCTCTCATCGCCGCTCCGGGCCCATCCGCAGAGTCTTTTACCCTTTTGTGATCCCCGATTTATCAAAGACTGGGCCTTGGTTTCCTTCTATCTTTTTAGTTTCGTTCAGGACGAGAATTGGGGCGTCCGAATCTGATCCTCTCGGGTCCGGACAGAGGCCTGAGATGGATCCGGACCCGAAATCCAGGCCCTCTCTATCGATCTATGAGAGAGAAAGATGCAGGTAGAGAGAGAGAGAGAGAGAGAGAGAGAGAGAGTGGGTTTCCGGGCCCAGGGCTTTTCTTTCCACACGAATGTCAAGGACGGGGGGCGGTGCCGAGAAGAAGAGACCTCTGCCGGTGTTGACCCACCGGGATGGAGGGAGGAGATGACGTGGGGGCGGTAAGGTTACCGATGTGAGCAGATGCCGCAATGGTCTACGGCTGACCGATCTCCGTTGGCGAATGAGTTCACAAGAGGCGGCTGCGAAGCAGAATTTTTATCGGAGGCCGAGATGGCTGACGTGGAGAGCGGTGGAGAGATCGTGGAAGCTTCCAAAATCGTGGGCGATGGCCCCAGGCAATAAATACCACTCCCGCCACCGCCACCGCCGCAGGCCGCGGTCTCCATTGCCCCCTCTTTTGTGAACTCTTCTTGTTCCTGCTCGCTTTGACTCCTCCGATCGTCAGGTAATTGTATAGAAAGGGTCTCTCTATTGATTACCAGAAGACATCCTCGGCGTTCACAGCTCGAAGGGGCGCAGATTGGGCGTGGCGTGGAGGTTTCGTGCTGTACCTCAGGGTAAGATTCTCTCTCTCTCTCTCTCTCTCTCTCTCTCTCTCTCTCTTATCTTGTCCTTGTACGGTAATGCATGGCATAAAATGAGGAGAGTACACGTACCTGCCGGTTTTGTGATTGATATTATTGGATTACTAGCAGACGAGAATTGGAAGATAGAAATCGATAGAGAAGGGATCAATTCGTAGTCTAATTTACTGTCCTGTGCCAGATTACTTGCCGCCCCGGCGTAACCTGGCCTTTGATTCTGACTGGATTTGAAAGCTTTTTCTCTTTCGAGTGTTACAGAACTCCCACCGCCGGTAGGAAAACACGGCAAGCGTAGAGGAAGTAGAGGAAAACATGGTATTACTCTTGACAACAGTAAGCTGGATAGTCGATGGTCTGGTTAAGGAAAGTCGATTGATTCGAAAATAATTCTCTTCGATTTGGATTGTAACCTTTTTAAGCGTTTAGTGGCCTTCTACATGGACTTCCTGAGCAAAAATGCTAAGAACAGTTTCCAGCTGTGCCTGCACCCTGGTGCGGTTAATCCCCATCATTCATTACCTTGCATGTACCTAGTGAAACTTGCGTAGTAGCATCAGATTGACAGCTGATCTTGCGGATGTTGATGGTGACAAGGTTTGTGATTGATTCGTCGGATAGAATTTCATCTCGGCGCATAAATTTCATGCTTTTTTTATTTTATCGATTTCCATCCTACAATGATTTTTAATGAGCTGGATCATAGAAACTGTACTTGTCAGACGTGCAGAACATGTCACGGAAGCTAAATCAGGCAACCACTAATGATTTTTCCTGGCCATACTATTATGGAATTTTGTTGACGGGCTCCTGATGCCTTTGACAGGGGAAGTAGAGAATGAACCCATACCTTGTTGGCCTCCTCGTTCCAATTTTGCTCGCTTTTATTTTTCGGAAAACCAAGAGTTCTAAGAGACGCGGGTTACCTGTCGATGCTGGCGGAGAACCTGGATATGCAGTCCGGAATGCACGTTTCACTTCTCCTGTTGAAACAGCGTGGGAAGGCGTCTCAACGATCGCCGGTCTCTTTGAAATATCGTGCAAGAAGTACTCCAGCAAACGCTTCCTTGGTTATCGGGATTTAGTCTCCAAGGAGACAGAGGTGACAGAAGATGGGAGGTCCTTTGAGAAGCTGCACCTTGGAGACTACCAGTGGGTTAGCTATGGTGAAGTCTTTGACGCCGTCTTGAATTTTTCCTCTGGTCTGGTGAAACTCGGGCATAAAAAGGGGGAACGTGCCGCAATATTTGCTGATACAAGAGCAGAATGGCTGATAGCTTTGCAGGTAACAATCTATCTTCTTTCCTGATCGGCATTTATCAGCAGTGAGACACGAACGTCTTTTGAGAAATTAATCTTTCATGTAAAATGATCTTTTCATCAAATGTTCCTAGTGATCTAGTTTTTTCTGCAGTGTGTCGGTTCTAAAGGTTACTTGTGACAGTGAAGTGGTGGGTTCGTAAATAGTTTTGAAAATACATTATGCAGTTCTTCAAAGCATGCACAATTCTTGCATATATCTGAATTTTTAAATTTATGTTCTGCCAATTCATGTGGATAGTCTTGTGAATTCATTGTAGAATTTGCGGCAAAGGTTTTTTTCCATCTCTCTTATTTCTCGACTAAACTGAAGCTCAATCTCATTGACCTGCAGCTCCTCTTTTGAAGTGCATTTTTGCATCTTTCTAATTCTCGCTTCTTTCATGGACAGGGATGCTTCAGGCGAAACATCACAGTCGTCACCATATATTCTTCCCTTGGCGAGGATGCTCTATGCCACTCATTAAACGAGGTTTCATCTCTCAACCTGAACTCCAAGGAATTATCACAACAGAAGGAAACTTATCACTAGTGACCTCATAATGAGGAAGAACATGAACAAAGGCACAGAAGCCCGATGTTCAATGGTGCAACTGTATTATGGCACACCTAGGTGCAATTCATTAAAATTAAGTAATCGTGCCGGAAGAAAATGGAAATCAAGCTTAGATAACATTAGAGTATTTTATTTTTTTTGCATCCTGATCTAAATTATGCTTGAAATATCCAGACAATCAGGTATAGGATTTTCTTCATCCACCACCGTTAGTTGAGTTTAGGATTGTTTGTTGTCGTTCCACCTGTTGGTGAAGCTTATGAATGATTGTTTCTATTATTTTTAAAAAAAGAAAATAGGCTTGAAACTCGAATAACAAAGCATGAGAACAAAAAATCTTGCGTTTTTTCCTTTTTTGGAATTTTAGTCAAATAATAAATCTCTTTGATCCAGTTCAATTTTAAAACCATAAATGTACGTGCTTGTGCGTACTCCCACTGATTATTGGTTTAATTCGGTCATTTCAGACGGAAGTCACAACTGTGGTCTGCGGACAGAAAGAATTGAAGAAACTGGTTGACATAAGTGGGCAGCTGGTGTCGGTAAAACGCGTCATCTGGATAGATGATGCCGGCGTTTCGAATGGTGTCTCATCTGAAGATAGTAATACGAACTGGAAGATTGCCTCGTTCTCGGAGGTTAAGACGCTTGGTAGAGAAAACCCTACAGAAGCAGATTTACCGGCTTCATCTGACATCGCGGTGATAATGTATACAAGCGGCAGCACCGGCTTACCCAAGGTTTGTTTGAGATACTCCGTTCAGTCCGTGAATTCATGTTGTCTACTATTTTTCTGCGATGCGGGTTGCATTTATCGAGCATTCCATGTGGCGAATGAAGTGGGGGGTTAGTATGCCGTTTGTAATTTATGTGTCGATATTACAATTAAATAAGTTTCTTGACCACGTTTTCAGGAGAGAAGAACAACAGAAATAAAAATAACCAAATGATCTAGGAGCTCAAATTTTCATAGAGCATTTAATTTCTTTGAGAACACATCTTTAACAAATTCTGATGAAATTCCTCAGTTTCTGGAGAAGCTTGATGGACCTGTAAAAGCTTGATTTGAAATATTTTACTGGGGACTTGATCTTTCCATAACTTTAATCAACTGTTCTTTGATTAGGATGGTAAGCTGTAAAGTCATTCAAACCTCTTCAGGTTCATGTTGTGAGTAAGGAAGGCTTCAGGGTCATTTTGCATATATAATATGCACCACACATTATCTGCTTATCGTGTTTTACTTATCTTCCAAATTTCTTAGATTTTCAGGACTGTTATCTGGTAAGCCTCATCATCCAAGGCTGCTCGTTGAATCACAATAATTTTTATTCGTTCTTTTTTTGGGTTGGGCTAAAGGGATTTGGTGGTTTCGTGTTTAAGCTTCCCCCGAAGGATCGACTTTCAGAGCCACTGCCCAATTTATAAAATTACATATTTCTTCGAGGATCATCAATCGCAAAAACATCCACAGATACACAATTTCCGCGCTTCACATCTGCCCGGCTTGTTCGAACCACGCCACCCTTTCATTTCTACTTCCATTGACTGTCATCTTCGTGCAGGGAGTGATGATGAGCCACGGCAACATATTGGCCACAGTCTCCGGCGTCCTGTCAATCGTTCCCGAAATCGGCGTAAAAGATACATACCTGGCGTACTTACCGCTTGCCCACATCCTTGAGCTGGTCGCCGAGGTGGGGGCTCGAATAGCCTTGGATCTTTCCCTAGTTACCCTTTGCACTCAGTCTGCTCGCTGATGATCCTCTCCTGGCTTTCTAGAATGTTATGACAGCCGTGGGAGTGGCCATCGGATATGGCTCTCCTCTGACTCTCACCGACACGTCAAACAAGGTCAAGAAGGGAACCAGGGGCGACGCCTCGGCGTTGGGACCGACCCTGATGACCGCGGTGCCGGCCATCCTCGACCGTGTGCGGGACGGTGTGAGAAAGAAGGTAGCTAATCCCCTCACATTTATAAATTATGGTTTCTTTAACAGAGAATGAGACTTCTATGGACCTGCTACGGGCCTTGTTTTTTAATTTTCTTTTCATGGCATCCCAGCTCATGCTTCTAGAGAGAGAATGAGCCGTCTGTGGACGAGCTGCGAGCTTTATATTTTCTTTTCATGGCATCCCAGGTGTTAGAATGAAGCGGTTTCATTCTCACGCATATATTTTTTATTATCATTTACCCAGGTGAGCGCAAAGGGCGGGTTTTCGAAGAAGCTGTTCGATATAGCTTACAGTCGGAAGCTGAGTGCGATCAATGGCAGCTGGCTTGGGGCATGGGGCCTCGAGAGGGCCCTGTGGGACTTTCTGGTTTTTGAAAAGGTCCGAGCCATTCTTGGAGGCCGCGTCCGCTTCCTCCTCTCTGGGGGTGCCCCTCTCTCTGGCGACACCCAAAGGTTCATCAACATTTCCCTCGGGTCAGTACTCTCTCTCTCTCTCTCTCTCTCTCTCTCTCTCTCTCTCTTCTGATGCTTCTGAAGGGTATGTGCCTCCCTGCATGTAGACTCTTAGTATTTGCATGCAGACATATGTATATTGATGGATGATTGGGTATCTCTGTTACTATTGCGCTGTGCAGGGCCGCAATTGGGCAAGGATACGGCCTCACCGAGACGTGTGCCGGCGGAACATTTTCCGAGGCCGACGACATATCGGTCGGCCGCGTCGGTGCTCCTCTGCCCTGCGCTTTCGTTAAGGTGAGAAACAGTGGAACTGATCCCATCCACCTCAAAGACGGTTCGACCCTCATCTCCACAGCCGTTCCTCTTCGGAACCCTTTTCAATAATCTCGTCGACTGCAATTCTTCATCTATTTTCCTCCCGATTTGAGATGATTCTTGCGCACCTCATCCCATGGTGTGGGGATGATCAGAGGAAGAGGGCGTGGCCCAAATCACAGTAGTGTTCTCAAGCTGGAAACCCAGTCCCCCCCGTCATTATAATTAAAATCCTGCATCTTCCATGATTAATCTCATTTTTTTTCTTCATTCTAGTTCACATCTCGCTTGATAATCAGAACGGAGCAAGCCCAATGGATTCAATCACAATGCTTATTCATTTTCGCCCCCCATTCCCCCATCACCTCGTTCAAGTCCAGCATCTTCCTTGACGATCACCGTCGAGCAAATCCGTACATTCAGCTCGAATTGCACTGATTTTTTTCCCCAATGTGGGTCTGTTCTCGCTCTGACGCACCCGCCGCCGCCTCATTCAAATCCAGCTGATCGATTGGGCCGAGGGGGGCTACCTCACCAGCGACTCTCCGATGCCCCGCGGAGAGGTGGCCATAGGGGGCCGAATGTGACGGCCGGGTACTTCAAGAACGAGGAGAAGACGAGGGAGGTCTACAAGGTAACAGCGCGCCTCCTCTCTTGCTTCCTTCGATGAATCGACCGGCGTTGACTTTGGTTCTTGATGGGATCCGGAAGGTGGACGAGAGGGGGATGCGGTGGTTCTTCACCGGCGACATCGGCCAGCTCCACCCCGACGGCTGCCTCGAGATCATCGACCGCAAGAAGGACATTGTGAAGCTCCAGCACGGCGAATACGTTTCCCTCGGAAAGGTGCGATCTTTATCTTTCACCCCAAAAGCACCACCTCCTCCTATTCTCTCTCGCTTAGGCTTTCCTGATCCGTCTGTCTCTCTCTCTCTCTCTCTATCTCTAGAGGCTCATTTGTAGTGTCAAGGCTAGAACACCCACCTCTGTTTCTCTCTCTCTCTCTCTTCCTCTCTCGCTCTCCCTCCCTTCTAATATTCATTTGTAGTCTCGTAGTGGACCAACAATACCTCTGTGTGTGTGTGTGTCTCTCTCTCTCTCTCTAGGCTTTTCTAATTTCGTCTGTCTGTCTGTCTGTCTCTCTCTAGCTCTCTTCTCCATCTCTGTGTGGATGAAGATGGGAAAAGAGAAGTGGGGGGCTTCATGGTGTGGGGTGGCCGGGTAGGGAGTTTTGAGTGTGGGTGTGATAGGATGACGTACATATTGACAGGTGGAGGCGGCGCTGATAGCGAGCCCATACGTGGACAACATCATGGTGCATGCGGATCCTTTCCACAGCTTCTGCGTGGCCCTCGTCGTCCCCTCCCCTCCGGCCCTCGAAGCCTGGGCCCACCAGCGAGGCCTCCCCTTCGCTGACCTCCCCGACCTCTGCCGCAAACGCGAAGCCGCCACCGAAGTTCTCTCCTCCCTGATCAAGGTTCTCTCTCTCTCTCTCTCTCTCTTTCTCCTCCCCCGATCCCTGGAATATTTCTATATATATATATATATCTAGAGAGAGAGGGAGAGAGAGAGCAAAAGGGGGCTGATTTTGTGGGTGGTGGTGGTGGTGGTGGTCACTGCGCAGGCGGGGAAGAGCGCGCGGCTGGAGAAGTTCGAGGTGCCGGCGAGGGTAAAGCTAGTGCCGGAGCCGTGGACGCCAGAGTCGGGTCTGGTCACCGCCGCCCTCAAGCTCAAGAGGGAGGTCATCAAGAAGGCGTTTGCCGGGGATCTCGCCGAGCTCTATTCGTCCAGTTGAAGTTGATGGAGCTCACCCTCCTTGTTGGGCGTTTCTCTCTCTCTCCCTCTCTCTCTGCCCCTTCCTCCCTCCCTTCCCTATCTCTCTCTCTCTCTCTCTCTCTCTCTCTCTCTCTCTACCTCCTGTCCGGATCTCCAGAGTAGGATCGTTCCACGTGCTGGTGCTGTTTATATTTGCTACTCCCCATGGAACTGGCTTGGAAATAACAGAGTTTTTCATTCATACGTCTCTGTGAAGAATTTGTTGCTCTTCTCGTATTATTATTACATGAGAGAGTTTGAATACCGGGGCAGCCCGTGCAACTTCAATCACGAATTATGCTACAGGGAGAGAGAGGGAGAGAGAGAGAGAGAGAGAGAGAGAGAAGCTGGTCCAGATGATGAGGGAGAGAACTCCAGTCGCTTCATGGGTTGCGAGCTTACGGGAGAGAGAGAGAGAGAGAGAGAGAGAGTTCCCGCTCACCTTCCTGGGCCTCTCTCTCTCTCTCTCTAACAGTTTCGGAGACCTTCCGGCAGCAGCAGCGACCAATAAGAGGACATAGAAGCACAGACACGCATAAAGGGAGTCGGAGAGAGAGCTCCAAGGTGGCGCCGAGTTCACTGTGACAGGTTATGAGGTTGCCTTCAACGTTAACTCCCTTGCGACCGCTGGATGTTGTGAGGAGGTTTAAACACCCGCTGACACGTCGCAATAACGGGTATAAACGGTTACGTGCCCCCCCGCCTCCTCTCTTCTCTCTATCTCTCTCTCTCTCTCTATATATATATATACACCTGCAGACCCGACACGCGGCGCTGCTCTCTCTCTCTCTCGCCCCCCTAGAGCCCTAGTTTCCTCGGACCGGAGATCCCAAGGCTTCAGTCCTCGGGCCTCGCATGCCCCCGCCATGGCCAGACGATCGCTGCCGCTCCTGAGGCAGCTCCGCCGGAGTCCAAGACTCCGCGAATCTCCTCCTTCCGCCCAGAGCTGGCGATCGGTGACCTACATGCCGCGGCCGGGGGACGGCGCCCCGAGAGCCGTCACCCTCATCCCCGGCGACGGAATCGGGCCGCTGGTGACGGCGGCGGTGGAGCAGGTGATGGCGGCGATGCGCGCTCCGGTCTTCTTCGAGAAGTACGAGGTGCACGGCGACATGGCCGCTGTCCCGAGGGAGGTCATGGAGTCGATCCGGCGGAACAAGGTCTGCATCAAGGGCGGCCTGGCCACTCCGGTGGGGGGAGGAGTGAGCTCGCTCAACGTGCAGCTGAGGAAAGAGCTTGATCTCTACGCCTCTCTCGTCTACTGCTTCAATCTCCCGGGGCTGCCGACGAGGCACGAGAATGTCGACATTGTGGTGATCAGGGAGAACACCGAGGGGGAATACGCCGGGCTGGAGCACGAGGTCGTCCCCGGCGTCGTGGAGAGCCTCAAGGTGAGTCTACTCCGACCTCTCCCCCCTTCAATTGGTCTCTCATTTTTGGTGTTGGCGATCCTATTGGCTGCCCCACTCTCCTAGAACCCTCTCCGTTGCTTCCTCAATTGTGTTCACTGCAAGCATGCCCGGCTTGGGGGATGAGGGACGGGTGCGCTACTATGTCGGGCAATTCAACAGGTAAAAACCCAGCCAGCTCTCGACGCAGAGCGGCAGCCTGCTCTATTCACCGACCAACTGTAAGCCAAAAAGGCCCAATCCGTCCTCCCCCTAGTGAAAACTCCCCGAATAGAGAATATGAAGAATTTCAAGGTCTGCCAATATCAGAGGAGTCGGCTGATTCGCTGAACTGGGCTGGCAGCTGCGGAATTGCCGAGTGCACTCGGTCGAGGCATACCCAGCATGAAATCAAGCCCATTCGTGGGCAACTGAAGTCAAACATGAGCCGATGGGCGTTCCATTTTGGTGTTCTTTTGGTATGTTAGAAGCCACTGCTGGGGGTCGGTCAAAGGTACGACCCTGGTTACGAAGCTGATTAGAGCAGTCGTAAACAACCAGGCTCTTGTGAAGAAGATCTGTCTGGAATAGCAAGCAGTACGTGTCATCCCTTGTCAACCTGCCAGATTGATTGACTGCCTGATCTATTTTCTCTTGATTCCGAATAGTTGACGACTCTGTTAACGTGAGTGAAAATCCTTAGAACCCTAGAATGACGAGACTGGGCTATTCCTTTTCATGGGTCCTTTGATTTTCTAACTTCTCAATGGTAGCTTAGAAAATTACGTTCCCCGTCTTCTTAGGTTTGATTCTTACTAAGCGAAGCGACAATGACAGGTGATCACCAAGTTCTGCTCGGAGCGCATTGCAAAGTACGCCTTCGAGTACGCCTACCTCAACAACAGGAAGAAGGTCACAGCGGTTCACAAGGCCAACATCATGAAGCTGGCCGACGGCCTGTTCTTGGAATCCTGCCGTGAGATCGCCACCAAGTACCCCGGCATCAAGTACGACGAGATAATCGTCGACAACTGCTGCATGCAGCTGGTCTCCAAGCCCGAGCAGTTTGATGTGATGGTACGTACGTTCTTCGCCGTTGCACCCTAATAATCATATTCTCCCATGTTAACGATGCCATTCCGATGCATAATAGATAGGAAGGTTGCTCATGCATGGCCGTTAATCTACTTCTACTATCCACAGGTGACCCCAAACCTGTACGGCAATCTCGTGGCCAACACGGCCGCGGGCATCGCCGGAGGCGCCAGCTTCATGCCCGGAGGTACTTACTTTCTCCAAGGTTTCAGTATTGTAGTGACTAGTAGAGAGCTCTTCCAAAAACCGAACTACCGTCACCCAGTAAGATATATATATATATATATATATATATATATATATATATATATATATATATATATATATATATATATATATATCGAGAGAGAGAGAGAGAGAGAGATTGAACTCGAGCGCCATGAAAAAGGGAGGAAGAGAGAGTCTGACCGGTGAACTGCAGGGAATGTGGGGCAGCAGCATGCGATATTCGAGCAGGGGGCGTCGGCGGGGAACGTGGGAAGCAGGAAGCTGGTGGAGGAGAAGAAGGCGAACCCGGTGGCGCTCCTGCTATCGTCGGCGATGATGCTGAGGCACCTGCAGTTCCCGTCCTTCGCCGACCGGCTAGAGATGGCCGTGAAGCGTGTGGTGGCGGAGGGCAGGTGCAGGACCAAGGACCTCGGCGGTGACGCCACCACCCAGGAGGTCGTCCACGCCATCGTAGCCGCCCTCCATTAAGAGTGGGCCTTCCTTCCCCCTCTTCGCTTCTGTTGTTCCCTTTACAATCATCTTTTCCTTTCATCTGCCCCCTCCCATCATCTTTTATATGGTGCTCCAATGGTGTAGATCGAGAGAGATGAATAAAATGTTTTGATGACGGAGGAGTGTGGGGTGTTTGAAAATTTTCCCAAAATATTCACCTCGGAAAATTTTGAAATTTTTTTCCAGAATTTCCTAATGCGTGGTTGACCCTTCTATTGATTACTTCGGAGAACTAGTCGCCGTTCTCTCTCTCTCTCTCTTCTTGAGTTTCAAGCCTCTTTTTCCAGGAACTCATGTCCATGGGGTTGGCTCATGAAGAAAAGAAGTGCTCCTGAATTCGGTCGTGAGGAAGACGAGGGGGGTTCCGATTTCGTCTCACGGACTGCGATGCCCACAAGGAGATGTCGCCGGATGAAATACTAGCTAGCTGATCAGAGACCCTTTCTCTGAATCTTTTACCCCTCCGACGTCAGGGAAGGATGAGGCAGTTTACCCCAGGGAAAGCTGCACCCGTTAACATTCTTCCTAATTTCACAGCCTTCAGCATCAAGAAGCTTTGAGCTTTGTTCTGCTCGGTCCCCGGCAGGTGATTTTTCATTCCCTTTTTTGAAAAATAGGCACATGACTGTGGAGACGATGGATGGCCGTGTTCTCTGCATCAAGATGCTCCCAATAGAGTCTTATTTCTCTGAGAATAAGCCCCTCCATGTGAGAGTCCAGCTTCGTGTGTCCATCTGGATATTGCTTCTCGTCAGCACCTTCAATTGTTATGATACCATTACTAGGGGAATGTTCTGGCCGCCGGCACTGCCAGATGTAGACACGAAGCTGGACTCTCGCATTTTGTTTATTCTTCTCAGACAAACAAGCTCCACCGAGAGCAGCTTGATGCAGAGACCACGCCCACCCTTCTTCTCCACAGTGAGATGGTTTCTGGAATCAAATCTCATCGATCCAGCGCGGTCACCAATCACATATGCCGATCCTGAGTAGGGTCCAAAGGTATCCATCTCCCACTGCGCTAGGCGCGCTATGGTCTCCATACTGGAGTCGCTCGATCGAATCTGCTCTCCCTGGACTTTGCCGTTCTTGCCGCTCCGCGACCCGATTATCCGGCGTCCACCGAACACACTCGCATGGCTTCCTCCACCTCACCCACCATTAGGCCTTCGTCCACCCCCATACCACAGCGGCAGCGCCGCCGAGTTCGACTTCTTTTGTCCTCCGCCCAGCTTCCTGGTCCCCTGCCATTGACCGGGGCCGCTGATCAGGAAGACCGAGCTCTGGCATGTAGCATAAGGTGACTCAGGCGACTCCCCCGCCGTGCTGGCCACAGACGTACATTCGGGGTCGTATGTTATCCCCTATAAATGGAGGAGCGGGGATTCGAGCACTGAAATACGAGCGAGACGGTAGGATCTGGTATTGGTGAGTAAAATCGACCTCCTTTCTTTGGGGATAATACGCAATCAGTGAGTCTCCGTTTTAGAACAGCTCTTGATTTTATTTTATTTTCTGATAATGATTTGTGTGTGGACAACATCAGATACGACGTTGAATCAGTGAGGTTTCCTTGTGCGGAATAATTATTGACGCGTTGATCTTTTTTTCCTTGTGAGGGTCCGAGTGTTTTCATCTCGTTGCACATCGCATCAGATGGATTATTTCAACGAACGAAAAGCACTTTCAAGTCAACGAGGAGCTTGTATGCCAGACGGATGTAATATTTAATGACAAGTTTGCCATCGAAGTGGAGTTCCTAGACTTGGAGATATCTCCTACGGAGGTATGAGCCATCCCGAGCTAATATTTTCTCTCTCTATTCTTTGCAAAGTTCTTCTATTAAAGATGTAATAAGATCATCAACAACTAGTTATTTTAGATGCACAACGGTGTCTTGGCAGCCAACTCCCCCGTTTTCAGTAGCATGTTCGTGCATGGACTAAGAGAGAGGGAGTCCTCTATCATTCAGATTGAAGACATGTCCCTAGAGGAGTGTAGCGCACTCGTGGACTATTTTTATGGAATATTGAAATATCCAAAATTTTGGAAAAATCGTCTAACTCTTCTTGCGCCCGCAGACAGGTACTTGTCTGCGATGCAAAAAAAGTTAGACGGTTTTTTTAATATATTTTCTTGCCACTCCTCTAAATATTCCATCGAACATACCTCCGTGATTAGACATTATCTGAATTGTTAAATCAGGGTATATCCTAATAAGTGGTTTTATAAAACTGCTCGGTCCATTAGTTTTATTATTGCTGGAGATTTCTGATTATAATGATATTTTCTTGTTAAACTTCTCAAAATCTCTTGGCATAAATCTTTAATCATTTTCACTTCTCCTTGCAACCCGCATCAATAACACGAGAGATACGAAGACGGCGATAGACAGATGATACTTACAGAAAAGGGTGCAGACACCGGTGTACCGAGAGAGAGAGAGAGATGGAGAGAGAGGGCTGTCCCGCATAAATAACCGTCCGCTCCATGGTGAGAATAGAAGCATCCTTCTCCGTGGTGAGCGATCGGGCAGAAAGACGCGGGCGATCGGCGGGATGGCCGGCGGGGAGACCATAGCGCGGGTGGCGCAGTGGACGGTCGACAACTTTGGATCCTGCTCCCACCGCCGCTCCGATGACTTCAGGATCGGCATGTTGAAATGGTGAAGCTAATAGCCTTCCTCCCTGCCGTGTGCGTCGCGCTTAAATCGACCGGTGAGGTTCGATTTCAGCCGAAGCCTAGTTGTTGATTTTGTTTCCTTCTTTTTTTTTTTTCTTGACGAACAGGTACCTGACCGTGGAGAAGAAGGATGGGCGTGATCTCTGCATCAAGGTGCTCCCGGTGGAGTCTTGCTCCTCTGAGACGAAACCCCTCAGTGAGAGTGTCGAGCTTCGCGTCTACATCTGGCAATGCCGACGGACAGAAAAGTTCCCCCGTAATGACCTCATCTTGTCTTGACTCTGGTCCGGAAGGATATCGTTTCTTGTCAGCAACTTCAATTGGACGGCTATGTAGATTAGCGGGCCCTGATTATCTCAAGCTCTTGGGATAACTTGCTTGTTTCGTCTTCTTTTCGACTTATGTTCATATAGTTTTTGACTTAAAATGCATTTAAGGGCCGAAGTTTACTCCGTATCACATTGCTGGTCTCTGCCGAGCTTCACTTTCGTGATGAGCTCGGCAGCTCCCTTTCTACTGGGGATCTATGCGGTCAAGGGGACACACCTCAGCTGCGCGAGGTGCTTTCGCTTTCTTCCTTCTCCAGTGGTATTCATCGTTTGGAGATTAAATGCTATGACATCCTGCATCGTTGTGTATGGCGATCCGGCTCGTTTTCCTGTTTTCCTTGAATATTTTGTTTCAAGGAACACGAAGCTCTGTGGCTTTGTTCTTCTGTCCGAGATGGAGACGGAGATGGAGAGGCCATTGTATGAGAATGTATTTCCCTGACTGCTGCGCTCTAACCTAGTAGTCTTTTTACTCGGCGGAGTTCAGGAGGGGCCGCTACAGACTGGTGAGGAATTTATCTGCCCGATGGATCCAACATTCGACGAGATGTTCTTAATCGACCTCAAGTTTTTAGATTTGAAGATACCCCCTGTTAATGTACCCAGAGCCTCCACCCAGAGCCCTTTTTTTTTTTTTTTTTGATTTCTTGGACCCGATTATCAGCGACTGACTAGTCGTCCTTCCCCTTCTTCTTTCTCCCCCGGAGAACCAGGTCGGGGAGGCGTCTTGGGCTCGGCTCTTCGAGGGGCCGGCCTAAGCTGTCTCCACGAGACAAGTCGTCTCGCATGTGCCCCTCTCCTGTGTGCCTGAAGAGAAGAACACGGACGACGCGGACGCCACCCTGAACACGCCCGGCGGCGCGTGGCGTGCACACAGGGCCGTCCTGGCGGCGAGATCACCCCCTCTTCAAGAACATGTTCCTGAAGGACGACGATGAACACCACCACGTCCAGGAGAAGGAGAAGGAGCGGCCCGTAGTCGTCGAGATGGGGGACATGCCCCATGAGGCTTGCGGGGTCCTCCTCGACTACCTCTACGGCGTCACCCCGCAGGAGGAGGCCTTCGCGGAGCACCGCGCGGCGCTTGTCGCAGCTGCCGACAAGTGCGAGCTCCGCGAGGAGGGTCCTCTTGGAGGACCTGGACTTGGGCAACGTGGTCCAGAGGCTCCGCGAGGCGCGCGTCTACCGGCTCGACCGCCTGCTCAATGGCTGCCTCAGCCTACTCTTTAAATTCCGAAAGCTCCGCGAAGTCAGGGACGATATCCTTGAACTCTTGCGCCGCCGCAGGGACCCCGAGCTCGTGATCAAGTTGGGAGAGGGTCTGATCACCTGTTAAGACCCATCGTCTGTTTCTGTGCATTTCCGTGAGGTCTCTCTCGAGCACGTACTTGGTCGTCGTCGATCGTCAGCGGTGAGTGAATAAGCCACTTCAGACGTCGGGAGAAGATGAGGTGAACTTTCTCTCTCTTCCTCTCTATTATCCTCTCTCTCTCTCTCTCTCTCTCTCTCTCGATGGTGGCACCGGCGTGCTTTTGGGATAGGCGAGTGACGCGAGAGAGAGAGAGAGAGAGAGAGAGAGAGAGAGAGGTGGGCTGATGTGGCTTGCTCAGGTCCTGGGGCATGATTTTGTAGTGAGAGAGGCCCGGTTCCACATATAGTCGGGCCCATTTTCATGCCACTGGCCCAATATCGCCCCCGTTGAACAACCAGCGGGGATGATCCGGCAGCAAGCATGACACATATTTCTCTCATAGTAAACCATGAAACTTTCTATATTTATGTCTCCATAGTCTGCATACATATAATTGGATAAAGGTTCTTATTTTTAAATAAATTTAAAATTTGAGAGAAAAAGGCGTCCATTATTAACATTATTAGACGATTAAAATATCATATTAAAATGGGACATTAGATGATGCATCTTATAGGTCGGAGATTTTGTAGCGTTGAGTTACTGATTGCGTTAACGTTTCTGCCCCTAAAAGTCAGAAAATTAAAAATGGCTGAAGAAAAGGAGATCATATTAGAAGAAAGAAAATGTTGAAGGAGCAAAGGTGTGAGCATCGACTCAGTACGTGTAATAATACCGTTATATATATATATATTTAGATGCTCATATATTTATATTATTTAACTAATAAATAACAGTGTTAATTTAAAATGAAAGTCTACGCCTTCCAACATAATATTCACCAAGTGACGTTCTCAATGATAAGTAGATGGATTTTTATCACACCAATAATATAAATAAATATTGGCATTGATGATTGGTCATGTTTCACCTATGATGATTTATGTTGACAATACAGGGCAACAAGTCAATGCTTCCTCGTCTATGGAAGACGATCTGCTCTATGTTTGGCCAAGGTCAACTCAAAAATCCCATGTTCGGCAATACTTTTTCAAGTCGTCTACATGATCTCTGTACACATCTAATGGGACTAGGATTAATAAAACTTAATCACATCTTACATTCATCTGTTCTCGTGCATAATAAGGTAACAAGTTCTAGTAATGTTGACTCAAACAATCCTATAAACATAAGGTAACAGGTTACAGGTTTTCCAGATTTTTACAATACAATGGTAGAACAAGTGGAAGCAATATATTTAATAATTCACCACATTGATTTGGCCCTGGGCCCTAAATACAAAGTCGGTGACGCATCCAGCGATATGGCTAGTGATAAACATGAGAAGTTTATCGGCGATGGGCCAAATTCGTAGCGACCAACATCAGAATGAACCCATAAATGATTATAATTAGTGTAGGGTTCTCTTCTGCTCTGGTGTACATCAACTTCTCCTTCCTCAGGTCGGTCAGGGGTGTCAAAATCCCTGAAAGGAAATGAAGTTGAAGATCAAGCCGACGATAGGAGACAGGATGACAGGCGGCTGAGGCAGCGTCTCCAGTTGAGGCTCGCAGTCAGTCAGATGAGCATTCTGAGGGGCCCTGTTTCTCAATTTCAGCTGATGGAAGCCCTTCATTTCTTAGTGAGCATCCTGGGCGCAATCGCCATGGACATCAGCTCCTGGAAGAGAAGCTTGCACGCATATGGTATGTGCACCTGCATTGTCACATCATAATGGTCAATATGATGTGATTTGATGAAAAGAAGAAATTTTTAATACACTAGACCTTGTTCCTTATCTGGAAAGCACAGCCTTCAAAGAGATGGTAACACAGACGAAAAAATTGTAGCAAAGATGGGCAATGGGCATATCCCTATAGAATAATAACAATAATGATAGGGACAGTGATGTCTAAGTTTTTTTTTTCTTTTTTTTTTTGATGTGGAGGGTGGAGCAGGCTGATCATCTTGTTCTTGCAGTCCCATCACTAATGGCACTAATTTGGGCATAACATTTCTCGAGTGGGAGGGAGGGAAGAATCACCTGAACGATGTCGGTCTTGTTCTTGCAGCCCCTGCACTCGAACGTGCTCTTCTTCAGGTTGGCGATGGCGATGAGCCCACATTTCTCGCACACATGGACTCTGTAGGCGTCGCTCTGGTCAAACAGCCTCTCCTTGAGGAAATGAGCAGCGCCATGGGCGATCATGCAGTCGCGCTCCATTTCTCCAAAGCGCAGGCCCCCATCTCTAGACCGCCCTTCTGCAGGCTGCCTGGTGAGGATCTGGACAGGGCCACGGCCCCGGGAATGGATCTTGTCGTCAACCATATGCTTCAATCTCTGGTAGTACGTGGGGCCGAGGAAAATCATGGCCGTTAATTTTCTTCCAGTGTGCCCATTGTACATGGTCTCGAAACCGCGCATCTGGTAGCCACACTTGTGAAGAGCCTTGCTGATATTATCCACCTGAGGCGATGACAAACCAGTGACATTGTGAAGAGCTTCCCCTATAACCAGCGTTGAATAAAAATGCAAGCCAGAACCTCGTAAGATGAACACTAATTTACTCAATTTTCCACAATAATTTGAGTTAGATGGAACCCGACATCAGACTATAACAATTCACCTAATATTTGCAAATTTGCAGACACTTCCCCCCATAATTATATACTTCATGGGAGCACATGAAAATAAACCCACCAAGAATATATTAATCCGTTGACCCTGTAAAATAGAGTTAAAGAATGCCTGAAAAAAAAACCAAGATTTGATGATCTTAAGGGTTGCGTACCGTGACATCGGTGAATGGGGTGGCATCTCCTTCTTTTCCCATGTGAGCGGCGACCTTCCCCATGATGCATTCAATGAGCTGACCGATGGTCATCCGAGAAGGAATGGCATGAGGGTTCACGATGATGTCAGGGGTGATGCCTTCCACCGTCCAGGGCATGTCCTCCTGTGTGTAGGTCATGCCCACAGTCCCCTTCTGACCGTGCCTGCTGCTAAACTTATCTCCAATCTGAGGAATCCTAACAGACCTCATTCGCACTTTCACAAACCTCAAGCCATCAGCATTAGTCGTCAACAATACCTGTGAAAAACAGGATTCAGATGGCAGCAAAGATAAAACAGGAACGTCTTTTTCCCATTTTTAGACTGGAAAAATCATGATCATTTTTCAATGAGGCCTATAGTTTTTTCATTAAAATCTAAAAATAGCTTCAAAGCTGGTGTATTAGAACCTACTCAATCGAGCAACTAAATTTCTGGCCATTATTTCTGTAGCCACGGCTAGAATTGATTAAACACTAAAGCCATCAGCGGGGAAACAAACCCATTACACCCACAGGCTATTACGATCACAACTCGTAACACCACCATGTGTCGATCACATTGAAACCAACAGGATCTGAATCAGCAACATGAGGAAACAGTCTTTACCTGATCCACCATCCCACTCTCACTATGGCGCAAGCTTGTACTGTGATCGCGTCTGGTATACCTCGAGGCAGCTTGCCCCTGAGAATCATCTTGAGGCATCGGGGATGTCTTCCCGATTATGACATCCTCCCCAGAGACCCTCGTACCCTAAGAAACATGTCAATAATGTAAGGAAAAGAATCAAGACAATGGGTTAGCATACTTGCGCCAGAAAATAAAATAACGAGCACCAAAATGCACTTACAGGAGGTGCAAGACCATCATCGTCCAATTTGTCATAAGACCCATGTCGCATCCCCTGGAAAGGAAATTATTTTAGAACAGGGTCATCCGCTAAGTATTGTCTTTCCTGAGAATGAGCAGGCACCAACCATTGTGTTTTCCCTGTTTGGACGCCCAAAATCCTCCTTGACAAGAGTGCCCATCTTCTTCTCCTCGTCTCTGGATAAGGAATGCCATTGTCAGTACAGTGAAGAAGAGCTCCAAGAACTTAAGGCAGCACAGGATAGTCATTTCGAAATATCGAGCAAGAATGAGGATCAAAGAAGGGGAATAGGATTACCTGTAAGAGCGAAAGAACAAAGACCGGAAAAATCCGCGATCGATGGAGGACTGATTCATGATGACAGAATCTTCTTGATTATATCCAGAATAGCACGCAATCGCAACAATGGCGTTCTTCATCAGGAAATGGAGTTCACCGAAACAGGATGATTATCAGGATGATCATCAAAATGAGGAAGGAAAGAAAACATGGCATGAAAGTTTCTCACAATGCCAGCTGGAAGTTGTCTGAAGTGCAAATGCTCCATGGCACGGGTGGTCACAAGAGGCTTCTGTGGATAATAGAGCACATACGCCAATGTGTCCTGAGAAACAAGCAATATCGTCAGCAATAACCAAAGTTCATGTGCGATTTCATCAAAAAAAGAATAGAAAAGGGAGCACAGAGTGGGCAGCGGTTTACAACAACAAATCACTCACCATGCGCAATTGATAGTTGGTGACGTAGATTCCCATGGCTTGTTTACCCATAGCAGACTGGTAAGTGTTACGGGGCGACTAAATAAAACAAGAAGAGATATATATCAGACACATATTGACATTGGGAAATCTTGCCACAGTGACTGACCCCAATAAGTCTAAGAACAGACCTGGTTGTGATCCGGAAAGGGTATGATCGAAGCACAGACACCCAATATCAATGAAGGATGGATTTCACAGTGAGTGTATGTCTCAGCATAGGCCTCCTCCGGATTTTGTCTCGCATTTATCAGATCCTAGACCAAAAATAAGGCAAACCGGAAGACAATAAATAAAAAAAAAATCCGCTCATACAAGAAGTCCATCCCTCGCCCCAAAGTTCAGTGTGACGACATAAGCTCATAATCAATACATGGAACAAAGAATTATCAATAGACAATAATGTTTTTAACGTTATGACTAGGACTTACATTGATAGTCATGGATATCATGGTAGTCTCCTCTTCTTCTGTATCAATATACTCTATAAAGCCTTTCGTTACTAGATCGTGCCATCCTTCCTCTTGGGTTTCCTGCATGAATTGAAAATTAAGACCCCCTACCCAGCAGAATTGGACAAAAAAGATTCTTGGGAAATTTCAAATAGAGGTAAGTTCTTGAATAATTGACCCTTTGTTGTAGTGCTCTAATGTGCCGTTTCTTTATGAGCAGCCGTTGCTTTTCTACGATAAACAATGGACGACTACAGCGACCATAGTCTGTGTAAAGTCGCAGCTCTCTCAGACGAGTATCACGTATGATACCCACTTCAGTGTTGACATCAACCTAAAAGTATCAACCATTGATAAGCATACTACAGTGCAACATTAACGAATAGCTCAACAGGCAACTCTTCAACTCGAATCAAAAGAGACAGCACAAACTTTTTTCGACAACCGTGAAGACAACATTTCAGCTAAAACTATCAGAGGATGTGCTGAATTGGAAATCTGATAAAATGCAATCCGTGCTCTTCCAAACCAGAAAAAATGACAACGATGGAAGGAGCAGTGGAACACACTATTCATTAGTTAGTTGATTCTAACTGAGCAATTAACAATTACTTGGGTTGGGGAGATCATCATAACTGTAGCCCAACAGCCAGAATATATGACAATCAAATCAGGCAATATCAAAAAAAAATCCAATCTAACGTACATAATGTGTAAGAAATGCATTAATATAGTCTGCCTCAGCATCAAGACTTTGCCTCGTCATACATTTTCTTTGAGTGTCTCCTCTAGTTTCGTGACTACCGTACTTTCATCTCGGACATCTATTACTGACTTTTTTGTCATGAATAACGGTTTCATAACAACTGATGATTTGTGCACTAGACATCATCACATGAGAAGTATGGCCTACTTTTACTCATTGTCCCTGATATCTCCGAAGTGCAAGACTTTCCTATTAAAGACAATGCTAAGTTCACAATGTCTAATTTTCAAAAAGCCAATTCTGAAGCAATTAGGATCATGGTCAGTTGTTGATACCACAGTTTGATAACAAAGACCATCTAGCGAAATTTATACCCCAAAAATTACAGGGACAATGTTCTGCTTCAATGCGTGAATGCTTTGAAAGAAATATTGATGAGTATCACTCTCCTCTTTTTGGTCAGTGACCCTGATTTTCCTTGATCCAAGGGTGGGTATGGACAGTAAATATTTTACCGTGACATCGATTTAAATGAGCGTATGACAAAGATTTCATCATACTAAGATACCTCAGCATACTAATCAAGTAGTTTTAAGGTAGAAACCTGTCGTCTCAGCTGTCTTAAGGTCTTCACCAGGAGATCTGGATTCCGATGAATGCCAACCCAACACCCATTAACAAAAATTTTAGTTGCCTGAGGAATCACAGCGGGAGATATTTCCTGTGTATAAAAAAAATCCAAGGAGCTCAGCAAAACAAAAAAATCATACAAGAGAAACATTAAAGCATCGATGCCTTGAGAAAAGATAACCTCAAAATTTTCAGTACTCCATTCTTCCAAAAACTCCAAAATAGGGTTTGCTGCGGATCCAAC
The DNA here is from genome assembly GCA_024713555.1 of Spirodela polyrhiza. NCBI lineage: Eukaryota > Viridiplantae > Streptophyta > Magnoliopsida > Alismatales > Araceae > Spirodela > Spirodela polyrhiza. The sequence continues at coordinate 514,830 of CM046540.1, forward strand.
CGTAATGTACACCATCAATGCCAGGTTCTTTACGAGTCCACAAGCCTATCACAGCAAATGAATCAATAAATATACGGGCAAAGAACAAGAAATGTGATTCTGCTGACATATACTCAGTTCGGTAAGCAGATGCTGCGGAATGGTACCTGTCCTTCAGGAGTTTCCGCGGGGCACATCATTCCCCAATGAGAATTGTGTAGCTGTCGGGGTTTCGCCAACTTTCCTGATTAGGCAAGAGGATTCAATGAGAAATCGCCGAAAGGAATACCCAAAGATTGGGATGGGGATACAATGTATGAGTAACAAAAAAGTCACCAAGAAAAACAAGAGACTAGTCAGACTAAGAACTTAAAGGGAAAGATTATACCTTCACGGCCAATAGGAGAGTTTAATCTTCGCAAATGAGATAAGGTAGATGCATATGTCAATCTATTTAAGACCTGCCATATTTAAAGTGACTTTAGCTCCTACTGTTCAAATGACCTCACTAAACATCTCATGACTTGGGTTTTATGAAAAGTTCGCCCCATTAAGAGAAAAGCAAACCTGAGAAACTCCTGCCCTTGTACCAGCTTGATTTGCTTGTCCCCAGTTTCCAGTAGCAAGAGAATACTTGAGGCCGCTAGTGATGGTCTTTGCTTTGATTGCGAATTGCAAGTTAACATCCTTTCCATTATCAACACACTACCACACGAACCCATGAAATACTAGTTAACGAGTGAAACCAGCAAGAGCACAGAAGCAGTTAGATTTTTGCACCGTAACAAAGAGGTTCATGAAAAGAGGAAACCTTCTGGACATATGACTTCACATCCCTTGTCAATTTTCTGAAAAGCTGCAGCCACAACAAACACATGGTAAAATTCAGATCCGAAAGATGAGGAATGGAATTTTTTGTTGCCATCGAGACACTATGAGACAAACCATTCTAAACAAACCACCAAGCAGTGGACCGGCTAAATCAAGTCTCTTATTCCCATAATGATCTCTATCATCTTCTGGCCTCCGTCCAAGTGCACATAGCAGAAGCCTATGGATGATATATCTGAAAAAGGAAAAATATAAACTCATTTCTACCATGCACACTTTAGGATGAATGATAATTTAAGAGGGAAAGGAATAATGTAAATAGCTGTTACAATTCATCCTCAAAATGTGTTTTAAACAAGGCAAAAAACTTTTTTCTATTTAAGGTTACAGTAACTTTAGCAGAAAGGACAACACACCGTTGGCCAAGGGTAAGCCTATCATCCTAAGCTATGCTGCCTAGATCGTAGCACGGTCAGCTCATATTCACCAGCACGTTAGCCTGATTGATCTCTACAGCAGCTGCTCTCACCTACGAGTTAACCTGACTCTCATACAAGTCAACCCTTTGAACACCAACGTTTATTTGCTTCATGTCACGGGAAAACCCACCCTGCCCCATCCACTCTATCTCCTTCAAACTTGCAAAATGTTTACCCTCAAATGACTATCTCAACCTATAGGTTCTACCTTCGGACTTCATCCTTCCTTTCACCCTTGCAAGCCCATCTTCAAGTAATTGTATGTCTCGTAGGAAATACACCCTTAAACAAGTCAGCCCACCACCAAAACAAGCCAGACCATGAGTCTGCACGATACCATGGTCATCAGAAAAGGTATTTTTCAGACGATTAACTATTAGTATTTAAAATGCTGGATTCCTCACTTATAACCAAAGTTTCAAAATACCTGGAAAGACAATGAGAGCTGATTTGCATAGCTTAAATTTCAATATCGAGGTCCACTATTTTTGAATGCTCCAAAGCTCCTATTCTAAAGGCTTGATATTAGTGAAAATAGAAGCAAGAGTCATTAGTCTAGATTGAAAATTGACAAAAGGAGAAAGTTTCCTTCTTGGACTTGACATCTTAAATAACTTCTATATTGGACGTGAACCAGCACCCAAAATCTAGTGCTATAGTAGATGACCTAACAAGTTGGTATCTACCACAGAAAGTGGTACCCAGGAAGCGTTTCAGAAGAGCGGAGTGGGCATAGTTTAACCACTCAAAACTATCATGTTCAGAGGCTTTTAGTGCGTGTTTTCAAATCCCGTGAACTCCTGAGAAGGAACCCCACGGCCAGATTCACCTCATCCCTTAGGTTTTAGTGTCAGGCCTAGGGCCAAACAACATTTCAAAATAGTAAAAAAAAATAATCTAGAAAAAATTCGACAAACTTACCCAAAATAGTAAGCTTTCTTCGTTTCACAGTATTCGCCAACGCCCACATGAGGCAACATCTCCTTCTGTAAAATCTCCTTCGCATATCTGCAAAAATAAACATAGAATAAATGACAACAGATGATTCCAAGACAATGCAGAAGTATGCTCTTGATTGCAAAGCAACATGTTCAGTTTATCCTACTTGATTCTCTTTTCCCTCGTAACACCAACGGTTGCTCCTCTCTTACCAATATAGTCCAGTGCAACCTGAAAAAGAGGTAAAAATTCCAATGAAAGGAACATCAATAAAAACATACTCAAATAAACGAGCAACCCCCCAAGACATAGGATCGCAATAAAGGACATCTTCATAGTTAAAGGTTATATTTTATAAACACACGATAAACTTTATGTTTGTTCATTTTTTATGCATAATACCAAATCACGTGCATGAGTCCCCCATTGAGATGCAGCCATTCCAACTAACCAGCTTGATCGCACAATGTTATAAAACAGGATAATCTTTAATGACAATGGCTCCAGAATATCTGAAATAGACATGCATGAAACTTTTCAAACAATGTTTCATTGCATAAGATTTAAGGCTAGAGTCATGCAATAATTTTTCACTAAAGCATTGTCTTTCAAGTTGCATCCACATGAGATACATCTAAAGACTACAGCTAACCACCCCCTCCCACGATCAAATTAAGATATCGGTTAAAAGGCACAGCAATCGACATTTAACTCGGGAAATGACCTGTTGATTTTGTATCACAAATGCTTCTTCTAAAGATGGCCGCAGCAACTCCATCATGTGCGTATCAGAAAAATCGTAGCATATGTGCTCCAATATATCTTTGTCAGCAACAAACCCGAGTGCCCGGAAAACAATAATTATCGGAATCTCTGCTCGGATATATGGAAGCGTAGCCCGAATATACTGTCCTGAAGAACCCTGCACATAAACAGGTGCTTTACATTTAGCCTTTCCTTGAGAAGTTTAGAATATAAGCAAACAAAAGAAAACTTTAAATGTTGATTTCCAAGAAGAAAATCACAACCATAAACATGAAAAACGACTGACCCCTTTGGCGCTGGTTCGAGAAAGCATTCGCACAAACATGCTGCTTGCTGGTCTGTTTTGTGACTCTGCCATAGACCTGACCTCAGCCACATAGGCATATTTGTTGGGTTGCCTCTTCTTAAACACATAGACATGATTGGTGCTCATTTTTTCCTGAGCAATCAGAACCTTTTCACTCCCATTAATGATGAAGTATCCTCCTTGGTCATATGGGCACTCTCCAAGTTCCGTAAGATCTTTCTCTGAGTTCTGATACAGAGTGCAGTAGCTTGATCGAAGCATGATTGGAACCTAAAAGCATGCAAGTCAGAAAAATGAAACAGTCAACAGAAATTACCTACGTTTCATGTTCAGCTAAATTTTATGCACAAAGAACAGAAGTTCACCTTGCCAATGAATACTTTGGGAAACTCCTGTGGCTCTGTGACTTCCTCAAAATCATGTCCTTTCTTTATGACCTTCATTGTGACGTCCACATACAGAGGCGCAGAATACGTCAAGTTCCTCAGCCTTGCAGCCTTTGGGAACAAGGTCGCCGTCTCTCCATCCGACTCAGTCATCATAGGCCTACTCAAATAGATCTGACCAAATCTAATCTTGTAGATGGTCTGCATATAGGCAATCCAAGATACCAATATCTTAGATAGAGCTATCAGGCAAATCGATTGAATGACTTGTTAGGAATTTTTTCCCATGGGAATTATGGTCAACGTAACATGGGATCATAACGATACAGCATCTCGTGGTTTACAAAGATTAGTTTTTCCTTTCTTGTTCGGTTTCTTAGTTCGGGGCTCCGGGAGAGGAAGAGAATGACCTCTAGGAACTCGGAGGTGCGACCGGGGTTGTGCTGGGACTCCGGGCGAATCTCTATGTCGGCAGACTCGTCAACAATCTCCTGCATAGTATTCTGGATGAACTCGTCGAACGAGTCCAGCTGCTGCCGCACCAGCCCCTTCTCCTCGAAGTAGGCGCTGATCACCGCCCACGCATCTTCCTGCGTGATCTCCTCCTCCTCGTCGACGTCGTCCATGTAGTCGTCCGGCATCTCGGATTCCCGACGGAAGCCCTAGTCGCTCCACGCCCACCGACGGTCTTGACTATGCGCTGCTCGAGCCTCCAGCCCTACCGGAAGTTCCGAGCTCAGAAACGCCCAGGAACCGCCGCTCCTTCCCCTCCTCGACTTGGTTCTCCGACAACTCTCTCTCTCTCTCCCCGTCCGACTGATGCCGCCGAAGAAGAAGAAGAAGAAGAGCAGGAACGGGCGAGCTGCCGCCACAGCGAAGAAGGCCAAAGCCGGCATTTTTATAGCGGTCCAACCGACGAGAGGATGGTGAGCGTTCAATGGGCCGGACCAGCAACATATGTTATTGGGTTGCCCAATAATAATTCAGCCCATTAACCCGTTTCCCGTCTAGTGTGGGTTAGACAAGTCCATTAAGGATCCGAAACATCCGGGCTCGTAGTAAGGCTGAACAGATTCTCAGAGTATATCAACTATTTAGTATTCTATGAGGGCAATTTGGCTAATGAGCTCACGTGGACCAGGTGGGCCTTCGTTCTTACCATGGTCCAGGGTAAGCCCAAAGACTTGTTATAAACCGAGTAGCCTTAAAAGGGAACCGAATGACTTAAAGAAATGCCTTCATCACTCTTTGGATCAAAGTTTATAAATATTTATTTGTATTTATTAATATATATTTTTTTCATTCATGTGGCCTAGAGTAGCTTTACTTGATTTTCTTCCTTTTGAGTATTTCATATAGAGTTTCTTTATAGAAAAAGCTAAACCTCATGCGGTTCTAACATCTCTCTACAAATGAAAGTTTGTAAATATTTCTTTTTATTTTATTAATATATAATATTTGCATTCATATGGCCTAAAGTAGCTTTACTTTATTTTCTTCCTTTTAAGCACATCATATAAATTTTTTTTTATAAAAGAAGCTAAACCTCATGTGGTTCTAACATCTCTCTACGGATGAAAGTTTATAAATATTTATTTTTATTTATTAATATATAATATTTGCATTCAGGTGCCCAAAGTAGTAGATTTAATTGGTTTCCTTCCTAAAGATATTCCATTTAGCTTTTTTTTAAGCTAAGCCTCATTTTGTAAATAATATGCTTGCTTTTCCATTTAATTTTAATAAATGATCATATATATATATATATATATTTTTTTTTTCCTTAGTCTAGCAACTACATATGAAGGGCATATGTTAGCTTCAAATACCTCCTACAAAGCTCATGTATACAAACTATATAAACAACATATGAAGATCAACAATGTTAGGTACATTTGGAGGGCATGGAATGTTATTCTGCAAGATGGATTAGTGGGTCAGCATGACTGATCAGCATCCAAGGGGCGTATAAATCTTAACAATTACAAGATACAACTCAAATTTATTAAACTCTTGATGTTAAAAGATCATTTCATGAATCTTTTAACACTGTTGATCGCCAACACCTATTTAACCGTGAAGGCCAAGAAACTTGCTTGTCCCCCATCTTCTTTTTTTCATCATGAATACAATTTTATTGTTATTTTTAGTTGCTGTGCCAACTTATGCATGCAATGCAAAGAACACATTTGGATATGTTTACCTCAGTGGGAAGGAGACCACAGCGGTGCACAAGGTCAACAACATGAGGCTGTCAGAAACCCTATTCTTTGGGTCTCGCCATGAGGAGTCTTACACTTTGAACCGAGAAAACCAAAAGAAAACAAATTATCCTTTTCGAATTTTCATTATTCACAAGAAGATATTTTAAACAAGAAAGGGCATATTCAGGGTTTCAAAACAGCATACACACTAACGTATTGAACAGATGAGATGAACAAGGTCACAAACATCCAGTCTTTCTTCAAACCACCATAAACAATAGGAAGGAGCGACAGAGAGAGAGAGAGAGAGAGAGAGAGAGAGTTTAGCATGTTCTATGTGATAAAGATAAGAGGAGGGGTAGATAAATCTTGTATCAATCGGCCCGAGATTGCCCAGCACGAGATGAGAGGATGATCCCAACGATGAGGCCGTACAAGGCAAGTGCTTCGGCGAAAATGAGGATAAGGATCATACCCACGAACAGCTTTGGCTGCTGCGCATTGGCCCTGTAACAGATGATCCTCACATATCAGGAGTGAATGACATCCACGGAACAAAATGGAGCATTTACCGATCTTAGCAAATAAAAAGACTATGAATATCATCAATAATTGCTGCTGCGTTTGATATACATTCTGAAAAGGAAAATCCGAAGAGAGGGTACAAATATGTTAATCATTCTCTGGTATTTGGCCTTATGTTACCATCATAACCTCATAATATCAAGAGAAAGAGATTTGCATGGAAGTCTACAATCTCTGCGCTGTTAACTTGATGGGAGAGAGGCTCCCAATGCGCCTCTTGAACAAGAACAGGTTTATTCTATTAGATAGAGAGGCCGTTCAGAAATTAAAGAATTTACTATTTGGATAAATAGTGAATATCATAAATCCTTCACAAGCACCTACTGAAGCATGCCTTGTCCTAAACTTAATTTTAGACATCGTATGTTACATGAGATCAACAATACAGAAAAATAAACAAAAATGGAAATCAAAGGAGAGGTGTAATTAGAAGAGGCAGAAAAATTAAGAACTAATTTTTATTTCTGGACTCTTAGATACAGAGAAACATTTCTTCAGAGAATATAACAAGCATCAGCCTCACATGCACGGCATTGACCTCAGTACTTTCCATCATAGACGTACATGAATCCAGAAAAAAAATGATTTTCTTGAATATAGCCCTTGAAAAAAGTGAGCTTCGGACAATGCAGTCAACAAAGCAGGTGACTTTTGGTCACTGACTTTGGATTTCAAGAGAATGTAGAAAAGAGGGGACAAGGCATTACACTCACTCGGTCCACAATATAGGAAAATATGTATATGTCAACATAGGCACAATAGGTGAGCTCGTCAAAATTTCCATGTAGTTTGTACATTCTTTATTGAATTAAAAAAAAGTCGTAACTAAGTGAGAGCCAATTAACTAGAGGATCTTTTCAAAAAAATAATTAAGTAATATTTCCACTGACTCTGATCCTGAAAAAGTCAAATTATATAAAAAAATATCTCTCGCATGTGAATTTTCTTACTGCAGAGCCCCGTAGTCAAGGCCGCAGCACAGGGTCACTGCAGTCACAGGCGTTCGTTTTTTAACCTAACCATAGTTCCTTATCTTTATTTGAGCTCAAAATGTACATTTTCCACATTTCAAAAGTATCAATGACGTTAAAAATAAGGACTATATAAGGTATTATAGGGCATGTTTTAAACCAGTCTCTCAGAAAATGATGCACTTCTGAATGCATGAGGGATGTGAAGAAGCATGTTCAAATTTGAGGGGGGTTGTGTGTGGATGCTTGCGTGAGTGAGTGACCATGTGCGTGTGAGTGTAGTACAACATACTGTTGTCATACAATAGGGCGATCCACAAGATAAGCAATTCTCTGATTGAAGGTTTATAATTCAACGAAAGATGGCACATTGCCTCCAATTGATCATATTCCACGCTCAATCAAATCTCCACACCTTGTTTGCCATTAAAACTTTCGTTGTTGGAATCTACCAAGTTAAAGCAATACGAGCACAAAAACATACAAAAACATCTTTTCATTGACATTGAATCTGGATACTTATTCTATTTCCATTAAGTTAAAAGCTTAACAACACCTTACTGTTTGCAAGAAATGCCACAGTAAAAACAAACAATAACTGTCTCCGAAAGTTAGACCAATATCATTACTACTATTAGAGGAATTGCAACTGATTTATGAACTGTATCAATGAACCAACAAAGAAACCTTCAGATATGATAAAAATCTTCCTCGCTAATGAAGATGATATTATCCGACTCTTACGAGTCGATCGGCATAGATAAAGCAGTCTAAGCCAAATGACAGAGTTTCAGAAACAAATAAAACAAAATGGGGTATTGACTCACAAACATCACAGGCTGAAGCTTATTGCAAACACCCACCAACACACACCACTCAAAGTGACCCAATTAACACTTTTTGTGAAGATTCAGTTCAATATGAGCATAAGTCATCGATTCAAAAAGCATTCTGACAATGACAACTAGACTAAAAATCCAAGTCGAAAGGAGAAATCTGCGAATCAATGTCAGATTTCTTCTTTGCAATAGGCTAATTTCCCACAACTCAACCATTGCGAATAAAATCAACGAAAAATATAGAGAAAGACAGCAATGTAAGAGCAAATATGAACGCTTAGCGAAGAAAGGGATGATTATGCATCTTATGCATCGCCAAAAATCTGCTTGAAAAGAGGCTGGCGTCGACATTGAAGCGGAATTACCTGACTCCGGCGTCCCCTACTATTCCGATCGCCATACCCGCAGAAAGACCCGCGAGCCCGCAGGCAAGACCAGACGAGAGATGAGCGTACCCATCAAACAAGTAGTATGACTTCGCCTTTGGGTTGATCCCAGTGCTTATGATGACGGCTATGATCAAGCCGTAGATTCCAAGCACTCCCGCCATGACGACGGGCACAATAGACTTCATCACCAACTCGGGCCGCATCACGCCCATCGACGCGACCCCGACCCCGCTCTTTGCTGTTCCGTACGCCGCCCCCATGCCTGCGGAAGCGTAGTCGAGCCATTAAAACCACGGATTAGAACCCCAGAACAACCGAAAAACATCAGGAAAGACGGAAAGCAGAAGATCGCGCAGAAATCCTACAGGAGAAAACGAGGGCCGCCGCGGCCCCCAGGAATCCGAAGAACGGAGCCGTTTCATCACCGCTGAAGGTGCTCATCTCTCCCCTGGACTCGGTATCTAGGAAACCCTAGGTCCCAAGCTGCTATCAAGAAGCTTCTTCTATCGAGGAAGAAGGGGAGGAGAAGTCCCAAGCTACATTTTTTTTGCACATTAGCCCCCATCTTATCGCCAAATTGCCAGTCTCTCATCGTGGGCCCCACAAAAAATTTAGTGCTGCGGTAATTTCTCCTGAACCCTAGCATAATTAAAATTAATAATTCCAAGCATTTATCCATCATTAAAAAATATTTTTTATCTTTAAAAATTGTTGCTCATTGCCAATCACCCATCTTACGGCACGTGCCATGAGAGACCGAAGAAGATACCCAACTGTACCTCGGTCCTACCTTGGTGGGGAATCGCACGTGTTTCGTTACTCGCTAAAAACACGTGCGGGGAACCCGCCCCCATCCACTGGTGTCCTTATAGCACACGTGCCGAGGAGGACGACACACGTGTGGATACTGTACAGAATAATAATCCGCCCCTGCAGAGGAACCAGGTGACGCCGCGCTACGCAGGTTTCCAGATGGTCAGCACCTCCTGGAACATCTCGGCCATGAGCTCGCGGTCGGCGCAGCGGAAGAAGCCGCTGATGTCGTCCCTGACGTCGTAGATCTTGCCGAAGTCGAAGAGGAAGGAGAGGCAGCCCTTCTTCAGGCGGTCGAGCCGGTAGAGCCAGGCCTCGCGGAGCCTCTCGAGCACGTTGCCGGAGCTGAGATCCTCCAGCAGGCTCTCCTCGCAGCACGCCTTCAGGTCGGCGAGATCGTACTTGTCGGCGGCGGCGAGGAGCTCCGAGCGGTGCTTCCAGAACTCTTCCTGCCGGATGATGCCGTAGAGGTAGTTGAGGAGGGCGGCGCAGGCTTCCAGGGACATGTCCTCGATCTCGATCACGGAGGACTCCTTCTCCCGGAGGTCGTGGAGGAACATGCTCTGGAAGACGGAGGAGCTCGCCGCCAGGATGGCCTTGTGGGCGCGCAGCGCGCCGCCGCCGGCGTTTATGGTGATGTCCGAGTGGATGCTCTCTTCGAGCATGCGAGAGAGGCACAGCCGGGAGGACTTGCCCGCCAGGGACTGCATCGACCCCTCGGAGGGCCAGATTGAAGACGCCTCCCCGCCCTGGTTCTCCAGGAAGAAGAAGAAGAAGGAAAAGAGCAAGTTCTTAGAACATAAACAGATATACATCCACAGATTAGATTGAAATCGAAGCAAATATTCTTTGGGCGAGGATGGACGAAAAAAGAATTCAGATCTAACGAATTTCCTCCTACTTTCGCTTGGATTTCCAACGAAATTGTTCTGGGACAAGAAAAATGGTAATCGGCCAGGAATTATCTGAAAAGAGTTTGATCGAAAAGCATGGAACATGTTGCATCTTTAAGAAAAGAAACTTGCAGAGATGGGAGAGAAAAATTGCTCCGGGCTGTTCTTACATTGACGGGGGATATCTTCAAATCTAAAAACTCCACGTCGATGATGAACTTTCCATTGAAGGTTGAATCAATCGGCCAGACGAAGTCCTCACTGGTCCGTAGCAGCCTCTCATGAACTAAAGTGAGGAAAAAGAGTACCGGATTAGACGACACTGGTAAATAAATCCATTGCCATACAATAATCAGCATGAACACTGCAATGCCCTCTCCCTCTCCGAGGGAACATAGCCCAGTCACAAATACACTAAAGCAGTTTGTTTCTTTAAATTGTATTAAACGGAAAGAAGAAGAAAGAGGCATGTCCGTTCTGGAAAAAAAAAAGGATGAAAAAGTTACTTTTTTTAATTGGACTGACAAGAAATTTCCATGTAGAACAGTATTAAATGGTGATCCATTCCTTTTCAAGTCTCAGACAGTCCACAACAACCCATTTCTTGAACAGAAGCATAGAAATGTTTGGAACGGTTGGATTCTCAAGGAATATAGAAACCAGTAGAAGGTAAGCTGTCAATTCCCTAGGAGTGATCCTCTTGCCAAAGATGTGCCTCCAAAAGAATTCCAAGCATTTTCTAAAACTTGATAATTAGAAATAAATGTGTATTAACTCTATAGAAGTTTTTTCCCCGTCTTCTAATATTAGTGACAACTCTTATGGGATTTTCTCTTTTCGATGGGATATTTTTCGCCAGCGCTTAAGAACCCGCTATGGTATAGGCTTTTCATAGTATGACCCACTGCTTATAGTTTCTTAGACGATATTTCCGTTAATGCACCGAAAAATCTTCAATATATGAGTCACATCGTGTTTTCAGGGGTTTTTCTCATTGACCGATGCTTCACCCCACGTAGAATCAAGATCAATTATCTGTTTCACGGGGCATTATTTCATCTCCCAGATCAATTACCTGACCCAGCAGACCATATCTCTACGCAGCATCTTCACTTTAATTCGACTTAATCATCTCATTAGATCAATATTTAATTCAACAGAGACAACGTATCTAAAATATCAAAAAATTTCATCGAGTTTTGTTGTCGTGTCTTTATCATTTAAACATATTTACAGCGGATTATATAATCAGTGATCTTACCTTCAAGCTCTTCCACCATTACCAAATCATTCCAGGATCCTAGTTTATCATTCATCCAACATTCTCTATCTATAAACAACGGTGCAGATGGTTATAAGATTTAAATTCCAAACAATGAATCTCACGATCAATGAAAGAGAACTTTGTCCACTTGATGTGATCGATCCCCACAGAAATAGACCCCTGGAGCTCAAGATACAGTTGGAATTGGCCAGACACCAGTAACGTGATATGAAGCAGGCTAAGGCCCAGTCTGTCCAGTGGTAATCACTCCTAAAGCACAAAATCTATTTTGAATCTAAAATTTGTGTGAACGCGAGTCGAAACGAAGACGAAGAAAACAAGTCCCATCAGGAGCTTGAGGAATTCAGAGCCTGCAGATCGATTTAAACATCCAATTGAACCGGCCAACGAGAAACAAGATTCATCTGGAACATATCCGAGGCAAAATTAGACTATTACCAGGGGATATGTACGGGCGTCGGCCTGGCCCGACGTTGGAAACGCGAAGCACGAATCTGGCGATGGGGGGCTGCTCCTTAGAGAGGCGGCACGGCTCGGGGAACAACCTGATGTACATATACCTATTCTTTTCCACAGACAAGTGCCTGTCGAAAAAGCGAACAATACATCAACAACTACTCACCAGAATGAAACCTCATGGATTCAGCGCGACCCCCACGGCCGAGAGCAATCTGCCTCACCAATTCCATATGCCGACCTTGAAGGCATCGGAGCGGCGGAAGGAGCAGAGCCCGAAGCTCTCGATCCTCCACTGTGCCAACCGCGATATGGTTTCCACCTTGGAGTCGCTCGAGGCGCTGCCAACGCCGCCCCCGCTGCTGTTCATCTCGCCGATCGCCCTCGTCCACAGCGCGCGCCACCCCCGTCCCTCTCTGCTTTTCGCCAACTGCCGGCGGCACTTACCTCTCCGTAGCCAATCGCCGATCAACCCACCGAGTGGCCCGAGTCGGGACTCGGTTCGGGTACCACTCCCAGGCACCGAACACAGTACCGAATCCAATTCCAGCAAAGAAACTGGGCCTGGGCGGTACTTACCGAGCCCGACCTGAACCCGAATGTGGGCTCTGGGCCGGACCCACCGCAAGCCCCGGTAGGCCCCACACTCTAGACTCTTATCCCCAACACAGAGAGAGAGAGAGAGAGAGAGAGAGAGGAGCTCCAACACTATAGTCCAACACCAAACAAACATGTACCATGGACAGAGGATCAAGCTAAATCCTCCATCAATCTGTGAAAGAGATTGCATAATTCCTACTAGCAAACATTATTTGGTGTGGGAGTATGTTAAGGATTTGACTTCCCCTCTCTTCAACATTATAGACATTTTTCATAAAATGAGTACAAAGTAGATGACTTTATGGAATGTCTTGGGACTTGAGCACATGCTATAAATGACAATGCTAAGGAAAGAGGGAGATATGGTTGGCTATGACAATAGTTGACCTATTATAGAAACCCCCACACAACAACCTTCTATGTAGATGCCATGTGTTTGGAGGGCTAGAGAGAAGAAAACAATATGGTTTGTCTACAATGGCTCCTAATTGGTCAAGTATATGTCTCAATGTGTGGAGACTAATAACACAAATGAGCTCAACTTAACTTACTTTGAAGCCAAAGTCAAACAAACTACTATAATGATGAACAATTGGGCAATTAATTATTTTAACTCTACACAAATAGTTGCAAGGAGATAGATTAAAATAGTCAACTTGATGGTACATATCTTCACTTATGATGCTTTATTGTAGGTTGAAATGTGAGAGGATATGGTTGAGTTAGTGATATATGACTTCAAAGTCATCATAGGTATGGATGTACAATTATAGGTATACATTTTACTCTAATTGTCATGTCTTTCTTTTGCAAGATCATCAAGGTCATGCTTTGTCATGAGAGTGAGGAGCACATAACAAGGGTAACAACTAAAAATTTTTATGGAAGATTTAAAGAACCTTCTTTATGACTTTAGAGGAGGACTATGATGATTGGCTCTACTTGAGGGTAAAATTGATAGAGATATGACCTTGATGACTACCACCACTATGGTAGGTGCCTTAGGTCCATATTGGGGACATCTACATCACATCTAAAAATAGGCATGTTTGGAAAAGCATGTAGAACATCTTTGAAAGTTGATACTCAAGTAAATGGGCATCTAAGCATTCATTAATAAATTATGATATCATTTGGTTTCACAATGTTCTACCTCTTTTTTACATTGAACATAATTTTTTAGGAGTACATGACAAGTTATTCATTATCTTCTTAAATGACATCCAAATATTCTTAAACTAAATGTGACTTTTTAATAGAAGAGTGTCACATTTGTACATCATGTCATAAGATATGGTAAAACTATATATTGACTAGGTGAATGTACATGCCATTAACAAGTGGCTGATGCCAAGTAGTGTACTTAATATGAGGAAGTTCAAGTGATGTCATGTCCTAATAGGTAAACTTCTAATGTAATACATGAAGAAATATGCAAAATGACTTTGGACAAGTGATTGTCCGCATGTGTTCAATAGACTCAAGCAAATGGTCATAAAGAATAAATAATGTAGCTACCCAACACCATGAGATGGAGACAAGGATGAGGAATGGAATTATCCTTAGTGAGTGCCATCAAACATACATGCTCAATATGCTTCAAGTTAAAATAATTTTAGGTCAAAATAATCAATTGGGACAAACAATTCAAAAATAATTCTAATGCCTATGTCATCATCAAATTAAGAGAGGGCTCAAAAGAAGACATGACATTAGACCATGACACTAAACTATAATAGTTTTAAGATTTAGTCAACATGTAAATTATTGATAACCATTCAATGAAAATGTTATATTGTTGTTTGAAAGAGTATGTGACTACTCACATTTGAAGTATCGAGATTTCAAGAGTGGAACCTCATTGTACTCATGAGACCATGTGAGGTTCATTGTGGGCTTATAAGATGTACACATGATCATGATGTAACAAAAGATAACACATATAGAGAAACATCATGATAATATCTCATTTTTTACTTGTATTATTTAAATTTAAAATATTTTTTATTTTATTTATAGAATAAAAATAATAAAAAATAATAAACTAGTTATATAGATGCACCACTTCAAAGGTCTAATGCAGCCCAATGGGCTTATCACATCCTTTATTGGGCCCAATGGGCACTGCTAAACAAATCAAGACAATGAGGGCCAAGTTTATATACACCAAGCTCACATGTGAAGTCTTAGTCTCTTGCTTGTTATTGGGCCAATGTAGGACCTCTCCTAGGCTCATTCAGTGTTTGCATATCACTCCAAGTCAACCTTTGGAATCCAATGATCAAACTTGGTCAACTCATTCAAAATAGGTGACTAATGGGAGAGAGGGCCACAAGATATTAGTATAATAAATTTGAAAAACTAACCAATATATGACTAAAAATTTATCTTTATTTTTCAAATTGATCAAAACTATTAGATCATTGGATGTCTTTATCTGATGTTACAAAGTGTATTACATCATTTGATTTTAAGTGGTAGACCATTGAAATTTGATACCTAAAAGGTGTACATATTTATCAAGATTTTTTTAAGCATTAGATCATTGTATCACTTTAATCAGATGATGCATAGAGTACCATGTTGTCTTGTCTTTTCAAAAAGGTGGCAAAGGTTCAAATCTCATAAATACATGATCTAACAATACACATAATATCACATACCCCCTAAGAGTAAATGATAATCAAACAATGTACAACATATTGATCAGACAATAGACAAAGCACCATGTGACTAACAACTTAAAGAAATCCTAACTCTTATTAGGACATAGAAGTAATAATATATTATTATCTAGTAAAATTGATATTGCCAACATAATAATATCAACATATGTATATGATAATATCAACATATGTAGATGATAATATCAACATAAACCTAAATGATAAGAATATCACTTCCCTTCTTTTTTTATGTAGAGTGTTAGTTCATTTTCACTCATTTCAAATTTATTTTCACTTAAATATAAGTGAAGTCTATTGTACCATATCCTTAGAGTTTGCTTCAACCCATACAATATTTTCTTCAACTTATAAACTTTATCTTCTTGTCCTTTAATAAAAAACCTTTTAGTTGATAAACATACATATATTCTTATAAATAGTCATTAAAAAAATTTATTTAACATCAAATTGAAATATTTTCTAATTTATTTAAGCGGTAACAAAAGAATAATTGAGATAATTTCAAATCTTGTCAGAAGTAAAAAAGTTTTAAAATAAAGAACACCATATTTCTATGTAGAATCTTTGCAACTAATCTTGTTTTGTGATTAGGATACTTTCATCTAGATGATACTTGATTTCATATATCTATTTGACCCCAATGGCTTCACATGATTGAGATCAGTCAATCAACTCTCATAAATCACTCTTCTCAACTACAGTGATTTTCTCTTTCTTGGTATTATCCACTCTTCCTTTGTTTTGTGTTACTTCATATTTTGATGGTTTAACTATTATCAAAGTAAAAGTACATGATTCAAAAATATCTAAAATAGATTGTAACTTTCTTAAATGAGAAGATGAATTTAGACTTATGTAAGATGATGTTTCTCTCCAAGAAGGGGTATCAAACTTTATCATTTGTTTCACTGTGCTTTGCTCTTAATGATCTACAACTCATTTCCAACAATTATATTTCTAAAAATTAATCTCTTTTGAAAATTAACTTAGAATTTATATCATACAAATGAAAACTTTTGCTTTCACTATTCAGAGTCAATATAAATAAAATTCTCCTTTTACTTTCCCATTTTTCTACATTCATCATCATTAATCAAAACATATGCAATGTATCCAAAAGCTTGTAAATGACTTTTTTTGGTTTTCTACAAAACCATGCTTCATATTGAATCATATTCATGAACATTTTTGTAGAAGAAATGTTCAAAAGATAAATTACTATGGTGACCACTTCTACTAAAAAATTATTAGACAAAATTTTCTCTCTTAGCATGTTTCTAGTCATCTCAACAAATTTTCTATTTTTCCTTTCAATTATACCATTTTTTTGAAGATTTTTCCTCATTTTAAATTAAATTTCAATTCCATGTTATTTAAAAAATAAATCAAACTCGTTGGATAATAATTCTATCCTCTATCTATGCATAAGGTTTTAATAAAACATCCACTCAAATTCAACCATGCCTTTCAACTCAATGAATTTTTCAAATACTTCATATTTTTTCTTCAAAAATAAACCTAACTCATATGAAAATAATAATAAATAATCAAGAAAAAATACCTATTGTTATTTAGTGATATAGTCTTCATTGACTAACATAATTAACATGAAACAACTCTAATTGTACATTTGCTCTCCATACTTGACTTACTGAAATAGATAATGTCATTTGTCATATATACATCTTTCATACATATAATTTTATAAAGACGTAGAAGGTAAGTCATTCTTCACATTTTTTCACTCAATAATTTTAAGGCATTAAATTTTAAATGACTATGCTTTTAATGCCAAATTGAAAACTCATCCACATTCTCACCAATATAACAAACTTAAGAAGCTCTAAAATTTTTATCGGAAACCTTTTTTTTCTAAGTTTTGAGATTGTAATAAGAGGCATTCTTTTATTCTTATTTCTATTGACACAATTGTCATCTTTAAAATGAAGGTTGTAGCTCAACTCTCTAAGCTGTCCCAAAGTCAACAAATTATAAGTAAAATTTAAAACAAAATAAATATTATTCAAAACTTTCATGTTACTAGATTTTGTATGAAATTTAATTATCTCAATTCCTTCTATTTGAGTTATTTTGCCATCACTTATTCCAACTTGGCATTTTTTTGAAATATTCAAACTTTATAATAACTCTTTTTCATGAGTCATATGATTGCTACAAAAACATAATTTAAAAATTATATGTCATTTCTAATTGTCATTGAGTTTGTGGATGAAACAAATGAATTGTCTTTATCAATTGTGACATTATTATCTTGCTCTTTCATCTTTTGTCAATAATAAGTTTCAATGTGGTCATATTTTCTACAATAATGGCACTACATTGTCTTATAGTTTTTGTTTTGAATTCTACCTTTGCCTCATCCTTACAAATGTTGTCTAGAAATTTTGATAATGAATGCCTCTTCAACAAACTTGTTGACCTTCACAATTGCCTCCAACATAAGATCTAACATTTTTTTCATTTTAATAATTTTTTCATCCAAATCTAGTATGTCAACCTCCCTAGCCTTGTCCATGAAAATTACTACATCCACCTTTCAAATTTTGGTTCTTTTATTTGATTTTTCTCCTTCTATAACTACTTTGGAAATATCAACTTTGAACTTAAATACTTGCTCAAATGATTTATTAGAATTTTTATTCATTTTTTCTTCATGTGCAATCAATGAACCTAATAAATCATTTTGAGTACATGTAGATTGACTCCTCAATTAAAATAATGATAAAATCAAATTTTGGGGGAAGACTCTTTAAAATCTTCTCAAAATTTTTCTTTTCAAAGATATTCTCTCCATCTGATTAACAATAACAGAGATGCAAGTGAAATAATCTTGAATAAATTCATCAAGCTTCATAGTGACTGTTTCAAAATCTCTCAATGTTTCTAAAATTGACTCATGAAAATTCAATCATGGTCTATCATAATTGAGGCTGAAAACCCATGGAGTCTAATAACATCATGGAGAAAAATCTTCACAATATCAGATGTTATAAATGAGTGTTTTAATGACAAAAAATGTACATACTGTTTAATCGGTCAACAACTACTAAAATAATTTTGAACCTTTGTGATTTACGCATCTGGATAGGCAAAGGCTGAAGAAGTCTAGTGGGAGACATTATCTATTTTATTCTACTGACAAATGGGCATGCTTGAATATATTGTCAAATGTCATTCTTCATTCCCAACCAAAAGACATTTTTCTTGATTTGTGCATAGCTCTAAAGGAATCTAGAATGTCCTCCTATGGTAGAATCATGGAATTCATGTAATAAGTGAGGAATCAAGGCAATGTTTTTGGAGAGTACCAAGCGCCCTTGTCTTGTTAGATTTTTATTTTGAAGGGAATACTTTGATCATTCCTCAGGCTGTTGCAAGAGATGTTATATGATCTTTCATACAAATGGGTTAGCTCGACTTTCTTGTGATGTAATCTTCAGCTCTAGTAGGTGTTTATGGGACAAGAATAAATTGTCTTGTTATATACTCTTAAAGATAGATGAGCTCGTTGCCAAGACGGCCTTGTGGGCATGCAGCGTGCCGCCGGACGTGTTTATGGTGACATCAAAACTAATGTTCTCTTTAAGCTTTCGAGAGAGGTACATGTGGGAAGATTTCCTCACGAGAGACTGTACCGACGCCACCGACAGACAATTTGAAGACGCCTCCCCGCCTTGGGCCTTGGGCAGAGAACAAGGAAAAGAGCAACAGCGGGCGATAAGTGACTGATAATCAGATTTGAACTGAACACAGGACAAAGTTACTATTACATATGGGACATTAATAAATTGAAAATGCTTCATTGAAAAAAAGAGGACTTATAGTATCGTTCAGAAAAGATAGAAATAGCTCGAGGTGAATTTACATTGTCAGTGGATATCTTCAAATCTAAGAACTCCACGTCGATTCGGACTTTCCAACGGAGTAAGCTTAACGACTTGCTGAAAAATTCCTCGCCGTTCTTTAGCAGCTTCTCATGCATTACAACGGGGAGAAAGAGTACTGCATTTGAGGACAACGGTAAGGGAAAACCATTATCAGACCAAATTGCACGCACGCCACAATGCCCTCTCCCTCTCAAAGAATAACGAAGAAAGACGAGTACGAAAGAAGACAGCGCGACGAAGATGTATTAACTCTTACAGGGCCAATGCAGTTCTCATACACGGTCACATTTTTACTGGTTGCTGCCCGTCTAAAAAATGAAAAGTCCAGGGCTTTCCATGGGGAAGTGGAACGATAGGGAGGGAGAGTAGGTTGGGAGGGGGAGTTGGACTGAGAGGGATAGAGAGAGAGAGAGAGAGAGAGAGGGAGAGAGGAGAAGAGTCAATTATTTAAAAGGAAAAAAAACTCTATTTTGACCTCAAAACTATGCGAATGCAGGACAAAAAAAGACGAAAACCACGACTTATCAAGAACTTGAGGTACCAGAACACGCCGACGAAAAGAAAGATTCATCTAGACCAGAAGAGAACCGAAGTAAGATCGTCACCAGGGTATCTCAGGAATCTGTCTGACTCGTCGTCGTATACCCGAAGCAGGAATCTAACGATGGGGGTCTCCCAACGAGAGACTAAGAACAGCCCGATGTGCACTTTTCGACGCTTACTGAGCGACACATACAGGTACCTGCCAGAAAAGATCAACAAATCAACAACTATTCCCCGGAATCAATACTCATCGGTTCATCACGATCCCCACGGCAAAGGAGAGTCATCTGCCTCACCAATCCCTGTTGCCGAACTTGAAAGCGTCGGAGCGGAGGTAGGGTCGGGATCCAGCTCCTCGATCCTCCACTGCACCAGCCGAGATATGGTCTCCACCTTCGAGCCGCTCTGCGTGCCGCCAATACTATACCCAACCTTGCTCATCTCCCCGATCGCCGTCGTCGACAAGCGTGTCACTTGAGCCTCTGTCCACTATCGGATACCCCTCCCAGTCAACTAACACAAGCACCAAATCTGAGTCCCAAAAATAAACTAAGGATGGCCAGGCCTTGTAAAGCCCGTTCTTAACCGGAACATAGCCCCTATAGGCTCATATCCGAGTTATATAGTACGAGTCAGAGAGAGAGAGACAAATAGACAGACTGACTGACTATGACTGACACACAGAGAGAGAGAGAGAGAGAGAGAGAGAGAGATAGGGAGAAGGCTCCACCAGGAACAGGGCAAACCAAGGCGTGAGGCTCCCTGTTGGGAAGTAGATCGCCTCCCCCCTTTCCGCTGGGGAGTTAAAATCCACAGAAGAAGCTCGGCTGCAGTTACTCCAGCTGTCCTCACCACTGGAGACGAATGACAGCCGGCGGCAACTCCTTCTGGACATGGCGGGCCATGAGATGAGATGGAAACCCGCGTCGTCTTTCTCATGGTCAAATGGGGAAGCGCTTTAGTTCTCCGTCAGCAGTCCAAGAGCGATCGCCATGGACATGAGTTCCTAGAGTAGAAAGCAAAACCGTAGGGTATATTCACTGCATGTTCACATGTCAAGATCAACGACCAGCACAGAGACATAACCGAGAGCAGAGTCCAAGGACTATCCCTGGATGGGAAAAAAAAAACATAAACTCAAAAGAACTTACAACCTCGGAGAAAATTTCACAACTAAGTAAAAAGAAACTTTAAAACATAGATATGGAGACATCTTCTTAACAATTCTTTACAAAAATGGATTGGAAGAACTGATCATTCGGGACAAGATTCGTCAAAACGATCTGATGCGGATGATTATTCTGAAAAGAGATCTTCTCGACATGAGGGGAAGGACCGACAGTATAGTAAAAAGAAATTAGATCCAAGATAACTGTGAATAGAAGTATGCTCTAACGGATTATTTTGGAAATCAACCATGTGCAAATTGAACTTTCAGAGATTATTAATCACAATTGTAGGTAATGTGCCAATTTATATAAAAAAGGAGACCTCCAGTGCATGCTGTAAGAGAAGTTTAGGGCAGACCCCAAGTGTGTATATTTGACCAAGCATTGATCGTTGACCACGCCGTAAACCAGATCATTTACAAACCATTTACATGGTTTGATCGTTGACTATGCAGACCTAATTGACCAGTCTAAGTAGATCGGTATGGCTAGACCGAGCCCATTGGACTGGTTGGAACCTGATATCTTTTATCTGATTCGACGGGGTGGAACATTGGTCCAGATCTGGTAGTCCGTACTAGCTTGGACTGGGTTGCTATAGATTGTCTCAAAATAGCCAGGTGGGTCTAACGACATGTGTTGACTATTGACATATGTTGACCGTTGACTTGGCATACCGGTTGAACAGCCTGACCGATCTGGGTTTGGGAGATCGGGCCGAAAGTGGAATGGTCAGACCCTAATGGTCATGATCTGATTCAGCCGGGAGGACAATTGGTTTAGACGTGGTGGTCCGGACTGGCTGGGACCGTGCTGGTTCGGATTGACTCTAACAGGCAAGGCAGGTTGACTCGAGCCAGTCGATTCCGGCGATGGAGCACCGGCAAGGGTGCGATGGCGGCGGTACAGCGGCGACGTTTCATTGCGGGGAACAGCTATTGATCTGCTGTTCGTTTATCTGAAAGCGAAGCCGCCCCGTCGCCAGATTCAAGCTTTGGGTCCGGCTGCCGCCCAAATAGATCACTTGGCAATGATCTACCTTTCGCTCGATTCCTGACCAGATAAATCTTGCTTCTCGTCGCCATGTCCAATTGGACGTTGATATCGATCAGCAGGCTTCATATAACCTGTTCTTTTCGTCTTTGTTTAGACTCTCTCATTGGCACGGTTTTTGAGATCTTTCTGGCCGTCGCCCAGGCCAGATGCTGCAGACTAGAAGCTGGAATCTGGCTATGAAGGGCAGTTCTGAGGGAAGCGACTCCACCGGGTGCAGCCCCACGCAGATACACCCACCACCCATCCTTCTTCTCCAAAGTCAGGAGAGAGAGAGAGAGAGAGAGAGAGACAGACAGACAGACAGACAGACAGACAGACAGACAGATAGACAGACAAGCAGAGGCTCCACCGGAACAGGGCAAACCAAAGCTTGAAGCTTCCTGATGATGTAGCCTGTGGAACTAGAAACCATTTTAATGGGTATACCTTTTTCTGGGCAACGTGTTTGAGGGGCTCTATACCTGCTTCACCACCGTAAGGCCTGTCATGATCACCATGGAGGGCGATCATGGTGATTTCTGAAAATAGGAGGTGGTTATGAGGGAGGGAATGCCAACCTAGAAACTAAGTATTTAAGGTTTTTAAATAATTTAAACAATATTTTGTTGCTTACAGGAAAACGAGAGCCATCTTCGAGAGCTGGAGCTGGCTGGGCCAGAGCTTGGCCTGCTCGTGTTGGACAAATACCGGATAAAAAACTAATAGCTTCAGATTATTTCCTCATAAAAACTCTGTTTTTTCCCTACAGAACAACTGATCAAAGCTGGGAACTTCATCATACAAAGGTCCTCTCTCTCTCTCTCTCTCTCTCTCATCCGCCCACACACACATCGGCAGTGATTGAAGATCATACAAAAGAGAAGAGTCGTTTGGAATTTCCTTGGAATTCAAGATGAAGATGGAATGTCATTTCTACAGGATGAATCAGTTGGTCAGCTTGACTGATCGGCAAAACCTACCCACACTGGGCAGCCATCATAGCCAATTAGCCTTACAAGGAAGATGAGGGGCTGTTAGACTTGAAGATTCCGGAGAAATCTGGAGATGGGGAAGAAAAGGGGGGCCAAGAAGAAAGCCCCCCAAGTAATTAATGTACACAAAAAATCAAGAACATCACCTGGGGCTGGCCCTTCGTCAATCTGGAGACCGAAATCAAATCTTCTCGGGCAAATTCTTCACCTTCCTGCATCCCCCTGGCCTGCTTAGTCCCAAGAATTTGAGCCCTCCAATGGGTGCACGTTGCCTCCACTTGCCCAGACCAGCTACCCAGGTATAGCAGGGAATCATGGAAGATTATTGAGCTGAAATGATGCCTATTTCGTGAATGGCAATTGATCAGCTCCTCGCTCAAGTGATTCCCTCCATAACCGGTATCTTATCCCAAGCTTATCATATGAAACAGGCAAGTTCCAGACGTTGGCTCCATTGATCATCCGATCCTGCTGGCCAAGCACCAGCCTCAGGTCCTCATTTAGCACCTGGATTCAAGATGATCCACAGTCAGAGACGGGTCATGGCCGAATCAGGGGAATTCATAGATCAAGATAATCAGCTATATTCAAAATTGCAAACGTTTACTCATCTTGCTAATTAGTTACCAATAATCAAATTCTATTGAAAATAAATTATTGACTTTACATAGTTAATTAGACTTCTAAATCAATAATCCATTTGATTTAAATAGGTGCTTGAAACCCACGATATCGCAATTAGAAATCCAAGAAATGGACTCGGTTGGTGAATAATATCATTAGCCGAAACAGGTGAAGAACTAAAAAGCATATTATGATAAATTTAGGAAAAAAAAATATTTAACGCTATATGGAGGGTGATTCTGAAGGAGATGGTCTGCGTTAGGTTACCTTATCGGCGAAGTATCTCCACAGGATGTGCATGAAAGGGACGTGCCTCAGCTGGGGGGCGAAATCCAGAGACATCCTGTAGAGTAACCTCGTCTTCTGTCTCGAGGAAGGCAGGCACTCGTGAAGCTGGTGCAAGTGCGTCGAGCACTCCCTGGTGTTTTGTCCCTCCAGTTTCCCGGGCTTTGAGATGCCGATCGTCGACAGGACCATGCAGGGAGGCTTGAACTCCATGTCGATGGGGTACGGGTCCCAGTACCCTTGAAGCCCCGAGGAAGGCGTCAGAAACTTCACCAGGCTGCAGTTTTCAGAGCACAGTCAGAAATAATTTCCCATTCGATATAAGCCAGAAAAAACAAGTAATTTTTATTTCTTTTTCTGATTTAGGCCATTCGGAAGAACTGTGGGGGTTAATTCTCCAGGAAAACTGGTTGGTTCTTCATGGTTAGCGGCTGGATCGTTGGAAGAGATGAACGCACCTCGGCACAGCCCATCCCTTTGCAAAGGTGGAGGTATGCGTGAATGGGGCGTGAGCGAGGTCGAGGAGATTGTCCAGAAGAAGCCCATGCTCCACCGGCAGCTCTATCACAATCTGTTCACATATTCAATAATCACGTTATTCCCAATATGTATGACTAAATGCCGTTACACATTATAATTCCAAACTTGAAAAGGAAGGATTTTTAAGTGAAATCCGAGAAAATTGTTCATGGGTTTCCATATTTTTCTGGGAATTGGTCAGTTTACCTCTGCATGTATCTGAAATCCCGAAGGGGGAAGCAGAGAGGGGAGAGTGGCGGTGGGGGGGTCGCTGCCAGGCCAGACCCAGATCATGCCCTCGTGCTCGAAGCATGGCAACGACCTGATTCTTACATTGAGCATTTTTGTGGAAGGCATCTTCTGGCATTTCCCATCGGTCGAATACTCCCACCCTGAATCACCCCCAAACAGGGAAATAATGAGCCAGATACAATAATTAAGTTTAATTATAAATTTCCTGATTCAGCAAAAAGTCAGCTGGTGTTATGAGCACGCTATGATCTGTATGCCCTACCATGGTAAGGGCACTGGATCCTGCCTTCCTTCACCGAGCCAAGATCAAGAGGGCACGCTCTGTGAGCGCAAGAGTTCTGAACGCATCCCGGCTTTCCATCCTTTCCTCGGAATATGACCCACGGTTCTTCGAAGCAATCTACAGGCACCTAAGAGAAAAACAAAAATCATTCCAAATTTAGGCATCAACGTGAGATGATTTCTCCTCTTTTTTTTCCATTTTTGGGTGAAAGCAGCTGAGATCTGTCAAACCCACCATTGTGTCCTCTTTCAGATCTCTGGAGAATGCAACGGGGTACCAGAAGTTCTTCAGATTCGGGTGATATGGCTGGACCGGGCCGGACACATTCAAGCCTCTTCTTCGCGGCTGCTTCATCATCGTCTCTGCAGATGGGGAGGATGTGCTTGGGGTGAGCGAGGAGCAGTCAGAGCCGATTTCTCTGGTGTCCTTTTCCTGTAACAGTTTGTCATTCACCAAGGTTTCCACATATGCCAGCTTGTCCAGAGCTGCCCCCACTCTTGCCTCAGAAATGTGGACCTGCACAGGGAGGGATCAGTCGTATCTAATGATCCTGGCACTCACATGAACAAGCGGATTATACTAAGTTAAGTATAAATATTTCCAGACCTGTTGATGGGCCTGAGCTAATTCCTCCTGCAGCTCCGCCAGCTCCTTCTTCATGGTTCCGATCGACTTGTACTCCCTCGCCAGAGGGTTGAGGACCTCCACAACCTGAATCCATGGATGATGATTTAGCCACACGATGGCAGATGGGGGGTCCCTCCCATTTTGGGAAGCTTCGAGCATTGAAAGATTCGCGATCTACTAATGGTGCTCTGAAGAGGTTCAAGATCAATAATTCTGGGATCTCCATTTGGCTGGATTCTTGCGTGGTCAAGAAATTTATCTAGGCAATGATCTAAATTATGATTTAAACGAAACGACAAGCTTTCATACTATATACGGACTCCTGTTCATATGAACAGTGAACGAAAATCCGACAAATAATCGTCAACCATTCAGCAGCCAGAAAAAAATTGGCCGACGAGGTGTAAAAAAAAAGAAAGATAATATGGAAGGGTAAGAGATGGAGCCATCGTCACCTTCTCGTGAAGAAGCATTATGGCGAGCAGATCATTGCGAGCCCTCCAGTCACAATACTGAATATCGAATCTGGCCACTTCCAGAGCTTGGTTCGCGTCCAGGAACTTCCCCTTGTACGGTGGCTGCCGGGGCCTGGGGTCCTCCACGTCAAATATAGCTTCCCAAGTGCTCTTCCTCTCCAGGCTTCCGCCGCCGCCGCCGCCGCCACCACCACCTTCCTCTCCGAACACCGCCACCACCTTAAATCCGACTCTTCCTGGAACACTCTGCAAATTCCGGGCACCCGTCAGTCATCACAGGGAAACCGTTCCTCGCGAGGCGGCCCCTCGGATTCATTCATGGGTTCCTCTGGATGAAGAAGAATACAATGGCTCCGAGCAGAATTGCGATCCCTAATGGCGGACCGAAGCTTACCCTCTTGGAGTATATTTTGGAGCTGGGTCTGTAGAGCGACGTGGGCAGCAGAGAGAGAGCTGCCGCCGTCGTCATCCTCCGCAGCGGCGGCGCCGGAGGAGTGAGGGGAAGGGGAGAGGAGAGAGAAGACTCCGGAATGAGAAAGAAAACTGAGATTTTTCTATTTACCAGCGGAGATTTTTCCGACGGCTTGACGATAAGAGGTTCCTGTTGCCCGCGATCTCCGTTCGCCTCCCCGGGACCGCCACGCGTACAGGAAACCAAGCCCCGCGCTTGGGTCGTGGAGAGCGGCTCTCCACGTGGCAATCCGTCCCCACTTCGTCCCATCCTCTTCCTCGCCACGTCGGCCACCGAACAACGCCAGCTCGGACTGTCGGGGGGGTATCTAATCATCCCTGCCAGCAGAAGAAATCTGAGCGGCCTTCGATTCGACTCCGTCCAAAACCCGTGCAAGTAAGAGAGATACAGACACATAATCATCTCATGACAACAGCACATATCGTGTTCAGCCCATGTATTTTAAAAGGTCGTCGGCCAGTTTCTCTCATCAACGCATCACTTTCGTGCTCGTCAGATCGGACTTTTGGGAAACATATCGGGAAAAAAATCCTGTCCGTTGGCCGAAACTCGTGGCTACCGCGTCTCCTCCCGGCCAGATACTTCCAGATTTTTCTTCACGCCCGCAGAAAAGACGGCCTCCAGTTGTGCCTGGCGTCATAACATTATTTATTCATCGGATCAACCACATATGATACTCACGTCCACTTGTGCCTAGGCACATGAGAGACTCGTCTCCACTTGTTCCTAACCTCATAGAGTACTGACTCACGGTCTTATGAAGCCCATGTACGGCCTTCACAGGCCCACCTTGGTCTTCACATTGACTTCTCATTACTATCACGGTTAGTGGATCCAGGCTTTTGTTTCCGTTTCGCCTATGTAAAAATTCTTAAGAGCACAATATTGGGCCACGCCAGTCAATTTAATTGAACTCTTGGACCTATATTGTTTTAAGATATTCCAATTTGGGCGTTTTTGGCGCAATATTATTACTTGCTGCAGCCCATTTTAAAAAATAACTAAATAGTGGATATTGGCCAATCCTACGAATAAAATGGGACTCTCATTTACTTGGCCCTTTCAAGATGAAATACATGGGACTATGACTGTCATGAAAATTCATGTGGAGTGGGGAGGCCAAGTGATCATTGAGGGGAGAATTCTGTTGAACCAACAAGGAGAAAATAAAATAACTCTAAAGCCATGGAAAATTCTAGTTGACTAGATAATGAGCCAATGGTGTTAGTCAAAGATTTGAGGCTTTGTAAAGGTTATTAAAGGGTGGCAGATTTTCTCTATCCACTTGGGGGCACATGGGTGAAATTGTTCTGTAAATTTGCCAATTCATGTATTGTGTAAAATGTTGTTAGTTCTTAGAGGATCACATAGAGGGATCAAAAAGGGAAAATTAACACATCATGGAGTCACGAGCACGAGAGGCTTCATCACAAAGACCATAACTATTATGGCATTCTATCATCTTTTGAGAGGACAATGAAGAGTCACAATTAAGATTTGTGATATTAGTCAATAAGTTTGGCATGGTTGTCTTCTATCTACAAAGCTTGATTTGAGCATTATTTTTTCATTAAAGCATTGCTTGTGTTTAATGCCTCACCCAACTAATAGCATCATATTTAGGTGTCATTAGGGAGTAAGTGAGCAACACAATCATTTATGGATCTATTTTGAACCAACACTTCCCTCAACATGCAATTTAATCTAGATTTCAGCTTCCACTGTTTAGTTCGTTTGGAGAATTAATTGGTTAAATACACAATAACCATAATATTTCAGAGGAATAAACGCCTTCTACGACAAGTGTTAGGGAACATATCTGAAATTTATGACCCATGCCCTCCAAACAATATTGGGGCCTTTTAGCTCATACTACTCACAACCCCATATCTCCTATATATCTCCAAGTCCCTACACTGCAAGGATAGAGCCATACTTGAGTGGTATGTATACCTAATTCAATATTTGAATCAAACTTTGAGATATAGGATACTACACAATGTCCCATATCTTAATAATAGAAATTTGCATCATTATATAAGTCAATGTATAGATTTTACATGTGAAGCTTAGTATATAAATACCCATATTTTCATATATATAATCATCATGATAGTATATATGACTATGCTTCAAAATAATAAGTGATCAGAAGATCAAAAATCGATATTTTCAATAAAAAAATCTCAAATCAATGTGAAACTCATGAAAAATGGCTCAGCTAAATTTTAGTATTCTTTATTTATTATATCAAATTATTTCCTCTCTTAATCCATCAAAAGAAAAAAATGATCAATTTACTTCTCCAAAATAGTACCTTGTGTTCTCATCAGATTTGAGCATCATGAATGGTGGATAAACCTCATCTAGCAAGAAGTGTACTAAGACAATCTACTTTTCTAAGGGAGGAATGCGTTGGCTTAAATTTTCACTCTTCACACTATGCTATCTCCCATGACTTTGATGCCATTTGTCACAAAGTTTCTTTGATTGATTTTTCTTCCACATTTTCTTGGGACTATCATTGTGTATTCTACTACACAAGATCTTCCCTTAAATACAAGAAAGCAATTACATGATTGTGGCATTGTGTATAAGATCAGGTTCATCTTAGCATCACAACTCTTTAACTTACACCCCCCATGTTGCCAGAATTTCAATGAAGCCCTTTTCAAAATTACTATTCACCACCTACACCCAAAAATGTTAATCATGCACATGCATTCATCAATTGCTTACTATGTGTGTTGCTTGCATGATCGGCCATCTTAATGGCATGTAATGGCATGGGATCATGTGTGACCTCATGTCACATAGCGCCGTGGCATGTATGCACATGTCTTCATTATAGTACATGAATTCTTTCCATATAATGAAGGACACCACAAGTGTATGAAAGATTGAAGATAAAAGAAATTAGGAGAAGTAAATGAGCCTTGACTTCTCACCCAAACACTCTATGATAGCCTTGAGCTTTCAAATTGTCATTAAAACCCCATCATTTCATTTATTCATCCTTCAACCTAAAAATGATTATTAATTGTCATTTAGGCGGTGTCATGTTGGCATAAGTAGAAATCACAATAAAATAGGAGCAATGACTCGTACAAAAACACGTCTAGCATGAATTTTAGGATTGGACCCATTTAAAGCTCAAGCTTGATCTAATCGAGGGAGAGAGAGAGAGAGAGAGGATTTTGTGTGTGTGCAGCACATGCATAAAAATATGTTATGACCTTTAGACCCTATTGAAGTCTGGCCATGGTTGTGGCCAGAAAAACCCTCCTAATAAAAATATATTAAAATTAAAATATTTAATTACATTTATTCATATAATAAGCCAGATTATGGATTGTGGTGGATGTATTTTTTAAGACAGTTGAGTATTTTCAACATGAAATAATATGATAAAGGGTATAACTACAATTATATTTTATAATATTTTATTTTATAAAAATGTATTTGAGTACAGGAGGTTTCGGAACAGTAGGTAGCCAACGGGAGGGGGGTTGGAGCGTGTGGCCGGCAAGGACGGCTTGCCCTGCCGTCATGGCGAAGGAGATCCCCCGCGTGATCTGATCGGGGCTGTCTTCCTGGAGGCGCCGGCGCCGGCGCCGCCTTGATCGTTGAGCTGGAGAGCAGGGGAGGTTTACAGGAGTGAAGAGGGGGCGAGGTGGGGAAAGTAGTGAAGACAGGACTGGGGCCATGGCGAGGGGAGGACAGCAGCAGCAGCAACGGAGCAGCGCATTGTTCTTCGGGGCTACTATGGTGCTATGGAGCATCTCGGTGGTATTCGAGATATCCTTCAATGGGAGAAGAGATCTCCTGGCCGTCGTCGGGGGATTGTGCTTCTACCAGGGGGCGAATTGGATCGTGCGCCGCTCACTCTCCAGGGACCCTCTCTTCGTCAACACCTCGGTCTCCTTGCTCCATTCTACCGTGACTTCTGCTTCAGGTGACTGGGCAACTCCCCTTCCCCAGCTCCATTCACATCTCTGTGGAATGTGGTATGCGTTTCTTGTGGTTGGACGATTGTTAGCCAGATATTTTTGGTGCTACTGGACGAGCACTCCGGAGAGGGCTTGGCTTTAGGGTTTTTCAATCTTTGAATAGAGCTTCTTGATTTTATGGCCATAGCTACGGTGTATCTTCCATGAAGATTAGTTATACTTCTGTGAAACTTCCGTAGGCCTCTGTGGTGAAAGTGAAAGGGAAGGGTTAGCTAGAGGGAATGAATTTGAGGATAGACGGTGAAAGGGGCTCCAAGTGAAGACTTCCATAGCCGCTTGTCTTCCAGAAACTCATAGCTACGCGATTCAGGGGCAGTATGAAATGGAGAGGGCTAGAAAACCATCTTACAGCTGTATCACATGCGTCGTTGTTGGATTCAATCTTGTTCTCGACACATTCGTTCTGGTAGATGGTAGGAGTTATCATGACAATCGTTGTAGAAACTTGGTGTTTTATCTTTGGAATCTGTTCATCTGAAGTGCTCAGATCTGATGGGATCAGGGCCACTTCGGATTATCCATTAAGATCTAAATATATTTTCCTTTTTTGGTGCGCAGTTGTTCTCATTTTGGTGAATCAGTGGCTAGATAAAGGCCTCGATTCCATGTTTGACCATTCACAACTCGTCGGTGGAACATGGTGGGGTGCATACACGGCGCTGTGCTTCTCTTGTGGTTACTTCGCGTATGACCAGTGGGACATGCTTCGTTATCGGCTGTACAGTGGCTGGATCCCTTCAATACTCGTTCATCATCTAACATTATTGGTCTGCTTCACACTGGCACTGTATCGGAATGTGACGATCAATTACCTCATCCTCTCTCTTGTCTGTGAGGTAAATATAATCTTATCCTTTTCATATATTGCCTGAAATAGATCTTCTTCTTGTCTTCTTCTCATGTTTATTAACTGACCTACAGAATGACCGAGTTTCAGTTTATACTCTCCTTACCAATCCTGTCAACCATTCTTATCAACAGAATGTCATTTTTATTTTGTTATTATTTATTAATATTTTATCGTCTGGCAACTTTATTGGGAGCTCTAGCAGCTAGATTTCTTTCTAAAAATATAGGGAAGGTCCATCTTCTAAATGTCACATATGCCTTTTTTATGAAATGTGCCAATAATCACCTCAGAAATAACAGCTTTATTCCGGTTTCTGGTTTGAAAAGGTTATAACAAGTCCTTCAATCAGGAAAGCTTTGGCGGGTTTTTTAATGAATCTTTGAAACCGGGCATCTCATGCTACATCCCAGGATACCCAAAATCAGAGGTGATGTGGTGAGTTAAGAGATGTGTGAAAAACTAACTAGGGTTAGCCTAGTGGGAATCAAATGCACAAGGAAGTTTCTATGCCATAATGAAGCAGGAGTAATAAAATTCTGCTTGAATTTTTTTTGTCTAGTTGCATTAAATATGAGTGGACCTAACCCCCCCTAGTGGGCGTGTTACCACCGGAGTTAAGCGTGCCCGAGCTGGAGCAACTCTTTTATTGGTATATTTTCCATTGACTTAATGTAGGGGATTCGTGGCCCAAAACCAGTAGCGGAGCCAGTTAGTATCGTCAAAATAAAGTTAGATACTCCTTGATGGCAATGAGACCCGAAGAAATATCATTCCCTATGCGAGATTAATATGAATGTTGAGATATTTATATTCATTTGGAATTGCCGCTGTTCATAGAGAGATCTTCCTTTTGCAGCTTCATTCGATATTTCTCCACGTGAGGAAGGTCCGGAGGATGGCCGGAGTCAGAGACTCGTACAGCAGGATGGTGAGGGTCGAGTGGGCCCTGAACTGGGTCGCCTTCTTCTCGTCGAGGCTCCTCTCCCACTTTCTCATCACTTACAAGCTCATCAGAGACGCCCCCAAGTTTGGTAAAGGGATTGAGCTCCCCCTGGCCCTCCTCGGGATGGCAGGGATGAACCTCCTCAACATACTCCTCGGCGTTGACCTCTTCAGAGCCTTCAGGCGGGAGAGGAGTCAGCTGAAGAACAGAGATTGAAGAGCTGATTAGGAACCAATTCATACTTACCTTTTCTGTGGGTGGACATGAAGAAGTGTGCAAGTGCCATATGGAGAGTGGTAGTTTCTGTACGTAGTTGACTTTTCTCTCAATTGTTGCATCTCTCTGATCATTTAAATACTGCCAGGTGCATTTGAAAATTTCGCCCTGTGGAAAGTCAAAGCAAGACATATTGCCATGCTTTTTTATTGAACTTACATCCGACTACACTGGTGGACTCATTGAAGAAGGGAATATCCAAATTTGTTTGTAAATGATCTACAGTTATGTACGTATATATACGATAGGTGAGATAGAGGGGGTCAGAGATTGACCCAGCCTAAATACAGACAATATTTGAGTGATTAGACCTATTATTGACTATTTTGGGGCAGCATCATCAGATCATAGACGCGATTTAGAGGAAAGCATACAACGTTTCAGTCAATCCATTTTCAGAATGGCTCAAGTGATTATGAACAGAATCAGGTGTGATAATCCCATTCAGGTACATGATTTCTGGTTTGGGATAATCCCATCAGATTATAAACAAGATTCAAAGGAGATCATCCAGATCAAAACCTTCAATCTGATTCTTGATCCACACGGGCGGATTTAACCATCTTCCTGACAGTATTTAAAAACAGGTTAGCTGATTCTGGCTAATAATTGAACATAACTGATACAAACTGTCCAACCCATTACGGCTACAATTGCATGGCGTCGCCATGAAAGGACCTTCAATGGACCCACAAGCTGTAAAGGGGAACCAAAAATATTCTCGCCAATATTTTCACTTCAAACTGTAGAACAACCCAACATGCCATGATTATGGAAGAACCACATACAAGTTGATCTCCCAAGAAAACAAACACTCTCTCTCTCTCTCTCTCTCTCTCTCTCTCTCTCTCTCTCTCTCTCTCTCTACATATGTATCCATTTTGCAGATCAGATTCAGCCTATGAGTACCATTTTGCCTGGCTCCAGTGTCCACTTTGGTTCAGAATGAGTATGGAGATCTGTTTCACCTAGCTCACGTGCCCATGTGGATGCTGTCCCTGCTTAGAGACAGATTTCGTAAATCCTGGGACTGATGAGGAAGAAGACGATGATGGAGACTGAATATCTTCTCTCCCATTCACAAGACTGGTCCCGTTTGCACTCTCCAGAGAATTATTCACAAACGAACCGCCAGTTCCCAGGTAATGAGGAACTGGGGATCCTCCATTAAGCTCTGTATTCTCCTCTTCAATATTTACGTCTTCAAGATTTACAAGTGATCTCAGCTGCTGACCGAGGGAGGCAATCGTCTTCTGGCATTCTGCAAGTTTTCCAGCAGCAACGGCAAGCTCCTTGTCCTGTTGACAGAAGAACTCTAATCAGATTGATGATCATTTCGGGAAACATAACCGATAACAGCACTCAAAAATTTGATTAGAGAAAGTCCATGTGAGAAAACTATTGAACAACGGTGATGACAGAAAGAATCATAGTTGACGGTATCTGTAAAGAACATGATTTGCCAAAAACACCATGATGGAGTGTAGTCCAGGGAGCTCAAGACTATCCATCGATGAGTTAAGAAATTATTTTCATCAAATTCTAAGGAATCTTCTGGGAACACTTGGTTCTCTGCGTCTAGTTAGTTATTAGTGTTCTCCAATAAATTATGCAAATATGTTCACCTGCTTAATCTTCAGCTCTCCATTCAAGAGGGTGGCTCTCAGAAGTTCAGCTTCTTGATTCCTTCTAAATAACTCATCCTCAAAGTTCTGACACTTCCAGGCGAGCTCTGCCGACAAGACTCGATCTTCTTCAATCTTCCTCTCTAATCTGTCAATCTTTTCCCGCAGAGCCTGCACTTCAGACCGCGCAGTCTCGTGCTGAGTTTCCAATAATCTTCTCCTTGTTTCCGCCGAATCTACTGCAGCCTCAGCAATAAGTCTTGAGTCGTTGGTCAACTGTAGCTCTTTTTGCAGATCAGCCAGCTTCTCCTCAGCATCTTCCAGGTGCTTGCAGGCATCCTCAAGGCGATCCTGCGTTTCAGACAATAACATTTCCACATCTGCTTTCTCAGTTTCTAGCGTTTGAATCTTCTCTTCAAATTGAGAAGTCTTTAGACGCAATGCTTCCAGTTCTGCCTTCAATGAGCCACTTTCACAGTCAACTATTGGAGCTTCAACTCGGGGTTCAGTGGAAGGGTGGTCACAGGCTGCCTCAGACAAAGCAGCGAGTTTCTCCATCTGAACAAAGTCATCCATGAGGTCAATCTCCGGGGATGGCACTGAGGGGTTCCGCCCAGCTGCCTTGAAGTGGTCAAGCTCAGCAATTAGAGCTGATGCCCATGAGTCCGGACAATTTGGTTCATTTTCCAATCCAAGCAGGCGTTCCCCATTATCTGACTGACTATCAGTAAGCGATTCAACACTGGCAGTGCTAATTGGTTTGAGATCATTAGATGATTTTTTACCGGCCATGGCACGAAGCCTGAGGCACTCTGATTCGAGCTTCGTCACCTTCTTTATGCTCTCTAGATGCTGTTTGCTAGCTGTTTCTGCTGCCTGCGTGCTCAATTCTCTCTCCAGAGTGCGGATGTTGAGTTCTTCTGATTGAACAAGAAGTTCAGACTTGAGATATTCATTTTCTTTCTCCACAGCATCAAGCTTCGTCTGGAGTTCATGACTAAATGAGGCAGATAATTCTTTTGCAGCCTCCAGTTGTCCTTCAAGCTCAATGATTCGGTTCTTAAGATCGACTTTTTCAGATTCCCACTCATGGCTCTTCTCAACCACGGCGTCCAGGAGTCTCTGTTCTTGGTCCTCTCTCGATTGTCGAAGCTCCCGTACACATTCCTTGAGCGCTCCGTCAAGATGACTAATTTTGTCCTCAAGGGTAGAGTTGTTCTGAAGTGCAGTGTCAAGCTGCTGCTTCAGAGATGCAACTTCTTTGTCAGCCTTCTCCCATCCTATTTCGTCCATCCAGAGGGACAATATCAGGAAACTATGCACCATTGATGGAAGAGATATAGCAACTTCCGTAATTTTTACGGTATAAAACAGGAGAAGAAAATCTGCAAACTTATCATCAAAAGAAACTTTAAAAGTGGCGCACATGACATTTTGCGAATAGGCTGATTGAAGGGGGAAAAAGAGGGAAAAGGAAGCACCAGATAAGACGATACAAAGGATTCTAACCAGACAAGATGGTACTAAGTTTTCCGTGCAACATTCTAACCATGGCCACTATGGTTCACCAATAATATTTCTCAGAAACACGATTAGTGTGTAGCATGTGTTAATGATGATCCCAAGGTACCAAATATATGCTTTAAACTATTATGAATCGGCATTGTAACATGGTTTGAGTAGGAATCACGAAAGTAGAATCAGGATTGAATTCGAGATCAGTTGTTGATCAAGTTCGGAACCCAAAAGAAGAAGCACCGACCCTCCTCTCCCCACCCACAGTGATCCTCTCACCTCTTACTTGGGTTGGGAGGGAAGAGAAACCCTCTTCCAAATGTAGGTCGATGGTATCTGACAGTAGGCTGGAGAAAGATAAAAGCCAACTTCCTATTAGTTCACATTCCCTTTTCTTTCTTTTCTACCATTTGGCTCTTCCTATAGTAGACGCTAGACCAGAATGGAATGAATGACATATGACCAGCCTAGTTGAAACTGTGGATGGAAATACAAAGCAACACAACACAGTAGCTGAGTTCAAGCCATATGGCAAGTATTTCAGGTTTCTGGAAATTGTAAAACTTTGATGCGTTTACATTCTGCAATGTGAGAGTCATGCACGCTAAAGAGAAGACAAAAGCGCAAGAAAGAAAGCAATGATCGTCACCCAGAGTTTGGATCTCTAATTACATTGTCGCCCACCAATTTTATCAAGCTGGGAAGCAATCCACGATTGAAAAGAAATGAGTACATTGAGAATTGTCAATTTTGAATCTCACTCTCAAGCAATTCTCATTCAAATAGAATCTAGAAAGAAAGCCCCCAAGATACTCTATTCTGGCTTCACAAGACAATATATCAAAGATACAAAAATAGAAGAACTAAACATGGAAAACCATAAATCTCCCATCATTTCTTTCCTTGAGAAATCGAGTGAGCAACTCCGATCAAGTATGGTCAAACAAAAAGTAAACAGCGCCCTATGCAAACACGGGGAAAATTCAGAACATTTCAGTGATGAAATTCAAACTTGATATTTGCAGTCAGTCATCCCATGAAGCACATTGCCACAAGTAAAACAGGAAAATGTCGATCATATTACCAGAAACTGCCTCTTCCGCAACTTTTGCATGTTGCTTCACCAAATCCTCTTTTGCACGAACTTTCCGGAGTGCAGCTGAGAGCTTGTCCGTCAAAATCCTTACAGTGTCATCATCCACACAACTTTCAACATGCGAGGAAACTTCAGGAGATTGTGCATCATCAGGAGAAGTTTTTGAAACCTCCTGCATCAGTAGTCAACCACTTAAAGGTTACTACCATGAACCATAGGATTGAAAGGTACCTCTAAATAAAATATGTTTTTATGTTTCACGTCTCATGCACCAGCGTCTAGCTTATGATCGTGCTCGATCTCTAACAAAAATTGACAAAGCGGACGAGAATAACTTGAAACAACAATAAGATACGGAAAGTTCAATTTTGTTTCTTGAAGCTCATTAACAAAGCTAGAGGGACGAAAAAAAAACATCAAACCAATCGCCCAGCATCGACCTAGTTAATTGAAAAAACAACCCCTGTTGGTTCTATGCATTTTACTTCATGGCAGCCCCATCAATCAATAGTTAAAAAAAAAAACAGACTGGGAAAACTAAAGCCGATGAAACGAAAAAATAAATAAGAAGCTACTTTAATGAAAGATTGAAATTTGTTGGACAAAATGTTTCTGATCTACAACGATTTACCATGATGTTCCTCACTTTGCTATTATTTTAGCTGTACCATAGACAACCAGAAAGTATTCTTAATATAATCTCATTGAAGCATGCTTCCCGGGTATGGTTTCTTCCAGATAACCTCTTCAAACCCATACTTCACATGAAGAATGAAACTGGTTTGGATGAAAAATACATTAAAGTAGACACAAGCATCAAGAGCAAACCACCATGCAAGTGGCCCAAGCTTTCCTCAAAGGATACAGATTCAGCAGACGCTAAAAGAAGACTAGATCAAATGAAAACTTGACTACAATGGGGGAGGGGGGAGGGGGCACAAAAGGTGCATTACGCAATGCCACAGGCTAAAAATTCTAAAAACACACAAACCACAAGCACATGTAGACTGCAAGTCATGAGAGAATCTCCATTTGTCGTGCAGTAAACGGTATAAATTTTTTCTATTGACATAAATTAGAAGGAAAAGTTTGCGATTTGTTTCCGTTCTCTGACAAGTAGATAGAGCAAAGCACGTAGGAATATTTGGGTTCACTTCACATGTTTTGATGCCAATGATCCATTGACCAAGCAATAAGAAATATGGCAAAAATATGTCATATAGGACGAGCATATATTTATGAAAGAAATACATGCATTTCCGGAACATCATTCCACAGAATATGGATATGCTGCATACCAGCATTGGAAGGTTGAGTGCCATTTAGGGAAAGAACAAAAAGAAACTGTGCGACAGGCCACAATATTGGAGAAGAGCGGCGGAGACAGACCTGATCATCCGAGCATCTCTCGGACTGGGATGACGCCGATCCAGAGCTTTCCGTCTCGCCGGGAATCTTTTCCGAAGACCTGCGCTTCCACAGCCAGCTGCGGCGGTCCATTACTCGATCTCCACCATCAAACGAACCGCCGCCCGATCCTCACACGAACACCGTCCCCATCTTACCCAGATAGTTATCGGCACATTTTGCTGGAGTTTAAGACCATTCCGACGACAACCGACCAGCCAAATGAGGGGGAAGAAGAAGATGAACTGACTGACAACCTATAAACCCATTTTTTCTAAACCCTTTCCGTCTTGTATGAACGCAAGAATAGGGCGGGGATGCCCTCACCGCATAGAATAAACTAAAATACTAAAATAGGATCAAGATGGCCCCTCCGAACTCCCCACTCAACGGAATCCCCCAATACCTAGAATCAAAATCCAGACGCAACAGACGACATTCACCCGGAAGAACACCTACATTCGGAAGAGCGAGGAAGAAGCCGATGGATTCCTGCACAAAATCAAAAACCTAAAACGAAAACCTGAACTCGGCGTTGAATCCCCGCAAGGTGGAATGTCAGAAGTAACATGCAAGATCGGATGACGGTGATGCTGACAAGGAGAGAGCATGCGAGCTCCTCTCGACCCTTCGCTCTCGCCTACCCCAGAAGTTGGCGCATTCGACGATCCTCGACGAAAATGTCGTCCCTCTCCTAGCGCAAGGAGTGACGCTTTTCGGCTTTTCTGCTGCTCGGTCGGGGTAGCCCCTCATTATTTTTCAAAACCTATCCGCCCTTATTCCCGCCCCATCTACAGAAAGGTAGAGAGAGAGAGAGAGAGCTAGAAGAGAGAGAGAGAGAGAGAAGAGAGAGAGAGAAGAGAGAAGAGAGAAGAGAGAGAGAGAGAGAAGAGAGAGAAGAGAGAGAAGAGAGAAGAGAGAGAAGAGAGAGAAGAGAGAGAAGAGAGAGAAGAGAGAGAGAGAGAGAGAGAGAGAGAGAGAGAAGAGAGAGAAGAGAGAGAAGAGAGAGAGAGAGAGAAGAGAGAGAAGAGAGAGAAGAGAGAGAAGAGAGAGAAGAGAGAGAAGAGAGAGAAGAGAGAGAAGAGAGAGAAGAGAGAAGAGAGAGAGAGAAGAGAGAGAGAGAGAGAAGAGAGAGAAGAGAGAGAAGAGAGAAGAGAGAGAAGAGAGAGAGAGAGAGAGAGAGAAGAGAGAGAAGAGAGAGAGAGAAGAGAGAAGAGAGAA
This sequence comes from Spirodela polyrhiza, assembly GCA_024713555.1. Taxonomy (NCBI): domain Eukaryota; kingdom Viridiplantae; phylum Streptophyta; class Magnoliopsida; order Alismatales; family Araceae; genus Spirodela; species Spirodela polyrhiza. The sequence continues at coordinate 554,366 of CM046540.1, forward strand.
GAGAGAGAGAGAAGAGAGAGAGAAGAGAGAGAGAAGAGAGAGAGAGAGAGAGAGAAGAGAGAGAGAAGAGAGAAGAGAGAGAGAGAAGAGAAGAGAGAGAGAGAAGAGAGAGAGAGGTAGAGAGAGAGGTAGAGAGAGAGGTAGAGAGAGAGAGAGAGAGGTAGAGAGAGAGAGAGAGAGTCTCCTCCCCTGTCTGAGATCCGGAGTCAGACGTGAGAGAACGTGCCCATGTGGCCATCATATGAGCCAGTTTCTAATAAAGCTCCCATTAATTATATCATTTTATATTGTACCTCAAATAAATACGTTTTAACAACTGATCCCTCTAATAAGATCGCAAAAGAGCCACATCCTGAGTTTACTGAGTTATGGGGGTAAGAATAAAATAAAAATAAACGAAGGGGTGATTAAAAAATCGTGGGCAGCCATAGGCGTGGATGGGCCCAAGGACAGCCGAGGTGACGCTGCCGTGGCATCGACTCAAATTCCCCCGGGCCCTTTCCCACGTGACAGCGAAGACCGATTACCTTTTCTGGCCACGTGTCACATCACTTGCTGACGCAGCAGTAGCCTTCTCCAGAGCTGGACCTGGCTGAAACAGGCCCAATAAGGCCATTGTAACTACCGTAGTCTGAGCCAGCCCGGCCCATTTTGAGTGGGCCCGAGCCGTTGGATTCGATTCTGGAGGGAAATCTCTTCCAAGCAGATTCCTGCAGCTAAAAGTGAGTGAGGCTGACATGGCGGTCACGAGCTGTGACTGATTTGGGATTGGTCGCCGGGATTTCTGATCCTCGAGAATCTGATCGGATTCGGATCTTATGTGTGGTATCTCTTCGACACGTGTTCCCCGTTCGGCAACGCAAAATTTATCCTCCAACCCCAATCTTTTTGTCTAGTACTTTTTTTCTGCCATTTGACCCACTAAATGTCACATGAGTCCTCCATTGTTAAACCCGATCCCGCACACATGATGGTCTATCGCCATCGAATTTAAATTCATTTCCCCACGGTAGTACGAATCATTTTTTGTTTTTATAAGGGCCTTTTGTAAAAATCTCGGACCTTTCCAGAAGGCGGGCCTCGGACTTTCAGCCACGTGTCTCAAAGAGAACGAATCAAGACTAGGGGGGTGACCTTATTCTTTAACAGGACTTATTATTTACACACATAACTTTTATGAGGTAAATATGTAAAGCATACCTATTTCAGATCTATTTCTTGACAGAAAAAATATTAAACATAGATTTCCCTCCGTAAAAAATACATTAATTTTTATTATCAAGCTTTTGCGATATTTTTTATAAATTAAACTGATATACTGTAATTGTAATTAAAATAGGGGTATATACGTAAAATCAGGGATTCATGGCGGCCCTGCTTCTGGTTGGTGGCCCGGGCGCAGTGAGAGGGGCGCGTGACTGTGTGGCCGCGAGAAGACGATCGAGCAGAGGCCGTAAACCGCGCAGAAGCTACCGGCTCCACTCAAGTTTCCATGGAAACGTGGTCTCTCCACCGCCGACCGCGTCTGCCGTGCCCTATCCACAGATTCCCGCCACGATAAGAACCCTACCGGAGGCTCCGAGCTCCACTCGTCCGCTGGTCTCGCCGGAGAAGAAGAGAAAGAAGAAGCAGGGAAGAGAGAGAGAGAGGGAGAGGAAGAAGGGATGGCGCAGTCTATGCTCATGTCCAGCCTCGGCGGCCGCCGTCTGGGGGAGCCCGTGACGCCAGCGCAGTCTCTCGTTCGCCGGCTGCGGCCGGAGAGGGAGTCCCTCGTCCTGCTCTTCCCGCCGGCGCTCCGGCGAGGGACCCTCCCGTCTCCTTCCTACGCGCCGACGCTCGCCATCTTCAAGCCGAAGACGAAGGCGGTGCCCAAGAAGGTCGGTCTCCCTTCTCGATTCCACTGGAATGGCGATCCTCCGTTGGGGCCTCTCTCTCAATGTTTCTTCTCTTTAAATGTTGCAGGTGGAGACGGCCAAGCCGAAGCCCAAGGTTGAGGACGGGATCTTCGGGACATCGGGCGGCATCGGCTTCACCAAGGCCAACGAGCTCTTCGTCGGCCGTGTTGCCATGATTGGCTTCGCCGTGAGTCCCCTATCTCTTCTTCTTCCGTCAATGTACCTCCGAGGATGGCAAGGAATTAGGGTTTTTATGAGGCGGCGTGGTTGCAGGCGTCGCTTCTCGGGGAAGGAATCACGGGGAAGGGGATTCTCTCCCAGTTGAATCTGGAGACCGGTATCCCCATCTACGAGGCAGAGCCGCTGCTCCTCTTCTTCATCCTCTTCACCCTCCTCGGCGCCATTGGAGCTCTGGGAGACCGTGGGCGCTTCGTCGATGACCCCCCCACTGGGCTCGAGAAGGCCGTCATCGCCCCCGGCAAGGGCATCAGATCTGCCCTGGGTCTCAAAGAAGGAGGTAAGCCCCACTTCAGACTGCCTTCTGCTCCGCCTACACCGCCGGATTCTGACCCTCTGCAATGGATCCATCTGCGAAGGCCCTCTGTTCGGATTCACGAAGGCGAATGAGCTCTTCGTGGGAAGGCTGGCGCAGCTCGGGATCGCCTTCTCCATCATCGGGGAGATCATCACCGGAAAGGGTGCTCTGGCGCAGCTGAACATCGAGACCGGTGTGCCGATCAGCGACATCGAACCTCTGGTCCTGTTCAACGTCGCCTTCTTCTTCTTCGCCGCCCTCAACCCTGGCACCGGCAAGTTCCTCACCGACGAGGAGGAAGACTGAGACGTGGAGCTGCAGAGCTCCGGCGGAGCATGGACTCGCGACAAGACCTCCGCTCTTCTTCCAGGGAGCATGTATTTTTTTATTTTATTTTTGTAAACATCTAGTCGAACCTTCAAATGATATAACCCTCTCTCTCTCTCTCTCTCTACGAGTACTTGTCGATGACCAAGGTTTCAAGAGGGTATGCCAAGCATTCTGTCTGTCTCCTCTTATTTGTCTCTCTATATCTCCCTCTCTCTGGACATTAATAAATAAATATATATCCATATCAATATCTCTAGAGAGAGAGAGAGAGAGAGAGAGGGAGTAGTGAATAGTGTAGTGCCCATTTTCATTAATTCCGGGAACTTTATTTGTATGTAATTTTATTTTTAACTTGTTTTAAAATGTTAAAATAAAAATGGATTATTAAATTATATTTAAAATAATCTTTAATTTTATGTATCCATATTTTCCTGTTTCAGTGATTAATATTATACATCTAAGCCATTTAAAATTTTAAAAATAAATTGATTTAAAATGATATTTTAAATTATGACAAAATGGCACGCTTTATGGCCCAGAGCCCATGGCCTCTGTCCGGGCACACACGATCCGGGCTGGAAGAATCACCGGGCCTGGCCCGTTTACCCCCCTCCCCTTCCGCGACGTACTTCTCGAGAAGGGTATATGTGTAAGAAAGAGAAAATTTTGGAATTATTACCGAAAATCTGGACCGAATTGTTCTCAGTCCGAAAGGTATCAAAAAGTTTGGGGGTAATTTAGGTATTTTCCGAAAATAGGAGGGGAGACAATCGCCTTCCCTGTGCAGAATATCTCGCAGCCATTTTGATTCTTTCTCGCCCCCGTCGTCTTCTTCCTCTTCTCTCTCCTCGTTGGGCCACCGCATTGGGAGGTAACGCGGCGCCTCCGCGTCCCCAGGTGGCGGCCTCGGAGGAGCTGGAACCAGTGCGAGCTTGGTGGAGCCCAAGTCGGCAACATTCGGGTAGATTATGCAGCCAGGGATTCGATAGAGTTGTTGCAGAGAGCTGCAGGGAGGGAAGAAGAGTTGGAAGAGCAGATAGAGACGGAGGAGAACCAGCGGAGGGGACCTTGGTTGCTCGAAGGGGTCCGGATCGCCGGCTTCGTACTCGTCTGGAAGATCCGCGTTAGGGTTTGAGAGATCCCGTCTGTTTCCGGTTAGGCTCTGACGAAACTTTCCGGGAAGGTGCATCGTTCGCCCTGATTCCTCGATCCACCGATTTGGAGGAGCCGCCCTGCTGGTAGAGATGGACAAGTACGAGGTGGTGAGGGAACTAGGATCTGGAAATTTTGGAGTGGCAAGGCTCATGCGGAACAAGGAAACCAAGGAAATGGTTGCCATGAAATACCTCGAGAGGGGACACAAGGTTTGCCTGATCCTCCCTCGGATATACGCCTCAACCTCACTTCCGCATGACCTCTTTCACGTCTCCTCTTCAGATTGACGAGAAGGTGGCGAGGGAAATCATCAACCACAGGTCTCTGCGGCATCCCAACATCATCCGGTTTAAGGAGGTACGGAAGTTGCTACAGTTTTACATCTCTTTTGTCTTGTGATAATTGGGATCAATATTTTTCCGGTTACATGATGATAATCGCTGTTCCTGCTTCTCATCCAGGTCGTCCTCACCCCGACGCATTTGGGCATAGTGATGGAGTACGCGGCCGGCGGGGAGCTCTTCGAGCGCATCTGCACCGCGGGGCGTTTCAGCGAGGACGAGGTGCCCACCCCGTCCGTTTTCACCTCACAATTTCCCGGATTAAGCTTCTGATTCCTGAAGGCAATTGCTTCATTTTCGTGAAATTTCCAGGCAAGATATTTCTTCCAGCAGCTCATCTGCGGAGTCAGCTACTGTCACCACTTGGTAGGCGACGAGGGAAACCAGAGAACGATTCTCCTCGGTTCTTTCCGTATACTCTATCCCCTTTTCCATCTTCCCCCCCTTTCAGCAAATCTGCCACCGGGACCTGAAGCTGGAGAACACGCTACTCGATGGAAGCCCGGCTCCCCGCCTCAAGATCTGTGACTTCGGCTACTCCAAGGTCCAGGAGTGAACGACATACCCCATTTCTGTTCTACCATTTTCCTCGTCAATCGTTTCTTCAGGCTTGGTTCTGGTGCATATTTTCCTCATCCTTCTCCTCTCTAATGCCGTCCACAGTCGTCTCTGCTGCACTCGCGGCCCAAGTCGACGGTTGGAACCCCCGCCTACATCGCGCCGGAGGTTCTTTCCCGCAGGGAGTACGATGGGAAGGTACTGATGCCTGCGTCCTCCCTCTACCTTACTCGCATTTCCTTTTACCGTATAAAATTTTTCTCTCTGAATCAATAAAAAGTACGGATCTTGATAGTTCTCGCGGTGAGAGTCGCCCCAGCTCGTGATTTTGCTTGCTCTTTCCATTTGTTTCGATAAAATCGCTGTGAAGCGTGGTGCTAGTTGATGGATGGATTGGGCAGCGTCAGGGGTGACCCTGTGTCGGTCTTCTTTGGAATTTTATGCACCAGCAGCATCCTGCAGATGCCGCCGCCCTCCCAGTTGTCCCTTTCAGTCGTCAAAAGGCAAGGCAGTCTGCTCACGGCTCGTATGGTGGAGAGCTCATCTCGATTCCTGGAAGGAACGAGGGGGATTAGCCTTACTCTTTTTGGAGGGCTCCTTCAATTTCTCCTTGCCCAACCCGTTGACCTTTTTCTCACCATGAGGGTCGTATGATGGGACCTGTTCACATCGGACGGCCCCAATGGGAAATCGGCAACTGCATCTTGGACCGGTGGGTTGTTCATCCTTATCTCTCTGTGGCCTGTGTTGGTGATCTGAGCTAGAGTGGATAGGTTCAAGACTTTGACAGACGTCCGGGTATTTAAAGCGGCTAGCTAAGGTTTAATTGGCTTCCCTGGGTGTTAGCGGGCGGCCCCTATCACACTTGGCCATATATTTTCTTATAGGCTAAGACATAAAAGAGCCAGATAAAGATCTGGCGAAAATGTTGAATTAGAAAGCCAGGAATTTTGGGTTTTTTTAATTTTTACATCCATCAAGTCAAGATTTTCAACACAAATCATTGAAGAACATGCTTAATATTTTATCTCTGCCGCATGATCTGAATTGCCCCCTTCCTAATGCGGCAAAGACTTCGCCCTGGATCCTACAACAGATCCAGTATTTGCTCGCCTTCTCGGCCTACATGTCTATTTACTTAGCTACCTGAGATCTTATTTCCATTAATCGATTCTCCTCTGTTCTTGTTTTTGGGTGGCTGGGTGTTGGCATGGCTCCGCGAGAGCAGCTTGCAGATGTGTGGTCGTGTGGGGTGACCCTCTACGTCATGCTGGTCGGCGCCTACCCCTTTGAAGACCCGGGAGATCCTAGGAACTTCAGGAGGACTATCAACGTACGCACCCCGGATCTTTATCCATCGTTTTTCCATTAATTATTATTATTATTTCATTAGCTAGTAATATCCTGATTATTATTTCACTTGATGGCTACCTCGTTGACTCTGCAGAGAATCATTTCAGTCCAGTACCGGATACCGGACTATGTCCACATCTCTAAAGACTGTCGGGATCTCCTGCAGCGGATCTTCGTGGCCAACCCTACCAAGGTACGCAAACGAGCGGACCAATAAAGACTCGATCTTTATGGGTTTCTTCCATTAAATCTCTTTATTTCCCTTTCATTTTATTTTTATATCAGATCCCCGCATTATTTTACTATATTCGTATGCTCTGGGGATGGTATCCGAGCTCTCATCCGCGGTCGGATCCCAATCTGGGGGCCCAGATCTGGATCAGTGGAACGTTGAGGAGTTGACTTTTTTGGGAAGTGTGGGCGGGCAGAGATGCTTGCATGGTTTTAGTATCGACTCATCATCTCTATCATCCCTGAGAATAATCTCTGTGAATAATATATAATATTGCAGAGGATAACGATCAGAGAGATAAGGAGCCACCCCTGGTTCTTGAAGAACCTGCCGAGGGAGCTCACGGAGGCGGCGCAGGCGGTGTACTACCAGAGGAACAGCAGCGGCGCCCCCGTCTACTCCGTTCAGAGCGTTGACGACATCATGAAGATCGTTGCCGAGGCCAGGACGCCGGCCCCCGTGGCGAGGACGATCTCGGGCTTCAGCCTCGCCGCCGAGGAAGACGAGGAGGACGAGGAGGCTTCCGAGCAGAGACAGCCCCCCAGCGGCAGGGAAGAAGAAGCAGAAGACGGAGACGAAGAAGAGGATGAGTATGATAAGACGGTGAAGCAGGTCCATGCCAGCGGGGAGTTCCACGTCGTCTAGAGAGAGAGAGAGAGAGAGAAAGAAGAGAGAGAAAGCAAAGGATGCATATATTGGTAGAGATGGAATGCGCGGGGGGAGTATCTTGTGGGTCTTTCTCCCGAATTATGTTGTAAAAAAATTAAATATTTGTGGCCGGCGGGATGAAGCTGGATAAATTTGATTGGTTTGACCTCAGCACTATACGTGGGCCCCGCTTGACTTTGACTTCCGTTATAGGATGCCCATGTGGACGAGTGACCAGTGGTCGGCGGCTTTACGTTTTTCCACCACGTGTCGCCTCCTCCATCCCGTTCTGGAACGGGTTCGAATCGGTCTCCCGAGTTCGACGCAACCGCAGAACACACACCTATACTCGGAGTCGCTCGTTGACCATGCGTCCCGCTGACGTGACCTCGTTCCTCTCGTGCCGAGTCGGACTGTTGCTGACTCCATTTCCGATCTTGAACGGTGGAAACATTTAAAACGGGGCGACTGATGGCCGCCGTCACCCTCCCCCCTTCACTCCCATTATATACCCGCCATGGCTCTGAAATGGGCCGTAGAGCGAGCGAGCGAGAGAGAGAAGAGAGAGAGAGAGAGAGAGGAAGATGGGTTTGAAGATTGGAGAGGAAGAGACGGGTCGAATGCCGATCATGGCCCTGAACCATGTCTCCTTCGTAGTGCGGTCCGTGAGCCGCTCAGTCAGCTTCTACGAGGGCGTCCTCGGCTTCACCTCCGTCAAGAGGCCCTCCTCATTCCTCTTCCGAGGCGCCTGGTATTACTCCGTCTCCCTCCGTCTCCCTCTCTCTCTCTCTCTCTCTCTCTCTCTCTCTCTCTCTCTCTCTCTCTCTCTCTCTCTCTCTCTCTCTCTCTCTCTCTCTCTCTCTCTCTCTCTCTCTCTCTCTCTCTCTCTCTCTCTCTGTCTCTCTCTCTGTCTCTCTCTCTCTCCCTCTCTGATATCTCACGGGGGGCTTCCTGCAGGCTGTTCAGCAATGGGCTGGGGATTCATCTGCTGGAGAACAGCGACCCAGAGCAGCTGCCGAGGAAGAAGGAGAGGATCAACCCGAAGGAGAACCACATCTCCTTCCAGACCGCGGACATGGAGCTGGTCGTGCGGAAGCTCGAGGCCATGGGGATCGACTACGCCACCGCCGTCGTGGAGGAGGGCGGCGCCACCGTTGACCAGCTCTTCTTCCACGACCCCGACGGCTACATGATCGAGATCTGCAACTGCCACGTCCTCCCCGTCCTCCCACTCCCCCGCTCTTCCAGTCGCCTCCTCCGCTCTCACTCCTCCGCCAGTGAAAAAAATAAATATATATATATACATACAAACATCACAGTCTTGAGCCGCAGTCCGACGCGAGACCCGACTCGAACGGTCCACATAGCCATGGGATCCTCAAATCTTGAAACGCCGACCGGAGAAAGGTCAACGGTGTGGAAGGTGCGCCGCCTGAGATACTTACCCGCGCAGGGCACCCCGCCCCTATGTTCGACACGTATGGGGTAGGTACGTCGCGAATTAATGCCGGAAACCTCATGGCGTCGGCCCAACGTAGGAGCTCCGGCCCATTAACGCCATTAATTATCGTCGGTTTTATACGTTTTTTTATTATTGAGTGGGTCTAGAACTACAGTTCCTCGTCGTCTTCTACAGTCGTACCGCTGTGGCTGGCCGGGTAGACCGACCTCTGCGGGAGGGCTCAGGCGGCTCGTCTCCTCTGCGAGCGTGGGAAGCTCCTTCTGCTGCCAGCACCGCGCCGTGATCACCGCTGCAGATCATGCGATCCCGAAATTTCTATCCTGTTATTCCTGGCGACCTTCGGGGTGTTCCCTAATTTCTGCTCTCGCTCTCTCGCCCGCTCGCTTGCTCTGAGCTGCGGAGGGTTCCTGCCTTATGATTCGGTCGAAAACCCGCAACTACCTGGTGGCGATGCTCGGATTCTCTCTCTTTGCTCTTCTCCTCCTCTCCCACTTCCTCGAGTTCCCTCTCCTCACCACCGCCGGCGTCCCTGAGCCCGGGGCCGGTGGGTCCGCCTCTATCGTCTCCGGCCGCAAGGAGGCCTTCACGGATATCGTGGCGGCGTTCAGAAAGTGGGATGAGGCGGTGGGATGCGAGCGGTTCAGGGAAAAGCACAGCAGGTGGACGCCCAACGCGTCCGTGCTGCAGGCAGCGGAAGGCAGCGATTGCCGGGGGCTGGAGCTGTCGCACGTCAGCGTGCTGATCAAGGGGTGGACCTGGATTCCCGATAACCTGGATCAGCTCTATTCGTGTCGATGCGGGCTGAGTTGCCTCTGGACCAAGTCCGCGGTTCTGGCTGATAAACCCGACGCTCTCCTCTTCGAGAGCGCCACGCCTCCTTCAAAGGTAAATACCAGGACCCACTACGTCTCTCAAACATTCTTCCCCAAGAAGATAATCTCTAGAAATTCAGGTCTTCTGTGCTTTCAATCTGAGGTTTTCTTGGAAAGACGTCACTTCTGATGAATGATTGAGGTTTTTTTTAGTCTCCTCTCAATATCTCGTCAATCTGTAAGTCCCTGAGGTGTGATTCAGCATGAGGATCTCTATGTGATCATGGGTGTGCTGTCATTGTTCGAAGGATGATCTTGCCTATAATGATTGATTGGCCAATTCACGGAAACATCATTCACTAGAACTCCATCTGCCGGCTGGAGAACATCTATGAGGAAATTTCTTCTGATTTTATATCATCAAACTGGCTGGGCACTTTTGATTTTGTATCTTCTGTTAGTTCGTCCTTCTCTTGGTGATCTGTTTTCATGCTAAGAACCCCAAGAGCTCGAAACTACTATTTATTTGATCGTGGACTTATGAAACCATCCTGGGTATCAATGTTCTCTGAGAATTATATCTTCTAGGTTGATGTATATGGCCTCCATGATGCTGCTCGCATCGTTCCTGTGCAAATGAGAGGTGGAATATACAGGGCTTGTGCTCATTGTACGCTAATCTTGGATGATTTTTTTTCACATTCCATCTGATCTGCCCAGTAAGTTGGGCAGCTCTGGGTGAGCCCTGATGGGTCTTTCTCAGCTCCATCTTCTTCGAGCTATGGAAACGCTCTTTTTTTTCTTTTTATGGGAAGCTTTTGTGTTCTATTTTGTTGTTTATAAAACCAGCTTTCCATGAGATGCCAGTCGCTGTATCTTCATCTGGCATCCATCTGATTCTCCTGACCTCCCTCGATCTTCAGAGGAAGAAGGGCGACCCGCTTCGTGTCTACATGGATCTCGAGGCCAGCCGGAGGCCTTCAGGGCTTGAAGATATCTTCATCGGCTACCATGTCAAGGATGACGTTCAGACAACTTACGCCGGGGCGCAGTTCCACAACAACAGGAACTACCACGTGTCACCCTCCAAGAGAAATGTGGGTCCTCTCTCTCTCTCTCTCTCTCTCTGCAAAACCCATGATGCCAGTGCTTCCATATTTATGGTCCTCGTTCATCATGAGCTGTTAGAAAACCCTGTTCTTTTCTATATCGGTCAACTCCTTCTTGCCTGCATTGAATTATTGGCCGTGGTCTTAGATGGTCTGGTTCTGATCGCCGGCCACACAGGGAGCCAGCATGTGAGGGAAATTCTGCTGGAATGAATTATCATTCGTTACTCGTATGTGAAAAAATAATAACCCCAGAATAGAATGATGATCGAGAAACCAAGTTTTTTGGGTTCTATAGGTACTATTTATTGGATTTTTTTTTCCTTTTGATGTAGAACAGTTTCTCTAAAAAAATCGTTTCTGGAAGTGGCTGGCTCATCTTCGTGGTCTTTTTTTTCTCAGGACACTCTGATTTACTGGTCCTCTTCCCGGTGCCTCCCCCGCCGGGACCAGCTCGCGAAGAGCTTCCTCTCCCTGGTTCCTCACCACTCCTTCGGCAAGTGCCTGAACAACGTGGGCGGCCTCGACATGGCCCTGACCTTCTACCCGGAGTGCTCCGCCACCGGCGGCGCCGCCGAAGCGCCTCACTGGTACGACCACCTGCACTGCTCCATGTCCCACTACAAGTTCGTCCTCGCCATCGAGAACACCGCCGCCGACAGCTACGTGACGGAGAAGCTCTTCTACCCCCTCGACGCCGGCGCCGTGCCCGTCTACTTCGGCGCCCCCAACGTGGCGGACTTCGTCCCCCCCAACTCCATCGTTGACGGCTCCAAGTTTTCCTCCATGGAGGAGCTGGCTGCTCATTTGAAGTCCCTGGCCGTTGACCCAGTCGCCTACGCCGAGTACCACGCCTGGCGGCGCTGCGGGGTCCTGGGAAACTACGGCAAAGTCCGCGCCGCTAGCCTCGACACCCTCCCTTGCCGGCTCTGCGAGGCCATCAGCAGGAAGGGCGGGAAGCTGGCCGGAAGTCGTTGACTTGCCACGCCCTGCCCCCGTTTCTGTGAACTACTATTCTTGTTGGTTATTCTGATCATACGGATTTCAGATGGGTCTTCAGTTTCGATCCTGGAATTCCCTTCGGATGCTTCAAAACGTGTTTTTTTGACGTCATTAATAGCAGGGGAGGTCGCGGGGACCACCGCTTGACTTCGGGCGGCGCCACCTCTCGTCTTGACCACGATACTGACAGGAGAGAAAATAATGGAAGAAGTAACGGGCTTCTATTCGGTCCCGCTAGACCCATTAATACTCCATTTATGTGGTTGTGGACTCTCTCTCTCTCTGTCTCTCTCTAGACTCTCCACTTACTCCTCATACTGTTCTCAAGAAAAAAATAATAGAAAATACGTTAAATTGAAAAATGTCCACATCATACTATTTTTTAGTGTGTCGCCTTGAATTGCGAATGAGACATTTCTCACTCTTCACTCTCTCTCCTGAACCGAGTCAATGGTATGACTTTCAGGATTCAGTTGATTGATGACTCTTCGATCACCATGTGAGAAATATTCTTCTAATATTCGGTTCCTGTTCAGAGGATTATGTTTAGTTTTAAAAAATATATATTAATAAATCCGCATTAATAAGAGGAGACTAGTCAATTGACAAATACGTTTAGAGAGCATTATATCCATTAGTTGTGACAATATCGATCATTTTTATATCCTTTTTTTCCATGTCAATTAGGTCATAAATTGCAAAAAATAATAAATATTTTTTATAAATTACAGAATAATGTACTCCAAAACACTTTTGGTTATTTTTTGCAGGCTCTGTCATTTGCATTAATAAAATTTTTTAAAAAATTACAATAAAAATAACTTAAAAATATATATAGTTATTCGATAAATATAGATAAAACGGCACTTATTTCATTCGCAGAAAATGGTCTCAATAGTATACTAAAGACTCTGATACAATAGTTTCATTTATAAAAATTGTCAAAAAATATGATATTAGTCGCATCATATAAACAAATTCAGTTCAAACAGCATAAAAGTTAATCTGATCGATGCAGTCTAAGAAACATACGTCGAATAATTTGATCGATTAAATTCGAATCAACTAAAAATGAATAAAAATGCCAAAGAAAGTCTTAAAAGATTTAATAATACAATGAATGACAATTTAAGTAGGCCCATGTATTGGATCGAACCTTTAAATGCGACATTCTTCAAGGTTCACTCCACTGCTTCATACCACAGCAATGAATAAATTAACTAAAGAAGGCAATTATTTCAGACAAGGATGCCTCATTCAAGACCGGGAGATGGTCCCCGAGGGGTGGGAAGTCAACCCTCTCAAAAATTCCCAAGAACTGGCTCGAGGCTGATCTTATTGGGTCCGACAGACGAATCATAAATTGGAATATTTATGAAACAAATACAGCGCGTGATCTGATCGGAGGAAGCTGATGATACATAGCCGATGATTGCCCGCCAACCTGTAAATTTTTATATGATAAGGCGACCGAACCATGGAAAAATAACGACGGAGGAGGAGGGGAGTACCGGAGAATCAGGGCGCTTCCTCTAGCAGGTCCAGGAAGAGGATCTCTTGATCAAGGGCTTCATCGCCTTGTCCTCCTCCAGGGAGATCATTCCCAAATGGGAAGGGTCTTCGAGCATCATCTTGGCCACCAGATACCCACCGATCGACCACGTTTGGAACTTCCTGGCCTGCTTGCCGACGTACCGGCCGAGCTTGCCGTCGTAGTACTCCGGCCAGCCGTCCTTCTGGAGGCGGCTCTCCATGAGCTCGATGGCTCTCCGGGCGATCTGCGGCCTCCCCGTCTTGATGCAGGCCGCGGTCAGCATCCACAGGAGCACTGCAGGGGAGAGCATAAGAAAAAGAAGAAGATGAAAAATATATATATCTTTTGAATATTTGAAGATGCTGTTTGATCGGCCCAACAAATTCTATCTGAATAAAATATATCAGCCATAAATACGCATATACATAGAAAAAAATATGAATACACCTAAGTATGTTAATGTCATACATATATATATATATACACATACCTATACATCGATGTAATATGCGCGTACATTGTAAGCATACACGTATACATACACATACGCATCACTCTTCATACACACCCATAATTCCTATTTCCATACTTACATGGAAATTCTTATACAAGTATGGGGGGGGAGAGCGAGAGAGAGAGAGAGAGAGTATGAAGGGAGGTCAATAGAACACACCATTAGTATTAGGATGAACAAACAAAAGAGAACAATAAAGGGAATAAGTGAATTATGTGAATATAAAACTAGAAATATGCGAATTCCACTTTAAAAGGAATTGCCCAGAAAAAAAAAGAAATAAAGATCCGGATGAACAAACCTGGCCAGGATCCTCCGTTGTGGTAGCTCCATCTGGTGTTTTTGGGATCACAGCCGGTCACTATTCGCCACTCATGGCTCTCAATAGCAGGATAGCAAACCTTCAAAGGCATTTCTCCAACTAGCTCCTCCCACCGGGCTTCAAGGAGATCCATAATCGCCATAGACTGCTCTGGAGTGGCAAGAGATGATAAGATCGCCATGCAGTTGCCTAGTGCAAACCATCGGAAGTCCATCATGGCCGGGCCCACATTTCCGAGGAAGTAGCCGCCACGAGTCGGCATAAAGTCAAATACCCAGTCGGGGATCGAATCAGGAATCACATTGAATTTGTTGACTGCTGTGTGGGAGTACTCCTCAGTTTTATAACGATAGATGTCGTTCAGCTGCTGGAAGTCGATCCAGAAGTAACTTCGCATGTGATAGCTCAAGGCATGTAGGCGTTTCACAATTCGCTCGATGAATTCCTTACCTTCTGCATCGTGTTTCAGCAATGCTAGAGCACATCTTAAGGCCATGAAGAAGAGGGCTTGGATTTCGATAGGATAGCCATATATACCCTTCAAAGATGCATTTGTATCACATGAATATCATATTGTGAATCCAATATGCAACTAAGAAAGGTGAAGTTAATTTATTATAACATTCATGCTAATTTTGATAAAACTCGGTTCACATTATTCCAATGTGGACAAACCAGAATACTTCCATGAAATCGAAAATCTGGAACTGCTTGTACATTTTAATATCTGAAAATTAAAAAAGTTGGTTTAAATTATCGGATTAAAATTTTGCTCCGCGAAAAGCACAGGTTTAAGACTCCGCGAAAAATGAACTTTTGCTCTTTATGAGGAAGAAACTTTCATACACATGAAAATTTAATAATGCCGTTTTTCCCCTGATGTGGTAAATCTAACCACCGTTGCATAAGATGATAATAAATCACAAAGAGTTGCGTAAGGAGTTATTTACAATCCAACATCAATAATCAAAAACAAACAAAATAAGCTCTCGTAACGCTCTGCAACCAGGCCAGCTTATCTAGTGAATGATGAAGATATGAGATGGAAATATATGCTGACAGGACCGTCAAATACAAGCAGGCATGGAATAGTAGGAACTCTAGGTGACAGTTATAATGATGGACTCTTATGGAAAGAAAGTTTATAGAGAACCCGTTTTATTCTATAAGACAGGAAACTAAGTGATATGCAAATCCACCAGACATTATTGTTTGATCTAGATCAAAGTTTCTTCTTCTTATGTTATTGTGATCATCCACGAAAGAAGGAACAAAAGGTTCTATTATCATTTTCAAAAAATCATAAACAGCCAAGTGCAGATAAGGCAAAGAATGATAACAAATTGACAAAACCGCAAGTTTTGCAGTACGCTCTAAAATAAGAAAAACATTTCAGTAATGGATTGAATGAAACTGAGCCTCAACAAAAACAAGTGCACTTCAACAAAAAACAAGGCATGCATGTCATGATCGTCGACTTCAACCTTACATCTAATAACTACAATTTAGTCATGAGTAAGACAAGATTGTTTTGAAGAAATATACCGTTCACCAATAATGAAAACACATGACCCGTCACTTATTCTAGGCTGTTCCTGTTATAAAAGAGAATTGAAAACTCACTAGAAAGAGTAAACAGCTGTCTAAATTAAGTGACCGAGATGATGTTATGCACTCTTCCGTGATCAATATATTTTTGTGAAGTCGTCTAGATTAAGTGAGAATTAACGTTAGTAGAATATCTGGGTAAAGGGTAATAACATTGGGATACAGGACGAAGACAAGCAAATAGTTACAACAACTGATCAAAAAGATATGACTAAGGTCAAGAGGTTCACGGTTTCAGGACTTCACGCCTTATCCTATGTTGAAAAGCATAATGAACGCTTATGGCGTGTTAAACACAGATATACACCAGAAAACAACAGAGAAGTCAACGGCATATCTGTGCACCATAGGGTTCCTCAGTTACAGAGTTGGAGTCCCGGCCAAGACAAATTTTTGAATGTGGATCATTGAACATAGAAGACAGCATTCAAACAAAACCTTAAAAGTAGAATGGATTAGATATCATGAGAAACATACCATTCTTCGATCAATCATACAGCAACCGTCAGCACAGAGCAAGGTAGGAAATGTGTCAAAACCCTCTGACAAGCACAGAGATAGTATGAGTCTGATTCCCTTTTGACAGTCAGGCGTCTCTGCCAACGACATATCACCCGTCGATTTTGTATAAGCACGAAGAAGGATGATCCACCAAAATCCAGAGTCGACGGGAGCCACTCTTCCAATGGCGCTTTCTCCAAAATCCGCAATTAGTGTGTCTGTTTTTCTGACCGGATCATGCAGAACCTTGAAGCTGGCAGGCATGACTCCTTCCCCAAGCTTGAAACGATCAACTTTCTTCTCCCATCCTTGAAGGTGGAGAGTTTTGAGTAGGAAATTTTTAACTATGTCAGGCTCACCATTCATTAGAAAAGCGAGTGCACTTGGTACAAAGTCTCGGACGAAGACCTGCCTCATATATAATCGTCATCAGTGATGGCAAGAGGTCGAAAGTAGTTTCTACAGAGGTTTTATGCGACGGCAGAGTGGTGGGCTACCTGATCGTAATTCAAGACCTCCTCTGATGCATGATCATAAGCAGCTATGGTTCCCACCGGCTGTCCCCGGAAGTACACGATGGACCTTGTGAGGGCTTCCCAAGCATCGGCCACCATGGGATGAGGCTCGAAGGAGCACCGGGCGGAAGAAGCCGGTGTGTCAAACCCCGACCGCACTGCCGTCCTCGGAGAGTAGATACTATCCAAGGCATCCAGGCCTCTGATGTTGGAGATTGACAGTTCGCTTAATGACCTTTCGTCAAACGATCTCTGCCGCTCGATGTTCAACCTCGGCTTATCGAGAAGCCTCATCAAATCGAAATCATCCGCTTCCGCAACGGAGCTACGCGGGTCCGCCAGCCGGAAACCCGGCTCCCTCATCCCATCCATTTGGCTTCCTCAACCGCAGAGAAGAGAGATACCACTAATCAGCTACCGACTACAGGACCTTCAGTCCTGCACAGAATGATCCGATTGAAACGCATGAATGTGCAGCTTCAGAAGAAAAAAAAAAAAAGGAATTACAGACCACTTGCATGAGGATTCTCCGAAAAACGCAAACCACATTGCGAATACAAATGCTTCAAATGGCACAGACTGTCGCGGTGAAGAGATCTGTTGCAGGAGAACGATCTGAGACGCTCGGAAAATCAGTGAGTTCCTCCACAGCTCCGACAGAACGGAGAGAGGAGAGACAACCGGCATATAATGTCCGGAGTCGTCCCGAATTGACGTAAATTAATCTCGAACAAACCAGGAGGAGAGCAAGGTGGCATGCATCCAAGATGGAAAAACAGGATCAAAGCATGAACAAAGTGGGAAAGAGATCAAGGGAAATCCATCTGAACGCAGAGAGAGAGACAAGAGAACGACCAACGTCGGCACGGTTGAGCTCCCTCGCGCTGTTCTTCCGCAGAGAACTCCCTGCCTTGGTGATGGCGAGGAGGAGATGAGGTAGGGAGGGAGATGGCCCGGAGCGGGGGACAAGGAAGAGGCCTGGGAAGGTAACTAAAAAAAAAAAAAGGTACAGGTGGCAACGTTAAGCAGCTCTGTTCATGGATCTCTACCCAGATATGTATCTAGGAACAGACGCAATGAGAAAGACGCAGATGGTGGGCCCACAAAACGGACGGTCTGCAGTCGCCCTCCCGTCAACGTATGTTTTTTATACACATCGACACGTACAAATCATCTGTCGTCGCGCAGTGCGTCTTACTGTATGTCTTCTTGTTCGTTTCTCCTCCTTATGGCGATGCGGCAGGAATTGTCAACTAAAAAGCACGCCGGAACCCCAAGAAATCATCTCGCTGAGTCATCGAGGGTGGTGAGAACTGCGAGTCTCGGCGGCTAATCGTCCTGAACACAACCTGTTCGATGGAATGCCGACGAGAACCAAACGCTCGACACTCGACGTGACAGAGATTGGCTGGTAGCGACGATGGAGCCCTCTCACAAGAACGCTCTGTTTCTTGTCTGAGGATCTCCGTGTCTTCATGTTCTTTCATAAGAACCAACAAAAAAAGAAAAAAAAAAAGCCAGCCGAGGAGCTCGTTGCGTGAGATCTGTTCCCGATGCTTCCACGAGCTTTCAGAGTATGTATTTTCGCATCAAGTTCCCATGAAACTCATGGGACATGAACAGGAGAGCGTGTGGGTTCTTCTAAGTCCTCAAGAGGAGGATGAGGATGGAGATAAGTCTCTGGGCGGTCGTATTTCTCAGGCAGACTCTGGAGGTACAACTGGAGGAGGACACAGATGATCATATCCGGAAATGATCAACAGGAAGTCATGGGGCCTATTCTAAACCCTGCAATTTTTTTATTTTTTTATTTAATTGAGTGAAAGCTTGCCCTCGATGGGGTCAGACTAGAGGATCTCATAAATGGACAAATCCGGAAATAATCAGCTGGAGGTCACGGCAGTTCTTCTGAACCTGCAAGAGGATCAATGGAGGCCAAACCGGTGGAAAATTACCCTTTATGGGGTACGACTGCAGGATCACAGAAATGATCAAATCCGGAAGCAATTCAACAGGAAGTCAGGTGGGTTCTCCCAAATCTGCCCTTGAATGAATGAGGGTTTAGCTCTGATAAATTATGCTTGTCGTGCAAAAAATTGGCGCCACTGATGGGGTAAATTCTATGAGAAAATGAATGACCAAGTTGGGAAATACTCAACAGTTGGGTGTTCATGAGGGTTCATCTAAGCCTACAGACGGGATCAATAAAAAGGCTAAACTCTGAAAAAATATATTTTTTCTTGGGTGAAAAACCAGAAATCCAGAAATAACCAGCTGGAGGCCATTTGGGTTCTTCCAGATCTTCTGCATGTTTAACTCCAAGAAGTTACATTATTTTCTCCTGAGAAATATTTACCCTTAGAGGGATAAATTACGGGTGGCATAAATGAGAAAATCAGGAAACAATCAACTGGAGGGCATGTGGGCCCGGCATCTGGGTTCTTCAGAACCTGCAAGGGGATGAATGAGGGCTAAACTCCGATAAATTATACCTACCAGATAAAAAAAAAACCCTTCGCGGGTAAAAATTCCCAGCCATTATATCTCCGGAGAGAAGAATGACGCACGAAGTCAACCGTCTGAGAGCCCTCGGAGGCCCTACAAGGCACGCTCAAAAATATCTGACCGGGCGGCCAGAATTCGTATGCTATTGAACACATCTCGGCGGGCATTACATGCTCTAAAGTAGAAATTTTTAAAGGGCTTCTGCAGGCTGCTAGACAGCTGGAGGTCACCCTCCATCAACATTTAAACCCTTTTACCGTAAATAAATTTCCCCATTGACCCAGCTGTCAGCTGCACATGCCATGGCTGTAAATTTTTCTGCCGCTCTCTTTGTCGTTACCGGAGGGTCTGCTTGTGGGGATACTCCAGGGACCCAGATGCTAATGGGATCCTCCAAGATTGACCGTTTCACTGGTCTCCGAGCTCCACAGCGCCGGCAGCGATGGCTGGCCGCGGCGGCGGCGTGGGCTTCAGCCTTATGATTCTTCTCCGGTGGCTCACGGCTGTCGGCTATCTGAGGTTCTGGAAATATCCTGGTTCTGAGTTCTCTATCACTTTTTTTTCAATAAATTACGAATTAAAGGTCTGTCTAATGAGGCCAAGTGTCGGCCCGTCATTTGGCGGTCATTAACTGGTCCACGTGGAGATGGGGCCCACGGGACCAGCCGGCATCCTAGGTCGTTTGTGGGCCGCTTGGTCGTGAGAGTTCCGAGCGGTATAAATCGCCTTTTCCTCGAGAAAAGCCCACCGACAGCTAACAGCGTGGCCCACTGTGGGCCCATTAAGGCCCAAAAATGAGCGGAGATGCCGCTGCAGCTCGGAGCAGCTTTAATGGCGGCCGTGCTGTTACAGAACGGTGAATGGGGAGCAGCCAGCCGCCCTATAAAATGACGCGAGGCTCCGTCTTTCTCTCTCCGTGTCCGCCAGCCGCTGGTTTCTCTCGCAGGGATGGCAGCCGTGCGGAAGCTCTTCTGCGTCCTCGTCGTCTTCCTCCTCCTCTCCCTGGCGGTGCTCGCAGAGGAGGCCGGCGCCATCGCCGGAGACGTGAGCCCCCCCTCTCTCTCTCTCTCTCTCTCTCCCTACAATGCTTGCCGTCGCCGGAGAAGATTGCCGGAGAGGAGACGAGACTGAGCGTTTCTTCTTTGTCGCAGGTCCCCGGCGGCGCCGGTCGGCTCCCCCCGCAGAAGATAGGTACGTCAATTGAGCACAGAATCTCCAAGTTTCTGTTTTTCTTCTAAGCGAGAGGGGAGACCTCGTGGATGAGGAAGGGAGGGAGGGATGCAGTGGATTTCTGACGGTGTGGGGGATGGATGGGCGGCAGATTGCGGGTTCGCGTGTGCGCGGCGGTGCTCGAAGACGTCGAGGAGGAACATGTGCCTGCGGTCCTGCGGGGGATGCTGCCGCAAGTGCCAGTGCGTGCCGCCGGGGACCGCCGGCAACAAGCAATTCTGCCCCTGCTATGCCAGCATCCGCACCCGGAACGGCCTCAAGCCCAAGTGTCCATGACACCTCTCTCTCTCTCTCTCTCTCATCGGCTGCATCTTGAGCTGCCGTGATTGTTGCTGTTTCTCCCACTCCCTATGGCCTCTCGCTGAGCTTGCTCTCTGTGTTCTCAAGAGCGTAAGCGTTAGCCGCTGCTTCCAAGAGATCTCTCCGTCTCTCTCTACCCACTCTATCTTCCTCGCTGTGGCCACTTGTTGGTGTCCTGAACTAGCTTTGTGTTGAGTAGCTGCTTCCAACGGCTCCTTCTCTCTCTCTCTCTCTCTCTCTCTCTCTCTCTCTCTCTCTCTCTATCTCTCTATCTATCTATCTATCTATCTATCTATCTATCTATCTACCTATCTACCTATCTCTCTCTCTCTCTCTCTCTATCTATCTATCTCTCTCTCTCTCTCACTCTCTCTCTATCTATCTATCTCTCTCTCTCTCTATCTATCTATCGATCTACCTCTCTCTCTCACTCTCTCTCTATCTATCTCTCTCTCTCTCTCTCTCTCTCTCTCTCTCTCTCTCTCTCTATCTATCTCTCTCTCTCTCTCTCTCTATCTATCTATCTATCTATCGATCTACCTCTCTCTCTCACACTCTCTCTATCTATCTATCTATCTCTCTCTCTATCTATCTATCTATCGATCTACCTATCTCTCTCACTCTCTTTCTATCTATCTATCTATCTATCTCTCTCTCTCTCTCTCTCTCTCTCTCTCTCTCTCTCACTCTCATATCGGTAAAAATGCTTTCTCAAAGTGCGTGCCAAGGAGTACGGCCGATCCGACGTCCGCATGTTGGGCCTACGTTGGCCGATATGCGTTTAGGTGTCAAATCAGGCCCACTGACGATGGAAAAATAAGATCGGGCATGCGGTTGTCTACCGCTGGAAACGATGCTGGATATGGCACGTTATCACTAAATAGAACTGCTTCATTGGGATTTTCCTCCCGTTTAAGCCATTTTCAGTATTTTTATTCGCGTTGACTCGGAAATTCAACAAATGGAATCGCATTGGGCAAGATGGCCAAAATTTCTGATTTTTCGCGTAAAAAAATATAGAAGGGAAATTTTCAGGTGAAAGTCAACCTGGTGCCTACATGTGCCCCACGCATTTCAATCCGGAGACGCTATAAAACGCACCGTTTTATTTTCTATTTTAGAACAGAAAAATACGGGCTCATGTACACTGAATTCATCTTACAGGCATATGAGGAACACAAAAAAAAAAATCTTTCAAATGCGAGTCCGAATCTGTATGGGTTGACCGCCCTCAGGTCAAATGGTTGACTTGTTGAGTCAGGTCAAAAGGCAGCCGGCTAGAACCGGGCCCAGCAGCGGGTGCACTGCGCGATGCAGTCCCCTTTGCAGTCCACGTTATAACCCAGGACCTTGGGGTTCCTCACGAGCAGCTTCGTCAGGGCCTTCCCTTTGATCCCCCAGCTGCTCTTCAGCAGGCCGACGTTGACTTTCACCTCCTCATCCAGACCGCACCCCAGAACTTCGGGAAACTTCTTCAGCAACTTGCGAAGGTCGTCGTCGGAGAGGCCCAGATCTCTGAGGTAGGTCAACGTCTCACCGACGGCTTCGTAGCTGGGGAGCTGACTTTCTCTCTCTTCTCCCCAGTAAGGAGAGTGGACCCACCCGAAGGCCTTCCCCAGCATAGAGTCGGCTTCCTCCGCGGTGAAGTCCAAGGAGGAGACCAGGCGCCTGCACTCCTCCCACGCCTTGGTCTTCTCCCCGTCCTCGAGGAGGGCGGCGGATAGGGTTTTCTCGGCCGAGAGCAGCCGCCACTTTCCACTTCCGGTCACCTCCCTCCCAAAGATCCTGCACCCTCCTCTATTCGCTGCCAGATTTGGCACTGAGCTAGGAATGCTCAGCTGAGAGATAGAAAGATACAGTCAGTAGAGCTGATCAACTCTACTCACATGGGTCAATGGAATGATGCAGCAATCCGTCTAATTCATCACATCTGTGCATTATATATATATTTGACTGATTAATATTTCCGGAGAAAAAAATAATAAATTTACTTCGATAAGGTTGGCAAAATATTTCACGAAATATGCAGCAAGCATCCCGAATCAGTAACTATAAATGGAAGAAAATAAAGACTTACAGAGTGATAACACCGGGATCTTGTAGATTCTGCAGCCGACAAGGGCAACAGAGGCATTCTTCCCAGCATCGCTAAACATATAAAAGCCACAAAAATGTTAAAAAAAGATGTAAAAAAAGAAGAAAACAAAGATTGTCCGGAACAAGAAGGAAGAAAATAAAAAACAGAGCTATTAAAACGAAGGGAAAAAAGAAGAACTGAATTCGAGGAAAGAGGCGGGGATAGTCTCTAAGAAACAGGTCTTTCAACCTACATACATACATACATGCATACTGAAGTAGTTCATCTTAGGTTTTACTCAAACGATGACGAATAATTAGAGGATTGAGAAGTGAAATGATGAGATCAGATAGCTAAAAAAGATACTCCCTGGAAGAATCTGCTCAGTAATGGGGAAGAACGAATCATTGATTCTTCTATAAGAGTGAGGGCAGCTTTATCTTGGGTTCAAGCAGATGGAACTCTTTAAATTGGTGATGGTAAGTGAGATGGGAGTGAATCGGTTCAATAGAGACAAATACTTTATATATATATTTTTAATGCCAAATATTTTAGTGAGATTGTCAGAGCCGCTGTAGAAAATTCAGCAGACCCATGCACTGTGATTAAACTGTAGAAAGGATTCACCAAAAGCTGCTCTACCTTTTTACTCTTGATCTATTTTTGACAGAGCCCAGATGAATGATCCAGAAGAAAATTTTACATGCTCTAGGTACTGATTTTCTCTAACCCGATCTCTGAGGAACATCGAATTGTCCAGTTTGGAAAATATCTATGAATACGTCGCAGAAAATAAATAGTTCCCAGATTGAGGGTAGCTCTTGAGTGTTGTTCAACACACAGATTTGGCATTTTTTCTGAAACTAAGGCTTTTGTTAAGTTCGATCAAGGGTTTTTTATTGTTCTACTCAGCGAATAGCTAAAGTCCTCCCTGAAAAGAACAGTAACAGATTGAAAATTCTTCTGGGAGCTGACCTTGGTAAGGGTGATTACCTAGTTCTCATGCCTCGTGATCAGTTCCCCAAACAGGAACGAAATTTTGTTGACAGAGAAATATGAGGATGATCTTTTCAGAATACTCTTCAATAATTTAATTCGATTAAAACCAGTTTTAATGGACATTTCTCTCGAATATCCTGAAAATCCCAATTAGGGGAAAATTTTTCGCGGGAAAAATAGAAGCCATTGAATAAAATTATAATATGTATGAATTGTTACTCAATGATACAGAATAATGGAATCATTCGGAAAGAAGTCATGAAGGAATTCGAATCACTGAAGAGATCACAGTTCGAGCAGCGGAGATCAGAAACGAAACAACAGGGAAGCAGAGAGCACTAAAACTGAAAAAAATCGGCCCAAGCGAAGAAAAAACGCTTCCGGAGACCATGTGGAGCCCGGAGATCCTTCCATTGATGACGACAGTGATGAGAATGGGGGGAAACTCGAGTGAGAAGGAGATTACCTGGAGAAGACATTCTGATTCCACAGAGCACGTCGTCTCCAGTGGAAACCCCCGGGATGCCGGAAATCGACACCCTCGCCAATCCGCCTCCTGAGGACCCATGAGAGGCGCCTCTCCCCTCCACCCAAGAAGGCATGGAGACGACGAGACGAGCGATTATAGTTAGCCCCTAGAAAAAAATAAAATTTAACATAAAACCTTTTAAAAGTCATATATACACACATACTTTTTCCCTCCGACCCAGCCACCTTCTGGCCGGAGCTAAAGCTGACATACTCAGCCGATAAGTATAATGGGCCTGTGGATAAGCTGGACCATAATGGGCATACATGGTATGGGCCTTAATGGCTCAATAATGGGCCAGCCTTGTTTCAGAAAATAAGCTAGGATAGTCCAATAAGATTGATTTATGGGCCATATGGGCTGGTATATCTTAAAAGCATGCATGAGTAGCCCAATATGATGAATAGTGGGCCTAATAGACTGGGCCTGAGTATTTTTACATGTAATAACCCAGGTAAATAATGGGCCCATTTGGACAGTATATAAGATGGAGTTGGGCTCAATACCCAATTGTGGTATTAGAGGGCCATAATGGGCCATACTTGTTTCACGAAAAGATCGGATAGTCCAATAAGACTGATTTATGGGCCTATATGGGCTGATGTATATTGAAAGTATGCCAGGGGCAGCCCAATATGCTTTTATAAGGGGCCATGTGTCCTGGCAGCCCAATATGTAGACCTCGTTTAGGAGCTGGTCATGGCCAGCGACGTAGGAGATGGCGTCTGGGGGGGCGGCTCCGTCGCTGCGATGCCGAGGGCGGGAGGCTGGAAATCCCATTAGATTGGGCATTTCAGAGCGGAGATCAGCAGAACGGCTGCTCGGACGAGAGGCGGCGAGTAGCTTGCCGCTGATCGAGGACTAGGGTTTTCGTTTTACAATTCCATCAGTCTCCGCGACGAAGAAAGGTCGGTCCTTGTGCATGATTCAGCCCTCTCTCTCTCTCTCTCGCCGTCCTCGATGTGCTCTGGAACGGCGTGCCCCAGGCAGTGTTCGTTCTTGTAATCTATTCAGTGCTCGCCCATTTTCTAGACTGTGTGGTGTTTTGTGCTGCGCTGCAGATTGCAGGGGGCGCGAGGGAACATCATGGAACAGAGGCTGGCGAACAGCGGGCGCATGACCGTCAACGAGAAGAAGTTCATAGAGAATGGGGTGCTGTCAGAACTGAGAGTCGATGGCCGTCAGCCCTTCGATTATCGGGATTTGACCATTGATCTTGGGAGGCGCGTAAACCATTTTTTCTCTTAATTATCTCTGAGCTGGGCGAATTTCCTGTCTAACATTTAAAATTTTGCTGTGATCTCAGAGAGGATGGTCAAGCGCAGGTGCATCTCGGCCAGACTCGTGTTATGGCCATCGTGACCTCTGAACTTGTTCAGCCGTATCGAGATCGGCCTTATGAAGGGACGCTATCGATATTTACCGAGTTCTCGCCCATGGCTGACCCATCCTTCGAGGCAGGTCGACCTGGAGAACTCGCCGTTGAGATGGGACGGATAATCGATAGGGGCCTCAGGTAAATCTCGTCTTCACACTAGTGGACTTGAGAATTCTGTTCTGTCCTAGTTCAGTCTCGCTCTATCTAGTTTTGCTTTGAAAGGTCGAGTTATCTGATAAGCTCGGATCACGGAATCCATGAAGGTTCGCTCCAGAAGTGCTTCCAATTGCTGCCATTAAACATCTGCAGAAGGAAAATCTTAGAATCATTCACACCAAGAAACCGAAATGCTAAAGATTCTAACCTTCAAGCTTTTTATGGAGAACCTAGTATTCTTATGGCGATATCTGAAAATCAATTACAGGGAAAGCTGGGCAGTGGACATGGAATCTCTCTGTGTAATTGCGGGGAGATTTGTGTGGGCCATTCGCATTGACCTTCAGATTCTTGACAATGGGGGGTAAGCTGTGAAATGCCAACATTCTGCAACAGATGAGCGCGGCTTGAACCACTGTCCAACTCTAGGTATCTCATTCAGGAACCTTATTGATGCCGCTAACGTAGCTGCTCTAGCTGCTCTCTTGACCTTCCGAAGGCCTGAATGTTCCATAGAGGGAGTAGACGCCCAAGAAGTTACCATGCACCCCCCAGAGGTTAGCCTTAACCTGTGCGTTTGAGCATGATAACATAGCATCTTGTCTTTTCTTTTACATGCACTCTGCATAGTCTGATGAGGATTTTTAATTTCTTTCCTCTCCTCATGCTTAAACAAGAAATAGATCCACTTCGTGTGATCATCCATCATCTTCCTATGGCAGTCGCTTTCTTAGCATGATAATATAGGGCATTCGATCTTTCTTTTTTTGAATTAGTGGGTTTTTAATTTCCTTTTTTCTCTATTTTTAAACAGGAAAGAGAACCACTTCCTTTGACCATTCACCATCTTCCTATCGCAGTCACTTTTGGGATCTTCAATGAAGGCAACAATCTAGTATGTAGCTGTTCCACTATTTTTTGCCAACTTTCCTCTGTTGGTCTTTCTCTCTGATGGTACAGTGCTGGATGCAGGTGATAGATCCCAATCACCATGAGGAAGCTGTCATGGCGGGACGGATCACGGTGACCATGAATTCTAACGGTGAAGTCTGCAACATCCAGAAGGCTGGCGGTGAAGGCATCCTGCCAACTGCGATCATGCAGTGTTTAAGGATTGCTTCAACGAAAGCTGCTGAATTCAGCGCCCAAATCGAGACATCTGTGAGTAGGAACATCATGCAGTGAACCCAGATATCGTTATCTTCTTAGAAATTCCTTATTTTAAGTATTATTATTTCTGAAATTGGCTGAGAGTGGAATAATTCCTTATATTTTAAGTCACCGGTTTTATTTTTTCTACTGGTGTGGGATTATTTCAGCATGCCTCTTTGAGTAATTCAACTCAGAATCATTTGGGAATAAGTGGGCTCCCTCCAATGTTGGTTTGTTCTGGTGGGCCTTCTTCATATGGAGGTTGACTTTCGAATCTTGTCTTCTGAACGACAGAAATAGAATGTAGAAAGTCATAGAGCAATCGTCAGTAGTGATACTAAATTACGGTATCGGGTCATTCTGCTCACTATCCACAAGAGGAGTAGACTCATCTACATAAAATAACCGCATAATTTTTTTTTAATTCTTTCTACTCTTGAACAGCTCCAACACGACGAACATGCAGATGATGTGCTTCCATTTACTTCTCCTTATCTTAATTTATGCGTTTTTTCAGGTAGATTCATACAAAGAAGCCAGATTATTGAGGCAAATCAAGCTGTACACGTCATTGTCATCATCTGCCACTCAAGATGATGCCCTGAACATCATCAGCATTGCGGAGGAGATTGACCAGTTAAAGTGCCGCATGGAGAGATTGAAGGCTGGACCTGATAGGAGCGACAACAATATTCAACGCTATGATGTTGGAATTGCCTCTGGTTCCTCTCGAGAGAAGATCTCAGGTGCTGGACGGGGAAAAGTCAACTCATCCATCGGTGGCCCTTTAAACTGGTAAGTACTGTTGACTCTACCTTTTCATTCGAATGGTCTCCCATGTTGCTCAAGTGTTCCTACAGGGGGTGTCAATTTGGCTGCCTTGTCATCACCCATGTGGCAACCGCTCTCTCTCTCTCTCTCTCTCTCTCCCTCCCCCTCATCGAGTCCAGTGGAGTCAAGAGTATGATAGTTTTCAGGACCATGGAAGTTCATCTGAAGAACAGATGAGCATATCGATAATTCAATTAGTTTGCCTGTAGCTAAAACCAAATAACCCACTCAATCTCTCTCTCTCTCTCTCTCTCTCTCTCTCTCTCTATATATATATATATATATATATATATACATATAAATATATACTTTTGGCTTTATCATGGATATTCTTCTTGACTCTTTTGGCTTTTTTGGTCTCAGGGATCCATACTCGAATGGCATCTCATCAGTTCTCCTTCGGAAAGCCATGGTCGCTCCTGGTATGAACACTTGGCCATGCATTAAAAATGGCTTCTTTTTGCATGGACCGTCTCATTTGTTCCCAGTACTCAATGCTCTCTCTCTCTCTCTCTCAAACTGATGTGTGTGTACGCACGTGCAGAAGCATCAACGGCGAGGGAGGAACAGGAAGGCGTGGGGAGAGGTCAAGAGCGGAAGGAAACTAATCGGGAGCAGTTTCAGGGAGATCGAAGGGCTGCTGGTTCTTCCCCGATGGAGGTGGGGTCTAGTTCGGGGCAGCCGAAGAGCACCCCCAGAAGCCTGAGAGACGCCGTGAAGCCCAAGCATCGGCGGAGAAAGTAGGCCCTGCGATATACTTCCGATACCATCTAATTCTGACCTGCCTGCCCCTTGGGGAGAGAGAGAGAGAGAGAGAGAGAGAGAGAGAGAGAGTCATGCACTGGTTTCCATTTACGGAAAATCATGGAGTCCGCTTATCTTCTTTCCCTCGATTAGTTTTCCTGGTCAATACTCTGAAGGCAGTTCTGAGTAAACAATGTCGTCATGAATCTCATTCTCTCTCGTCAAGTCAAAGAAGAGCCTGAAAATGGGCGAGTAGAGAGAGAGAGAGAGAGCTAAACGGGCCCCGAGGGCAGTAAACCCATAAATGGAAATGAGAAAAACCAATTTATTCTGCTACAGAGGGTTCCCAGAATCAGAGAAAAACATTCAATCGAATAAATAGGGCGAGTAGAGAGAGAAATCAAGAGGACTAAATGGGCCCCGAGCGCAGAGCGCTGTCGAGGTCTTCAATGAGGTCTTCCACGTCCTCGATGCCCACGGAGATGCGAATGAGGTCCTCGGTGAGGCCTCTGGCTTCTCGGACCGCCGCCGGGATGCTCGCGTGGGACATGAAGCAGGGCAGGCTTATGAGCGACTTCACGCTTCCTGGATCACCACAGAAGGGGAGAAGCCGTCATTCCAGCTGGATTTAGGGTTCTTCAGCCTGAGCCCCCCGGAAATATCTTGAATTGAATCCAAACCCCCCATTTTTTTCCGTATAAAGCTCGGATCTTTCTGAGAGTAATCACAGTGCAGGGGCTGAAGTTTAAAAGGAAAAACTT
This sequence comes from Spirodela polyrhiza, assembly GCA_024713555.1. Classification (NCBI taxonomy): domain Eukaryota; kingdom Viridiplantae; phylum Streptophyta; class Magnoliopsida; order Alismatales; family Araceae; genus Spirodela; species Spirodela polyrhiza. The sequence goes on from CM046540.1 coordinate 583,454, forward strand.
GGGTTTGTACGGGAACGTCAAGAGCAACAATGGGACATCACACCACTTAGCTTGGATTGGCCCTGAGCCTCAGTTTATTCTGACAATGCTCACAGAGCATGGGGGCTAGTAGCGAATTCGAGGTACTCACAGGGATTATAGCATAAAAAAAAAGTCTTTAGGGGCTATATGGGAATGCAAAACGTAAGAGTTGGGGCAAGCTATTACCGAAGCTGACAGTAATGCTGAAGTACTTGGTGGTTTCAACGATATGCTTCGAGAGAGCCAGCGATCCTGTCAAGAAGCTAAGAACAGACCCGGCGCCTTTTGCCTGCGAGAGAGAGAGAGAGAGAGAGAGAGAGAGAGAGAGAGAGTAAAGAGAGATGTTTCTAGATCGAGAATGACTGGTCTGATATCGATTCTTCACCGAGTACCTGGGAATAGTGCAAACTGCGGCCCGGGTGGCCAGGAAGCCCAGCATAGTTGACTCTCTTCACCCGAGGATGGGATGCCAAGAACTCAGCAATCTTCTGCGCATTTTCCTGAAAAATTCATGGAATGAACTCATTGCCGTCCGAGGGAAGAGGGTTCAATATGATTTTGGCGTCATACTTGAAGATGATCACGATTAACTCACATGAAATTCTAAAAAAATTATTCAAATTTATAGCCGTTGCCCAAAGAACATATAAAGCAAGGATCCACGAGGGGAGGGGTTTTCAGGAAAAGATGGGGCGAGATTTGATTCTACCTGCTGCCTCTCCACCCGCAGGGCCATGGTTTTGATGCCTCGGAGGCAGAGCCAGCAATCAAATGGAGCCAAACCAGAGCCTTCAGCATTCTGCAAGAACGCCAGATCTTTGGCCAATCTGCATGGCATATCATATCAAGCCACATCCAACTATTGATTATAAAATAATTTATCAGTCTGCAAAAGTCTCTCTCTGTCACACATACTATGAGAAAAAGATGGGTAGGGAGAGAGGGGAGAGAGAGAGAGAGAGAGAGAGAGAGACCTTTCCCCCTTGACAGCAAGAACGCCAGCCATTAAATCACTGTGCCCACTTAAAAATTTGGTAGCTGAGTGCATGACGATGTCTGCATTTGGGAGAGAAAAAGCATCATTCGCTGAGATGTAATGGGTGCAGCTTCTACTGTTTCATAGACTTGCAATAGAATATTCGCAATACACACCTGCCCCAAGCTCCAACGGACGTGATAGAACGGGAGACATAATACTATTATCCACCAACACAATGGCGTCATGAGCATGAGCTAGCTCCGAAATACTCTGAGGTAGAAAATGTAGCAGAAAATAAACATCGATCTAGGAGCAAGGAAAATGTAATAAAATAATCAAAAGCCATCAAAACCACAGATGATAGGTTGTTCTGTGCATCCTCGTTCGGTAGTCTAAGAAGTAGAATACACTCCTACATGACTCTCTCTCTCTCTAATTGAGAAGTATAAAATAGATGTATCAATTGAAATCAGAAAAATTAAGAATAACTTACGAAGATCCTAAGAATAAATTAAATGTTCTGATGAGGCGAAAGACCATTAACGAAGAAAGTTAGTTAATGAAATGACAAAAGTACATGTACAGAGTAACATTTAACGTTAAAATTTTAACTTTGAAAACACAGAATCATCTGAATAAATTTTCATTGAAATTGTTGCATACACGTATATCAGAAATTTGTAGCCGAGGATTCGTTGGGCTCTCTAACCACACTAGCTTTGTGCGGGGACCAATTGCAGATGAGACCTCAGCCAAATCTGAAGTATTAATGCGCCTGTTAGATGATAAATAACATAATTAAATTCATGGAAACATCCAATTTTATTCACAACTATTTAGTATCACAAAAAAAAACTCAGTAAATATCAAGCCTTACCTCACAGCTATTCCTTGCTTTGAGACGACCTTTGAGAGGAGCCGATCAGAACCACCATATATATCATCACCGGCAACTATTTCATCGCCTGATACCAGAGTTTGCCATCAGCAAGAGAAGCAGAGGAGTCATGCTCTGGAGATCAAGCACAAGAACCAGGTGAGGTAGGATACTACCTGCTTCAAGAAGGTGGGTCACGGCAGCTAAAGCAGCCATTCCGCTGGTGAAGCAAAACGCCCTGTCAGCCTTCTCAAGCTTGGCCAGGAGACTGATCACATGCAGCGCAAGATGAATTGGAATAAGAACTCTACAGAACGCTGATTATAGGAAGGAGAAATGGGATAAACACATTGTTATAGGGGGCCACATCCGACCACATCGGATGCCTGGAAATGTTACCTTTCTAAAACGTCTCGAGTTGGATTTCCACTTCTTGTGTAGTCATAAGGACCATTCTCTGTTGCTGAAGGCTGGAAAATTATTCGAGTGCCAGTAGTAAATTAATTTGTGCACCTGACAACTGTGCTTGAACACTGAAATTAATTTTAAGGCACCTAACTTGGGGAGGAACAGGATTTTCCGACTTCCAACATTAAAATTAGCCATTAATCAAACACCCAGAATAAAAATTCAATTCCAGAAATGTTCCTTCCGATTTTTAGCATAAAAACCCACCACAACAGAAGAACCCCATAATAGATGTACGTGGTACACCAAAATAAGATAAATTACAGAACAGGAAAGCATATCCGTGATGCCAATACGAATTAGTCTCAGATTGGCAGACGATGAAAATGGAGATTAGAAGGAATCCTACCTTCAATATGTAATGTACATGATCCTAGCACAACAAGAGGGTAAGTTTCCTCATCAGTACCTGCCTGAAAGTGGCCGTTTGGTAGAGAGGCGTGCTAAGAGCATCGTATGGATCGAACGAATTGCCAAAACTGGTTAGTATCGTGGATACGCTTGGATCCTTCTCTTTAGCCTCTGAAAATGGCAGGTTTAAAGAAAATGTAAAAACCTAATGGAGGAGATGGAAATTGGACGTCACATCACATCACATATTTAGAGACCAACCGAGGTTCGGTGGAGACTCAAGACAATCGTCCAAATCACTGCCCGCCAATGCTAAATTGGTCATGTCCCTGTCCCCCCTCAACTGTCCGCGGCACTTCAGGTCGATACTCCGGGTCGAAACTGACGCCGGGCAGGGTATGTTCCTTACGCTAGGAAAAGCCAGGGAACCCCTAGATCCCCAGGACTTGCTGAACACCTGCCAAAAAATCAGCCATGGATAAGGAGGCACGCAATCACCATCGAGGCGTAAAGATGATGGAATTGGAGCAAGACTGGCGAAACGGAAAGGAATCGAAGAAGACCGATCACCTGGAGGTGGGAAGTGCAGCCGCTGAAGCCTTTGGGAACCACGCAAGTCATCGGAACTAGACTCCGGGAGCTAGGGTTGGACTCCCTGAACTGGATGGAGGATGGCGGCGATGCGAAGCAGAATCCTGTTAGCCTGGCCCCCGAATGTTGGAGCTTCCTCTTCCCAGTTACAGTCGGCTGCAACGTAAGGGTATTTATGGCTTTTCCATCTCATCAACTACTTTTAAAAAGTGCATCCAAGGAGGCCCATTTAACGTAATGTGATCCAACAATTGCAGTTGGCGTCAAACGTGGCATGTGACGTAAGCACAAACGGGCTTCTCCCCGGCCCAATATAATGAACGCTAAAGGTGCAACCCTCTTGGCCCAATAGACCAGAGGTGGGTCCATAGAGAGAAAGAGCACACATCCTGCTGGGCAAAAAAGCTCAATAAAGGCCCAATAAAACAAAATAGGCCTATTTGGGCCCGAAGTCCAGAAAATAACTCTCTCTCTCTCTCTCTCGCACACAATGAGCCCAGGTGGGGGCCCATCTTGGGCCCATTGGCAATTCGTGTCTGGATTTTGAAGATAAGGAATGTACATACGAAGAAGTCAACCTATGTTTTGCCATAAATAGGGCCGCCCCGCCGCCGCCGGAGGTTTACAGTGGTCAGCGACGAGCGGAGTAAGGTCGTCACTCCCCCCTGAACGCGTATTCCTGAAAGAGGTTACCGGCGGAGCTTCCCCCCCAGATCTGCGGATCCGCCGCCGTCTTCGCCGCATCAGGACCGTCCAAATCCAGATCGAAGATGGGGTTCTGGCGGGCCCTCGCGGGTCTCTTCGTTAACTCGGCGGTGGCCTCGGAGAAGTCGTCGTCGCCGGTGGCGGCGCCGCCCGCGCCGACCCCCGCCGAGCCCCTCCGCCTCTTCGCCGCCTCCCCGCTGTCGGCGCCGCCGCCGCTCCGGTTCGTCCTCTTGAACTCCTCGAGGGTCAGCTCGATGGTTTCCAGCACCCGGTCGCCGTACTTGCTCACCTTCGCCCTGCGCCGCACATTACAGTCAACGCAGACTTCAGACCAAGAGACGGCCACTCGGTAGGAAGAGGACAACTTACTTCCCGATGCCGTTGATCTCGAGGAGCTCCTCCTTGGACCTGGGAAGCCGCTTGCTGATCTGCTGCAGAGTGGCATTCCTACAGCGCGGCGTGGGTCAGCGCCGGCACAGCTCGCCAAACATAGTCAACGACAAGATGAGGAAGGGCGAAAGTCAACGAGCTCACAGGAATATATGGTAAGCCATGACCCCCTCGCCCGCCTCTTTGACGAGCGCCGTCCGAAGCGCCTTCAGAGCGGAGAAGAGCTTCTCCGACAGTCTCTGACGAGGAAACAGCGGGAGGAGCGTGAGGCTCTCCCGATCCTCCTCAGAGGGAGAGAACACGAGATAAGACCCGAAGAGGAAGGAGGCCCACCTGGTCAACCTCGTTCTGCGCCGCCGCAACGGTCGTCTTCACCAGAGAGCCTTTCGCCGGCGTCTCCTCAGCTCTGCTAGCAGCAGCCCTGGAGGGCTTCGCAGGCGCCGGGAACCTGAAAAAACCAGCGCAGAGCTGCTCCATAGGTTCTTCTTGACAGCCGCCGAACAACCAAGAACATCATGGAATCATGGGGCGGCGTACCTCAGCACGATCGGATGCGCGCCGGACCAAAGTTGGCTCACCTTCGGTTCGTTAATCTGCCCATACAGACTTGGTAGGGGTCAACTGTGTGGTGGTTATTTAGAAAGTCAACTGTGTGCACGTACCTTCAAGACCGATGAGACGGATCCGTAGACGTCGCTTTTCTTGACGTCCTCTCTTAGGAAGTCTTCAACAACCAAGTGGCGTAGGATCCTGGATGCTTCGTCCTTGCCCAGATGTCTGCCGGCGCCATGAAGGCCCAGATTTTCGTGCCTGTGTTTCTTCACCTAGAACACCATGGAGTGGCGCGTTGACGAAGCAGAAGAGGACGAGGAACAGGCTATGATTGCATGGAAGACGTACGTTCTGGCTGAGGGAGCCTCTGTATACGTCCAGAATATGGGCGGAAGAGCACTGCTGCCCCGTTGACTTCACCAGCTCGACCTGCGAAGGCGCGATTCCACGCAGTCAATCGAGTGGGTCCACAAACGAGCGCGCACATTCAGCTGAAAATACTAAACTAGGAAATGGTATGCTCATGATCATCACCAGTTGTTTCGCAGTGGGAGTGACGTCTTTCTCTATCCAGCTCACCATCTTTGAACAGTTATCGCAAGTCCTCCGGCAGTTGGCAGGATCGAACTTCTCCCCAAAGTGGATAAGCTGCAAGAAACGTCTGCAATCCGCGTTGTTTTCGCAGTAGTTGACCTGTTGATAGCAAGATCCATGTGAGCTGACGAACATATAACCAATTATAGAAATAAACCGTCGGCGTTCTCCGGCACCATGCATGCGAGATTTCTGATATTTGATTCCAATACACTCCCAGGATTCTGGCTCCGCCTTGGCGCCATTGCCGAGGGGCTCTGCTCTACCACCCCTTGAGTCAGCATATGCTTGACGCGGATCTGTATGGACCCAGTAGAGTAATAAATTAGAGATTATTAAACGCAATTAGGGCTCCGCATTTAATTTTATGGATGAACACGATGAACAGGCAGATGGAAGCAGACATAGTCACTGTAGCTGTAGTACAGCACGCATGATGATCGCTGGCCATCTCTTCCAGCCCGTCCACACTCCTGCAGAACGCCATGAGATGACACGGACTAAATTAAGCCATGCGCTGAGTTGCTAACCATGCCCAGGATAGTGAACGCCCTTCAAACATGAACGAAAGATATTGCACCTGATGGTAGCCCTCAATGGACTTTGGAAGAGAATGGTGAATGACGAACCGAACGTCAGGTTTGTTGATTCCTGAAATACCCAAGTTATCATATTTAGTAATGAAAAAATGGAAATTTGTGTGAGATGATAAGAAAAAATACCCATCCCAAAAGCTACTGTGGCGCATATTATGTTGATCTCATCCTTGCTCCACTGTTTCTGAACATTTGCTCGTTGATGTGGATCCATGGTGCCATGATAGAACGCCGTTTTGTGGCCGCATTCCTGCAAGCCATGAACCCACGAAGGGCATGATAACGTATTTAGACAAGTCTGAAAATCAAGGGAGCCAGCTCTGGAGGAATGAAATTAAAGTATAATATTTTTTCGTTTCTAATGTGGTGAGGTCCAGATGATCATGGATATGATGTGAGAGGAGAAAAACCTGTAATTTTTCGGACACTTTCTCGCAGTCCATCCTTGAGAGACAGTAAATGATGCCACACTCATCGAAATGATTCTCCCTGATGAACTTGTCTATATCTTCCAAGCACTTCTTCGTCTTTGGCATTATGGAAAACCTGTAGAGTGCGAGAAGCTGGTAAGATAATATTTTCTTTTGAGGGAGAAATAAGGAAAAAATTGTAATTACCAGAGGTTTGGCCTGTTGAAACTCTGCCGGAAAACAATGCAGTTTATGAGACCAAGAGCCTGCACAACATCTTCCTTTACACTGGCCGTCGCAGTGGCAGTCAAAGCCAGCACCGGAGTATTTGGGAACTTTTGTTTCAAAATTCCAAGCCCCTTCGCGCAGCAAGGCATATATATTCATAATTGGGGCCAGAAAATTTTCTGAAAGTGCGCCGGAAAACAGTGAAGCTGAAGCTACAGTAATTCTAACCTGGTAATCTGGTCGAAAATCATGGCCCCATTGGCTAACGCAATGAGCTTCATCAATGACGATTCTGGAAAGTGAGCCAGTGGCGTTCAAACTCTCCAGATGCCTCAATAGGACGTCACTTCTGCATCCAAGAAGAAACATGTTGATGGACCTTGCTCAGAAAATTACCATTTTGATTGAAAAGATGACCAAATGTGGAAGAACGGATGTTTCTAAGGACTTTCATCCTAATGCTTTCATAAATATGTTTTTTTTCTAAATCATTTCTTGCTTAACTAAGCAATTGAATTCCCCGGAGGAAAGTGAACTTATATTAAAATCGAGAAAATACAGGGGAAAACATTTTTTTGTAAAATACAAGGGAAATTCAACAGTGGCTGCTTCTACCAGGAGCAAGCATAGGATTCAAGCAAGAAAAAAAAACAATCAAAATGTGGCAAACAAGAACTTACAAGGTATACTAGTTACAGGTATGGTTTTTTCATCGGATTCAAGACAAATCCTAATGTTGTATACAACCCAAGTTCCGAGCTGTTGCCCAACCACAGCACACTGCGGCTTGATGTCATACTACAAGCACTGAAAATAGAGCAAAGATGCAAGATAAGCAGTGGGCATCCCAGTCAGAAACCCATGGTTCTTGCCAAAAAACTCGTGGAATTTTCAGACTCCTGAGACCTTGTCCCGACGTACATCAAACCGATTACTATGACTTTTGAACATGGGGCATGAAATTTCACAGGACAGTCAGAATTAGGAGACAAGATGACTTATAGATCTCCAACATACATTACCCAAGTAGTATTGCATCTCGATTAATGGATTGTGATACGTCTGAAAGCCTCTGGTTTAAGAACTCAAGCGTTGATAAACCACCATCACCGTATACCAAATCAAACGTAATTTGGGGATGCATCACATTTCGCCATTCTACTCTATCACACACCTTATTTATACCACATATGTCAAATATTTTTAGGTTAAATCATTTTTGAAAAATAGTCTAGAATATACTCGAGTGTTCATTCTGTCTCTAGTCAAAGCAAAGTTCTTGGTACTTTTTCAAACGAAATCACATTAAGGATAAATCACGGTGCCAATTCCATACCAGAAGCAAAGCATAACTGACCTGGCTACTTTTTCTGGAGTAACATACAGTAGTTTATATTTACAACTAGGAGAAATCAAGTCTCTAAGGATCTCCTGCTGCTCTGTCCACTCCATGTTGGCACTTAAATAAGCAGCAGGAATGTTTGCCTGAAACACAAAGTGAAATCAAGGGTTATAAAATAATCAAATATTCAGCAAATCCTATGTATATTGTCCATATCAAGAAAGAACAAGCATATACCTGTAACAGATGCATAATTTGATCTTGAATGAGAGAGACAAGAGGAGAAATCACCAGTGTAACTCCTTGACAAATAAGAGCAGGAAGCTAGAAAAAAAATTAAAAACAAGGCCAAACTAGTTTCAGATCGTAATATCAATAAGCTTGTTTCTATGATAACAATCTACAAATCTTTCGTGGGAAACTAGTTTCAAGTGCAATTTATAGGCTTTTTTATCAGGGAAATGTTCCACTGGAAGGCAGCTGGATAAGTTACAAAACAAAAGGCCGGGCAAAAGGAGAAACTTCATAGAATGGTTACACAGGAAGAACCAAGAGAGCCTTTCTACCTGGTATGTCAGACTCTTTCCACCACCTGTCGGCATCAGAACGAAAACATCACACCCGCTCATTGTTGCATTAATTATTTCTCTTTGATTTGGACGAAAGGAATGATTCCCAAACACCTTTCTGTTGTTGATCTATATGAAAGGAAGATTTTAGAATTAGTTCCAGATAACAGGATTGAAAATAACAGCCACTGTCCAGAAGAGTACTTCAAGTTTCTTCGCCCATGGAAAATCTGTGCTGCTCCATCTCTTATCATTTGATCCTTCAATGTAATTAACTTCAACAAGCTTTGGAGTGAATACTTCCCTTTCCAAATAGCCTGGTGCAGCGCCAAAGCTATCCGTAGCATAAACGGAAGCAGGACTCCAACGCTGGCAACTTTCTGTTTTGTTATACATCTGGGAATCAAACCTAACAGAATCCACCCGTAACGTGCTTACTGGAGTTTCACACTGAAATCTCAGAGAAGCAGCTGTTGATGCGGACATATGTGACCTTTGCCTTTCTTCATCTTGAGTCAAGCCCTGGAGATATTTTTCCAGAGCCGGAATTTTCTTGTTCAGCGCCAATCTACCATATATACACACATTGGGAGCTTAATTATATGTTTGGATAAAATATTCAAAAAATTCCAAGCATATTTATAACATATAGGTGTAAAAATAAAAGAACCAACCGTTCTTGGCGTAGTTCCTCAAAATGCTGGGGGCTCAGGTCATCAGCATTGTCTAGAAGTTTATTTGATATGGCAATAAGCTTATCTTTCATCTCCTGCAAATGATGCTTGGCTTCTGGGCAAAGTCCCAGCTGGATAATTTCAAGGGGAAAATAAATAAATAAATGTCCTAAAGTAAATTACAGAAACACATAAGTTAAATGAACATCACTTACCTCAACATGGTGATTACATTTTCCACAAATTTCTGTTGGGACCATATTTCCACTTGGTAAAGAAATTTTGTCCCAATTTGCAACTGGAGTAAATGGGGAAAATTTGGATACTGTTGCATCAGGTGTGCTTGTTGCTTGATAGTGGGCAAGGACTATCTGGTCAACATCAATATTCTAGGAGCAAAGTTTTGGCGACAAAAGATCAATATCTTGGTCTTTCTGAATATGAGACTCTTATCAGTTTAAGGTCATACTTTGGCGGTGACATTTACCTTCAGAATATCATCATCATCAACAGCATCTAAGAGAGTTTCACTGAAATTCTTGTTCCTTTCAAAATGAAAATGCCCATTTTGAAGAGTTGAATGTGAAGATAACGGCGTAGATGTCTCTCTTCTACCTTTACATCCAGGTTTTCAATTGGAGTTCAACTTCAAACAGAAAACATAATCACCAAGAAAACAAAACGCACAAGAAATCAGGATATTATCACCTTGAGCATGCGAGTCTTGACGACGTGCATTAAAACTTCCGTTCATTGTGCCTTTGGACAGTTTGATGGTGTCTATAGAACCTGTTGCCTCCGATCTTCCATTATATCTAGAAGCCTCAAGAGAATGGGAGATGTAACTGTCCCCACCTCGGTTTTGCTGGGGATAAGTTGACCCTGGTTTTACGTATTTCCTGCTGCCCACCTGAAGGCAACTAAGAGTTTTCCAAGCCTGCACCAATATGTTTATTACGGAACATAATATTCAAAATGCGACAACACAGATAAAAGTAAATATTATCTAAACCAAAAAAAGAACAAACATACCTTTTCAACATCTGACTTTCGCACCTTATCAATTCCTTGTACATTACAAACTAGAGGCCTGACATGAGTGAAATAACACTTAGAATTACTTTGTTTTATCACAAAAACTAGAGTAAGTAAGCTGCAATTAAGGATTGGCAATGCAACAAGCTAACAGGAGAAGTAGAAAAAGCATAACCCATTAGTGAACCTATAATGCTGATAACGTCAGAGATCCTTCGTTTTATGTAAACATGATGTTTGCAATTTTGAAATTGGTTATGATAAAAATCGAAATAATTATTCCTTTCTTCAAGGAAACTCTGCTTAAAACTTGCAAGATGAGATTGAAATTTTTAATATCATGAGAATATCTTAGATATCGACAAAGAGATAGTGAGAATAATATAGGGGCATGTCTGAACAAGGACCTTGTGCGGTGCATTCTTTCGTCACTGGGCTTTTGTGCTGGTAGAGAGAAAAGAAAATTTGAACTCAGAAATTTCTCTTGGCATGCGAAGTTATCATGAGCTTTGACGTGATGCAACCAATTCACTTTAGGAGACTTGTCTTCACACCTAACGTTCTCCTGGAAGCTCCCTCTGTTATTTCCCAAACCATACAAGAAAAACGTAACAGCAGCAGATCGTGAAGAGAAAGTTAAAACAGCAGAACAAACCAGAAAGTAGAAGAAAACAGTATTATAAAAGAGACTTATCAATGAAACATTAGTCTTACCTTTCCAATGCTTCCTTAGACATCAGTCAGCTATCCTCAGATAATTCATGCATGCAGTCTCCTAAGAGCTGAGTTCTCTTGCTGTTCAATGAAAAAATAAAATAGCATATTCAGTACAAATAGAAACTTAGCAGAGTAGAGAAAATTCTGGTGGATAAAAATTGCTCCCAAAACTGAGAGTAACAAATAGGCAAGAAAAACTGAATTTGAGTTACAGTACTTATTATGTGCTTCATTTTCACCTTAAGCGTTAACTTAGAGAGAGAGAGAGAGAGATAACTGCAAGAGAAACAAGATCCGTGCCGAAGGTGGGTAGGTATTTTCTAGGATTACCATTAGTGACTTATGTGGAAAATAAGAAAACAAGCTCCTCATTTCTGAAAACGGTTCGATTTGATGAGAGAAAAGGTTTTCCTGACGACGGAGAGGCCATTAAGGGCAATGATAGAGTCGTATAATCAGTCCGAGGCGAGTTTATCCTGTAGATAATACTACAGATATTCATATATACACCTAATCTGGTCTTCAAAAAAATGGCAAGGTTTTCAGGAGATCACGGGCATTTTTGTGCTGCTTGGAACATTCAGAGAAGTGGCCTAAAACTAACAATAACATCGTTGAGAGAAGGAAACATGACCGAGAAGGTAATAGCGTGGAAACGAGAATTAACTGGGAAAATGCGGGGTGGATTACTCCTGCCCAAAAGCCGTGGAAAGATGGCGTCTGAATCCTAATTTTTTCGAACAAATGCAACTCCCAGGGACCTCGTGTATCTCGATACCATCGAAGGATACGTCTCCGCGTCTCTCTTCTCGTCCTCTGCAGCGTCTTACATGGATGTGGCGACGGGAAGAGCCGACGTTGGATCCCGGAAACTCAAACCCTTCCAGAGTAAAATCCACCTCTCGAGCGGGGACGAGAGGAGAAGCTGGGAGAGATAGGAATCGAAAATGTGGGTAAAATGGAGACTACACGACGAACAAGCTCACTCTACCGGCTTGCAGAGGATGCCGGCTGTGGCGCGGGAATGAGCTCTGGTCTCCGCAATAAAACGATCGTGCGAGAGAGAGAGAGAGAGAGAGAGAGAGAGAGAGAGAGAGAGAGAGGGCGACGGAGGGAAACGAGCGGGGCAGGTCGTCGACAAGAGCTCATGTCCGCGGGTCTGCGCGCCAAAACAAACTTAGAAGCACTTTTTGATTTTATCTCTCCACGCCTTAATTAAGCTTATTTATAATCCTCTATTTTTGTTATATTTCTCTGCATCCCTAATAATTTCACACAACTTTTTTGTTTTCTTACCCTAATAGCCATCGTTTAACACAATTCTCCATAAACTACGAAATTATACTTTATAATTATACCCCCACCCCCCCTCTCCTCTCTCTCTCTCTCTCTCTCTCGGGATGGCATGGAGGACGGGAGTATCTTGATAAATGGGACCCACATTCTCTCCACCGTCCTCTCTCACTAACCACCTGCATTCTAGAAAACCACGGAAGGAAGAGAGAGAGAGAGAGAGAGAGAGATGGTAATCAGAACGTTGGAAGGTTATCTAAGAGAAGAGAGGCCACTTCTGGTCGCCGCTGGCGTAGGAGATGATGTTCCTCTTAAGGGGCGGGATGAAGTGGGCGCCGTGGAAGGCCGCGGCCCTCAGAAGATTGAGGGGCCCGGCGTCGACGGCGAAGGCCTTCTGGAACCCATCCAGAATCGCCATCATGGTCGCATTGGCCGCCTTCCTCTCCTTCTCATACCTCTTCAGCAGAGTCAACTGAGACAAAAAAAAAAACACAGAAAGCATGACTAAACAATTTTGGGCCAAGGCCCATAAAGCCCATTAATTTTTTAAATTAAAAAATGGCATTTACCTCTCCCAGGTCAGCGCCGACGGAGACGCCCTCGGCGATGACTTTGGCGAGGGCGGACGCGTCTCCAAAGCCCATGTTAACTCCTTGGCCCGCCAAGGGATGGACGGTGTGGGCCGCGTCGCCGACAAGCGCCACCCGCCTCGACACGTAATCATGGGCGTGCATCAGCGAGAGCGGGAACACCATCCTCTCTGACGTCACCACCGTCACCCTCGGCGGGGCCTGGAAGGGCTCTGCCGCCGAAGAGGAAGGGCCCCACCAACCGGCGAAGCTAGAGATTTTCTCCACGTACCCCCCGAGGACGCCGGACCCGGGCTGGGGACCGTGGCCGTCATCCATGGCGTGGTTTATGGCCTTGGCCAGATCGTCACCGTCCATGGACTTGCGAGCAGAAGCTTCCTCCGGGCGCATGGTCCAGACCACGTTGCTGAATCTGTCGCCCACGGGGAGGAGGGCGATGGGCCCGGAGGGGAGGAACCGCTGCCACGCGCAGTCGTTCTCGACGGCGTGCTCCACGGTGCAGATGATCGCGCTCTGCGAGTAGCTCCTCTGCGTTGACTTTAATGCCGCCATTTCCCTGACGTTTGACTTCGATCCGTCAGCTCCCACCTGCAGTTATCGATTCCCTTGCGGAGAGCATAACCAAAAGTGGAAAAAAAACAGATATATAAGAAGGTTCCCGTCGCTGATTACCACCAATCTGGCGTGGATGGTGTTTCCGTCGCTGAGGTCCAGCTTCACGAATCTTCCGCGAGGTGAGCCTTCAGGATCTGGTTGACTAACGATCCCGCTTGAAACGGGACGTGGCGATGGAACGGTCATGGAGGTCAACCTGGCAGGATAGAGGGTCCACTGGAGGCCTTCCCCAGACTGCGCAAGGATTAGCCCAGCGAGTGGAAATCAGCGACCAAAAGTATTAAGTCAACGCCATCATCCTTTTTTTCCTTAATATAATTTTGCAACTCATTAACGCTTTCCATCAAAAGCGAAATAAATAAAACTGGACTGGACGAGAGGGAAAAAAAAAGATGGTTGAGGAATCACCTGGAAGGAGGACAACAGAGAATAATGGAGCACTTTGTTCTCGACCACACACCTGAAAGTCAAACGCATTCAATAAGAACACCAAGAGCCACCGAAATACCAGAAACAGAAAAAAAGGGATGGAAGACGGTTTACCCCAGGCATTCCTTTCCCACATCTCTGGCGTTATACCTGGTGTATCCCAACCCAGTGTAGTCCCAGACCTATAAAAGGAAAAGAAAAATGAGTGAATGAATCGGCACCGCTAAGCTACACAGGCGAAAGGTTTACCTTCTGGAAACGAGAGACTCTCTGAATTCTCAAAAACATTTACAGTATGTGCCCAAAGTTGGTTATAAGGCTCTACATATGATTGCGTAATTATTACAATAATACGTACGTTAATGAACTAGCACGCTAGGGTTCTAGAGGTCCAATAATCACCTGCATCTTATCAAAGTATGCATGCCTCTGCTGCAGAACATATTCCCAGGCACCGATATCTGCAGAATAGGAAGGATAAAATATCACCAGGGCGAATAAGATCGGGTCCCAACTCACCAATGTATTGCATTTTTCATATTTACTGGCGAAAAAAAACTCCATTAACATTGTAACCCACAAGCTATTTAGGACTTTAGTGAAAAAAGGGATGAAATTCGAACATAAAGTATGAGTGGAAAATAGTCTCTGTATAAGCATCTGAAATGTGACCCAGTTAGATCTTCTAGAAGCTCATCCTGCAGCTGAAAGTTTCGAGCCAATCTACATATATATATATATATATATATATATATATATACATACATATATATGTAGAGTAATCAAAATTTCCAACATAATCAACATAATTGGCTGACAGAGATAGTCAAAACGTGTAGACAAAGTAACTTACCTCTGAAGAATGAAATAGTAGCGGGAGTCACTGTACTGACTCTTGGATCTGGTATCTCGCTTCTTTTGAAACTGGTTTTGAAACCCAAGGCAGGATTGTTATCAATGATTGCCACGGTCAAGTGCTTGGTCATTGGATTTCTTGCTGCAATAAATCAGAGATACAATTGAACTTTTGAAACCATCAAATAAATATGAAACTTGGGGCTTGCCAGTTAACCCAAAACAGATAAATCAGAATCATTTGTGGCACATAAGAACAAGTGTCAAATTAGGTTGCCTACGAAATAACTGTAACATCGATATTATTACTTCATTATGCCATCTTGGACACAGAACCTAGAAATTTTGTAGCTTTTACACTTGTATAGACATCATCAAAAAATTGTTCTAACATATTTATCATGATGATAACTAAGCACAATCGATTGGACTGACTCAGTCTTTCAGGCTGAAAAAGTTATCGTTGATTCCTCTCCTCTGACATGTATACCAATAATAAACACCAAGATGTTATGGAGATGAAATAAATGAATCATTTTGGTGCCAACAGTTTATACTATGGAAACTACTTAATCGTCTATTAGCGTTATTTTGTAATGCTTCTTGTATTTTAAAAACTTGTCCAATTTGGTGGAATTGCATAAAGAAAACGCAAGGAAATTTTTTTGGCATGTATCCTCCATTATTTGATTCCTGAAACCAGTCTCGTCCAAAAAAAAGGTCAATAATTACAGCATCCAGCGACTGAATTAGATCGTCACGTGGAAGCATTAACAGCCATTATCAAAATGATATCCTAAGTTTTATTTTTCTTCCATACAGATTCTATCACCACCCTGCATAACCAGAATCACGATGTTTTTGATAATTTAGCTGGTGACATTGGCTGTTCATTCTTTCGTAAATATCATCAAATGCGGTCAGAATTATCCTTGAGTTAACAGCCGTGTGACAGAAAAAAATTTAATGAATGACAGTTCAAAAAGAAAAAAAATGTCGTCACATTTAGTTTTCCATGATAGTATTAGATTATTAGTGCAGTTGACATGACAAACTTTGAGGAAGTGACAAGGACGTACAAAGTGCGCACGCAACAGCCATTCCTACCATGCCTCCGCCAACAATAGCAATGTCATACGGTTCAGCCTTCGATGTCCCTTCAAATTTCTCTCCCTTGTCCTAAAATGGCAACCTGGTTAGCTCTACGGCTAAGGATGACATGAAAAACGAACTGATCTGTAATGCTATGTAAATAATGAAACAAGAGTTAAGTGCGAGAGGAGATACAGATATTAAGAAAATCGAATAAGCAACGCCAGGAATATTACAGTCTTATCCTCCGCCTTGGCGCAGGAACTGGACTCGCCTCCTTCCACGAGGCTGCAGAAGGTCCTCCCATAGTTCCTTGACAGGCAGGAAGCAGCCACGGCATTTCTCCCGGTCAACCTGTTCGCATCACACAGCGCAATCAGATGCTCACTGGGTATCGGAAGCAGATTCGCATGGGCACAGGGGAACACGCGAAGATGTGCTAGCAGATGAACCTTCGTACGGATATTAGGCCTCCCTGCATCCGCATCTGAGGCGGAAAAATGAATGAAAATAATCATATCTGGATTCTTCCACGAATCAAATTTCCAATTTAACGCGCATACCTCCCTTACCTCCAAATCTCCGACCAAATGTCGGATATATTTCCTCGGCGATGGATCGAAAGAAGGCGGAGAGGTGCGAACGAGGTAACAGGGGAGGAAGAATCCACTTCGACGACGCGGATCAGTGGCTCAGGGCGCTGGTTCCCTCCATGGAAGCCCTGGGTGGGAGAAGCTCCACGAGGAGTCCTAGCCTTCGATTCGCACGCCCGGGGGTGGCATAACTGTTGTGTCTTGTCTAGTTTCAGGGTTCTTTATAATGATGCTGTAAGTATAGGGGTAAGATGCAATAATGGTAATATTGAAACCCACCTGTAACTTTTTTTTTCTAGAAGACCAGAAATTAGTTAGTATTAATTAAATGACTTTCTGTTACTTTACAGACCCGTTTATGGCCGTTAAATTCGCCTTTAAATCCCAACATCGACAGACTGACCGTTTGAAGCCCTTCGATCTAAATCGAACGTAATAATTTTTTTATACCCGTATAATTCAGATGTGCCTTATTTTTTTAAAGCTTACAGGGATTTTAGTATAAATTCGCTCTCTATCACGTGAGATAAGATTCAGCGGGGAGGAGGCAGCCCGGGAGCCCAATTTTCGGGCCCGAATGACCGGGCTTTGAGATGGGTTTGGCCCGGCTCGGCCCGTTGAAAGCCCCAATCGTACTAATATTTTTGGTCATTTTTATAACAAAAGGTTATTTTTTTAATGTAATCAAATCAAACGGAGAAGAGGGGAAATGGGAAACTGTAAATGGGTAGGCAACTCTCTCTCTCTCTCTCTCTCTCTCTCTCTCTCCTTCGCCCCCTCGCACATCTATTTCTTTCTCGAGCTCTTACTTAGGGTGCCGAAGCTGACAACAACGGTAGGGAGGAGGGGGAGCTTCGGTGTCGGTCTTCGTCTCAGATCCGGTCGCGATGCTTCCCGCCGCTGGATCCGTCACTCGCCTCATCTCCCTTGTCCTCCTCCTCGCAGTCGCCGTTAACGCGTCAGAATATGACCACAAGGTAGGCGCTATACACCATGCCGGGTTCCCTCTATATTCTCTTTACGTGCCTAGTTTCGGAACCCAGTTTTCGAGGTCGAAGGAGTTTATCATCGGGGGGCTGCATTGCGAATCGTAGATCCGTCGTACTTCCTTCCAGATCTGCATAGTCTTACTGGAATGGTGAAGGTTTGGTTTTGTAGTTACTAGACCGCTGGGATGATCTCTTAGATAGGGTGGATCGGTCGCGGCAGTCGGTTTAATTTCGATCAGAGCAGGCGGCTCGTGGTATTTTACCGACTGGAAATTCTGCCTCAAGAACTAGATTTGACAATCGGATGTGAGATACATCGGTTTACGTCCGTTATAAGCTGACATGTCTAGATTCTTCATATTTGCGTTGGGTTAAAGGGGGATATTCCTCCAGTAAAATTTAAAAGACTTACTGAGCCTGTAGTTGTCGGCGTTTACAAGCGTGCATATTATCCTGCAATGAGTCCTATGGTATTGAAGGTTTTTCTTCCGGGTCGTAGTAAATTGGTACGGTTTTGGCGCATAAGCGTGAGTACATAAATCTCTTTACGCATTTTCTCATTGAAACCCCGGAGTGTTTACTTTCTTGTTTGCTTTCAGTAGGGTTTGTTGATATTTTCAAACTTAGGCACCATAGCATGTTTCACTTTATTTGACAATTCAGCACCTCAAACATTGTCGTAGGATTGTCAATATGATCTGATGTTATCATGTGCGTTGAGTTCTTTCCATCAACATCTGTGGTTCAAATTATGTTTGCAGCCTCCAGGCAGATCCCTATATGTGGTTTTTTATGTGTTCATTGGGTGCTTTCTCTAAAATTCTCGCTCTAGTTGCTTATCATCCGTGCCTATTGTATTCCCTATGTATATATTGATTATGTAGACTTTCTACCTCGTCTGAGTTCATCTTCGTTCAGCTCATCTCCTTCTTGTAGACTTTCAACCTATTAAGAAATGTTTGGTCCTTCTCAATGTACAAATCATACGTATCTTTTACTTTGAAATGCCAAGAATATTGAGTCTACATAATTTTACGTCAAAATTGAATTATGTTTCCTTTTTTAACTGATACTTCCATCCTCACTGATTTGACAACAAGCATAATATCACATTAGTGCTGATTAATGTAAGTTAAACTCTTGATTTCATTTTATCTCCCGCTTGTATTTTTTCTGTTTCATAAATAATTGGCGATGTGACAGTAATTTATTTTCAGTCTGTGACTTGATTTAGGACTTTCGGGAATAGTTTTCCCGAATGCTTTTAGCTTTTTTGTTTGCATGGAAGCAAAGGAGCCAAAAGAAGAATGTGTATGTATGTGGCTCAAGCCATTGAGCTGGAGCCCTTCCTAATAAAAATCGGTCTTTCCTATGCGCATCCTAAAATAGATTGGGATTGACCTGTTTTTAATTCACCCCAGCCCACAAGCACAAATCCTTGATGCGGAATATAATCCCAGAGTACTCCAAAGACTAAAAAATGTTCAAATAACAATTAAGGTGAAGCAGGGGTGAGGCAGGGTCAGGAACAGCGTATCTCGTTATGATAAACAGATCCGTTTAGGGAAATAGTATTTCCTATTCTTTCTCCAGACCCGGGAACGAGGAAGGACGTTCAATTCGAAAGGATCTATATCTTACAGACGAGTTAAGACACGTGTAGAGGCTATCAATGTTTTCCGCTTCTGTTATTGCTGCTGTATTGGCTGTAGGCCTTGCTTCTATTGTCAAAAACTCAAAATCCAGTGCCTTCACCTGATCGCTTATATGCTGAAACTTTGGACTATCGGTTGAATTTTTTTGAGAATTCATTCAAATTACTCAGCATTTTGAGTGCCCACATCATAGAAGCATCACACTACCCTCTCTGGCTTTTTTTCTTCCTCCATATGCTCTTTTTTGATATAGTGCGGAAGGAAATCCTCAGTAAATAACGTTTTAGTGATAACTGATGTATGGAGACGCTGCATAGTAATGGTAGACTTATTATTTTCGTTTGGATTAACCCTTAGCATTGATGGGCGTTCTCTAGTGGTGGCCTGTTATAGCATATTGAGAAGTTATCGGTCATAAGAGCTCAACAACTCTCATTTACAGATCTCATTTGTCAGTTCTGTGTCCTTGATAATCTGGTTCCAGGCCATTCTGCTTCCATGCGACTGCTTTAATGTTGAGAAAAGAGGAAGTTCAACCCTTTTTGATAAAAACTTGCAATAAGACTACCAAATTGGGTAATAATTCATGATTTCTTATCCAAACTTAACTGGCATTTTTTTGCTTTGGTTTTTCGGAGAATCTAAGAGCAACTCTACTACCCAGGAGTTTGCATATGATCCAGAAATTACGTAAGGTCTGGAAAGTATGTAGATAAACTAATTTAGGAACCAGATGACAGTGCAATACTGAACGAGAAACGTATCCTCTTTCAGCTTATTCACTGATCTGAACTTAGCACGTGTTTTCTTATTCATTCCTGGGGATGGGGGTTCACAGTATAAGTCATTCTAATTGTCGTGGTTACTACGAGCTCAAGTGTTGACCACAATGAAAAAGCTTAGTGGTGCAGATGTGCTGCCTTTCTTAGCTGCAGCTTTGCATGCTACTACAACAGAGTTGCTTAATGAGGGATCAAACTATAACCAGTGACGGTTGAACATACACGAGTTGATTGTTCTGCTTGTGGACACCGGCTCAACAAGTTGTGGTGCACTATGCCTTTTCAGCACTTGGACAAATGATTTCTCATGAGTGATCTGCTGCTTACTTAGTCTTCTGATGTTTTGAGATATCCCGTTGCTGTATTACTGATTTTATTTCATTACGTGCTTGTTTGGCGTTTGTTGTGTGGTTGTCCTATTTTTTGAGTACCATCTTCATGTTTTGAAAATTTTATTATATTCATCATTTCCTTTATTATTGTTTTCTTGCATGGTATGGGTGGGAAGCGCATATATTTTAAATCGTAACCATCATATCTATATATTGCAGTATGAAACGGGCGAACCAGTCGTTCTGTGGGTAAACAAGGTTGGGCCTTACGACAACCCTCAAGAGACATATAACTATTACAGTCTTCCGTTCTGCCGGCCAGGTGAGAACCCTGTCCACAAGTGGGGCGGACTTGGGGAGGTTCTAGGCGGAAATGAACTCATCGACAGCGAGCTTCAAATAAAATTTAAACGTATGTTCAGCGTCTTTCTATAGTCTTAATTTATCCTGGAATGATTCACCAAACACCATAAAAGTGTTCTGGAAATTGAATTTTTACGAGCATTTCTCTGGAAAATCTATGCTGACAGAGAATGTTGACAAGGCCACAATTTGTCGACTTAAACTTGATGAGAAAATGGTGCAGCAGTTTACAGACGCAATCGATGATTCATATTGGCTTGAATTTTTCTTAGGTACGTTGTGAAAATGTTGACATTTAAGTTATTTACTTTCTTGTAATGGCGCAATGGATTGTTGTTGTTGCATCTTTTTCAGTCTGTTCATCTTTTACCTCTTACTCATGTTGTCATTTTTTTTTGCATTTGTTATGTTATTGGAGCAGATGACTTGCCATTGCGGGGTATGGTTTCTTAACCCTTTTGTGTCCATTTCATGACTTTTTCTTTTTTCGATTCCCCTTCCTTGAGTTGTCATTCAAACTAACACATAATAATGCTCAGCTTTTGTTGGGGAAGTGCAATCCGACAAAAATGATCAAAAGAAGTATTATCTTTCCACCCATAAAGACATTCTTGTGAAGTATAATGGCGATCAGGTTTGTGGCTCTGATGTTCATATCAGCAATTTTAGTTACTTTTGACCTGGTTGATAAGCATTTGTGAACTTTTTTTACCTTTCAGATTATTCATGTTAATCTCACTAATACTGATCCTAAACTGCTGGAGGCCGGGAGAGCGTTAGAGATGACATATTCCGTCAAGTGGGTAGAAACAGATACACCTTTTGCTCGGCGCTTTGACATTTACCTGGACCACCCTTTTTTTGAGCACCAGGTAATTCTTATTTTTTTCGATTAAATTTCATCTACTCTCTCGCAACCTGCCCAATACTTTTTTGTTTTGTGGCACTTAAACGGTTAGTTTCGTGTCATTTTAATTGCTAGGGAGACCCCTTGGATCTCTTCCCTTAATTTTGCATCATGCGGGATTAGACGAAGCCCTACCAATTTTTCTTGGCGCTATTTCCATTCAGCGCTCCTTATCATATGATCCTCTTCTGTGGACAGATTCACTGGTTCTCCATCTTCAACTCTTTCATGATGGTCATCTTCCTCACTGGCCTGGTATCGATGATATTGATGCGAACGCTGAGAAAGGACTACGCCAAGTACGCCCGCGAAGAGGACGATCTTGAGGCTCTGGTGATTATCTGTTCTCACTGCGTGAACTTGCCGTCAGTTTATAGGCTGTTCTTGGCCGTGGCAGCCTGAAATCTGTATTGATGTTTCTCTCAGGAAAGGGATGTGAATGAAGAATCAGGGTGGAAGCTCGTCCATGGCGACGTCTTCCGGCCTCCACAGAGTCTGGCTCTGCTCTCCGCTCTTGTCGGCACGGGGGCTCAACTGGCCATGCTCGTCCTCCTCGTCATCTTGTTGGCAATCGTTGGGACCCTATACGTCGGGTATGTGAATCAAAGAACTCAGATTTCTGGTCTATTATTCATCTCAGTTATTTTCATACGGGTTCAGATATGTTTGATGATGTTGCCAATCAAACTGGTTCAATTATATAAATTATACCAACAAAGCTTTAAATATGAAATTCTAGACACTCAATGACTGAGGAAGAAAAATTATTTCTTTGATTTTCCCTTAGTATTTGGTCTGGGATGTTGTTACTATCATCAGAAATGTGACCCTTCTTTTTGGGTTTTCTCTCTCTAAATGTCTCTCTCTCTCTCTCTCTCTCTCTCTCTTCTGTATGCATTTTATGATCCAGCCGAGGAGCGATCGTCACCACCTTCATCGTGTGCTACGCCCTCACTTCCTTCATCTCCGGCTACGTCAGCGGCGGCCTCTACTCCCGCAGCGGCGGTGCGGACCGATTCGACCTTGCTGTGTGGCCCGCTGAAAGGAAACATTTGTGAGCTCATTGCGCGGGTGTGTTGCAGGCAAGAACTGGATCAGGTCGATGATCCTGACGGCGTCGCTGTTCCCGTTCGCCTGCTTCGGCGTGGGGTTCGTCCTGAACACGATCGCCATCTTCTACGGGACGCTGGCGGCCATCCCCGTGGGGACGATGGCGGTGGTGCTGGTCATCTGGGCGTTCATCTCCTTCCCGCTGGCGCTCCTCGGCACCGTCGTGGGCCGCAACTGGAACGGCGCGCCCAACAATCCCTGCCGCGTGAAGACCATCCCCCGCCCCATCCCGGACAAGAAGTGGTACCTCACCCCGCCCGTCATCTCCCTCATGGGCGGCCTCCTGCCCTTCGGCAGCATCTTCATCGAGATGTACTTCGTCTTCACCTCCTTCTGGCACTACAAGGTGAGCCCGGTCGCCCGGTTCCCTGAAACCCTAGAAGACGATGGGAGGCCGCCTGATCCGACTGGCGCTCATCTTTCAGGTCTACTACGTGTTCGGGTTCATGCTGCTGGTCTTCCTCATCCTGGTGATCGTCACCGTGTGCGTGACCATCGTGGGCACGTACTTCTTGCTCAACGCGGAGAACTACCACTGGCAGTGGACGTCCTTCTTCTCCGCCGCCTCCACCGCCGTCTACGTCTACCTCTACTCCGTCTACTACTTCTACGTCAAGACCAAGATGTCCGGCTTCTTCCAGACCAGCTTCTACTTTGGGTACACCCTCATGTTCTGCCTCGGCCTCGGCATCCTCTGCGGTAAGCTCTCTCTCTCTCTCTCTAACTCTAACTCTGTTTCTCTGCGTTGACGATGGAATTTATTATGTGGGGCAGGCGCCGTGGGCTATCTGGGGTCGACCTTGTTCGTGAGGAGGATCTACAGGAACATCAAGTGCGACTAAAATAGGAAAGACCAGGCGGCCAAGATTGGTCGCCCGCAGGAGACGAGATTATCTCATGAGATGGTCGGAGAGACTTGCTGGGTCCGTGCGTTCTCCTCTTTCCCATCTCAGCTTTTTCCTGTTCTCTCTCTCTCTCTCTCTCTCTCTCTCTCTCTTTCTCTCTCTTCTTTCCGGCTATTGTTGGAATCGTTCTCGCTTCTTCTTGCTAGGACATAATGTTGGACTCTTCTGTGTTAGCCAGCTGTGGGGTCTTACTGTAGCTGTAACATTGAAGGCCTGCTGCCCCCTTCTTCTCTTTGGGCAATGGAAATGGTGGTACTCGGGCTCTCTCTCTCTCTCTCTCTCTCTCTCTCTCTACCCACCCATGGAATGAGCGGTTTACCAGAAGTTTACGTAGAGTGGGGCCCGTGGAGCCACGGGTCAACCGGCGAATTTTCGTGGGGATTTTTTTTATTATCCCTTAATTTCGTCGACCTCCGAGCTTTGACCTGTCCTAGTCGAGCAGAATGCCAAAGGGTAAGGTTGGGGGCTCGTGATCATGGGGACAGGTGGCATATTCTCATTTGCGCCTTATCTCCCTTTGGAGGTCTCCTGGATCTCCCCTCCATCCCCACCCCCTGCGCTGCCCATCTCGGGCTAGGGTTTCTGATTTGTCCGGGCTCGCCTCAGCCGGCTTCAGATTCCCCATCTTGCCCCGATTAACTCCGATCGAGCTCTTCGGTAACACCGCCAGACTCGGCGGAATCGCAGCGGGAACAGGAGGAGCTCACGGAAGATGGGGGCACAGTCTCCGCACTGATATCCGACGAAATTGGAGTCACATTGGAAGCAGGATGAGGGAGGGGGGTACAGGATGGGGAGGGGATATCAAAACCAGAGAGGGGGAGGGGGAGAGCGATGGATGATGAGGGAACAGTAATCCGTGGGCGAGCAAACGACGAGGATCGTTCGCTCGTTCAACCAGGAGAGGGATCGATCAGCCGGTGAGCTCCTCCTCCTTGTGGGTCTCGATGACGACGTCGGAGGACGGGTAGGCGACGCAGGTCAGCACGTATCCCTCCGCGATCTGGTCGTCGTCGAGGAAGCTGCCGTCGGACTGGTCGACTTCGCCGCCCTTCACCTTCCCGGCGCAGGAGGAGCAGGAGCCCGCGCGGCACGAGTAGGGCAGATCGATTCCCTGCTCCTCGGCCTCGTCCAGGATGTACGTGTCGTCGTCGCAGTCGAACTCCTGCGTGCCATCGGGGGTGATGAGCTTCACCTTGTAGGTGGCCATGGCCGTCACGCGGCCTCGGCCGGCCTTGAGCCCGAACAGCGCCTGCCCCACGTTGACGGCGGCGCGGAGGCTCCCCACGGCGGGCCTGCCCCTGACGAAGGAGGCGTTGCTCACAATCGTGCTGGCCAGCGCCGCTGAGGCCGCCATCGCCGAGCTTGCCGAGGAAGACGGAGAGAGGAGAAGACCGGAGGAATGGGGATGGGAGAGTGAAGAGTCGTGGGTGGTCTCGCTCGCAGTGAGGTTTGAGGGGATCCCGTGAGAAATAATGGCGAGGAGATAGGACGGGGGGAGGCCTGTGGACGTGATCCTGACACGTGGCGGCTCACAGAGGCTCGACCTATCCCTTCACTTCCCTTTTCTCTCCTCCCCGGCCCGTGGTCACCACGATCCCCTGCCATCCGCAAGAGACGACGAATCCCGTCCACAGACGATTTATGGGCCGGCCCAATAAAAGCGAGCCCAAAGGTGGAGACGGCTGGGCCCACTTCCGGGAACTAGCGTGAACGAGTGGCCCTGGATGGACTACAAGCTACGGCCTCACAAGCTTCCCGGGCCCAGCTTTCTGGTTTTGGGCCCACTTTCCAGAGGCTTCCACCATTGAGGGCCTCTGGGTGGGCCGCGACACGAGTTAAATGGTTTATGGGCTCAGATTATTTCTAAGGGCCCAATATTGAAAACGGGCCAAAATAGCCCGGCCCGTTGACTCCTGAAGTTCACTATTTAGTCGATTCGGCCCAAAATCATTACCATTCCTAGGAATGAAGCCGCGAGGGAGGCGGCATTTTCTTAGAGCAAGGGTATTTTCGTCTCTTCCTTCACGCACGTTGGCTGTTTAATTTGAGAAAAAACTTCCTAGCTAAGAACAACGAAAAGGCAAGACAAACCGCCCAAAGTAGTATAGAAACGTACAACTTACCATAGATGATTTCTATAGTTTTTCCAGACATTAAAAACAGGGGAAAAAAGGAACACGCGATCGGTGGTCATCAGAAGCTAATCATCGTATTTTTTTCAGATGTGAAGAGCAGAGAGAGAGAGAGAGAGAGAGAGAGAGAGGCTCTTCGCCCATAAAGCTGCTGTCCATGGCCCAGGTGGTCACCACTGTGTGCGGCGGCAGGTGCAGGTCAGCGGCGGCGGCGTCTATAGACCCAGTTTTCCTGTGAGGCCAATGCTTCCACCCAGCATCGCCCCCTGCAGCCAGAGTAAGAGGGGATGGTGAGAAGAAGCTCAGAGTCTTTTGTAAAGGGATAAAGAAAATTTTCATCTTTTCTGAAAGTTTTCTGCAAGCCTCGGCCTACCCATGAAGAGGGAGGGAGGGAGGGAGGGAGGGAGAGAGAGAGAGAGAGAGATAGAGAGGGGGGGGAAAAAAAATGTGCCCACAGAAGATCCCATCTAGATGAACAAAAATCCTAGTGGACTTATTTTTTTCAATCACAGAAATTGGAGTTCGAGATACTTACGGTGATTAGAACTTTAATGGGAAGGCACGTATCTCTTACTGTGCTGCTGGAATCCACCCAACAGTTTAACAAAGTCCGATACGGCAGCGGAATCGTTGGAGACCTGCCGCTCACATAACCATTCTTCTTGGAGATAGATGTCCGCATCTCTGAGTTTAAGGTAGATTACCGGATCAGAAACTTAGGAAAATTAAATAAATAATTTGAAACACGATGGCTTCCGATGAAATCAGTTTAAAATGAAATAGAGGAGAGACAAGACAGGAACCTCCTGAGGCTGAGCACTTGATAATTCCTCCGCAGATAATCAGCATATTTATTCAGAGCATCCTGGGCGTACTGCTTGCCCACCGTCCGGACCGCGGCTGTATTGAGTAGATTTTCCAAGGATCCATGCTTTTTTAAGAGTCTCACAGCTGTTTTACGGCCAAAACTTGGAACGAATTGCTGGATTCCAGGGACGCCATCAGCTTCATCCCCCAAGATGCAGCCTGGGTTGTTACCAAAAGATTATTCCAGAATTTTATGATCTGATTTATTTGTGGCCACTATACACATGGAAAATATGTAGGATGATATTCGATCATACAAGAAACGGAACGAGATGACCAACACCCCAAAAGATATATCATTCTCATGGTTGGGGCAAAGCAGGATATTTTTCTATCAGATGATTCAAACCCCCACATTGATGGGAAACAAGGATATCATGCATTCAAGAAAAAGAAATAAATGTCAGAAAATGATGGAGGGAAGAGCATCAGATGATACTCACGGAGACTTAAATCGGAACATGGATCACAGTCATATTGGGCGACATAATGCTTCAACGTGTAAAAAGACCAACGTCCGAACTCAGGCATAGGCATAACAATCTGCACATCTTCAGATATCAGCTGCTTGAAGTCTTTGTCAGGTGAGGCGATAACAACACGGAGTCCCCTTTGGAGAGCTTGGTCTGCAAGTGTGGCCACAATGTCGTCTGCTTCGTAGCCATTCACCTTAACAACCTGCATTGCTTAATAATTTCAGTATTAACTGCTGGAAGATGAGAAGCCCTGCAAGTTGTAGCACGCCAGTAATTCAGCTTCTAGCGGACACTGCCATCTTCAAGTCAAAAAAGTTTCTCTAAATAATGAAATCGACACATGCAGCAAAAGGAAAGAATGGTGATAGAAAGAGCCCCTCAATAGATAATGCATACATTCCTAAATGTTATCAAGAAAAAGGACCGCTGTTTTGCTCGACCCCTGGCTGTCATTCATAATGCAACGATTTATTTAGGCGTGAAGAGTCCATGAGCAAGACTGGGTTAAACTCTCCATATCTGTTTTCATACACTTGATCAATTGGAAAGTAGATGTACCAACAGGCAAGAATATTCATGTCATTAAAGAGGGCATAAGCATAATACTCTTTGAAATAATACTGTTTTAAATTGCCGAGTTCACGACAACTCGTCCTACGTAATCATAAGGATATCTACATGACGTTTTCACTAAGAATGGACTGATTTATGGCACATAGCTCTAATAATCAGGAACCCGCATCTCTGTTTGCTTGTGCTGGCATTTTCAGTCTCCCCAGGCATATGATTCTATGAATTCAATTGTAGAGTAGAAATGTTGAACGCAGAAAACATGGAGGAACGGAAGCGGAGGGCGCAGAATCATCACAGACCGGCACATGGCAATTCCGGAGCACGTCTGAGACGTAAAGTTCAGCCCGGCTGGGGCCACCAGCTGAAAACTTCCTCCTGTGTGCTTTATAAGAAGGGAGCAATCTCTTGCGGTAATCATTCGCATTGTCCCCGTCAAGAACCTGGAATAGAACCGCAATTCAGATATGAACACACACAAAAACACTGCACAACGATGCAAATGAACATAGCGGCTGGTTGAAGGTGCGTTACGGCAATAACGGGATCTCGGAGGCTGACTTGGGCGAAAAATAGAGACAGCCAGCGGGCGAAGGAGTGCAGGTTAGGCCTGGCCCCGTCATAACAAATAGGGTTCACATCCAAGAGGAAAACTCTCTTAATCTTGCCGGCGGATATTGCGCTGGCGGAGGCGCTGCTGTTCTCACCACTTGCGGAGAGACTCTCGCGGCAACTCCTCGTCTCCACAACTGAAGTTACAGAAGCCGGGTCGACCGCCTTCCGGTGGGGAAATCGTGTCCCGGTGACCAATCCCTGCTGAGCGGTTGTCGCCGCAGCTCCGACGGAAACTCCGCACCGTCGAAGGGATCCAGTCGAGAATCGCGACGGAGGCGGGATACGGGAGGAGACAACGCCGTCGAGAAGACCATGCGGAGCTCCGGCCGTGCTCCCTATCATCTCCCGCCCTGCTCAACGAGCAGACTGCGCGAGGGGTTTTTTTAGTGATGAGTTTTTTTTATATTATTATTAATAAATTAAATTCCAATAAACAAGGCGCCCGTGGCCTAATGGATAAGGCGTCTGACTTCTAATCAGGCGATTGTGGGTTCGAGTCCCACCGGGCGTGCATTTTCCCCAACGCCACGTTCACATCTCCGAGTTACATTCTTCCGTAGATTTATTTGCCCACTTTGCATTGCATATATTTCTTATGTCCACGTGAAAATAATAAACATTAAATAAATTCCATTATATTTAATGCTACACGATAATAAATACATCTCAAATAACCTTTAATTCACTTTTCATTAACTTTCATCCATTTATTTATATATTTTATCGGAAAATTACAGTCTAAACCTGTAGAAAAAATTGTTTATATATGCTGCCCACATTCATGCAATTTTTTCCAACCGGTATTGGGAAGTGAATCGCCTTTTGGGCACGTAGAAAATATTTAGACTGACAATCAGGGAGATAATAAATGTAGAAAAGTAAAAAAGAGTGATACATAAATAATGCATAATATTAAGCCTTATATTATTTTCTATAAAATTTAGTTATATATCTAAGCATAATATATGAAACATATTTTCTCAATTATAATGTTTACAAAGTAGAATAATTTTAGCATATTAAGTTTGATATTTTAAGATATCAAAAGTTTTGTGGAATAATATGCAACATATTCCATTGTGGTATATGAAGAACATTACTACTAGCAATGAAAATTTTTTATTGAGTGCATCTTAGAACATTGACAACATACTTCTGTCCGGCACTCCCTCTGGCGTTCACCAACGGTTAGTTCGTTCCGCGAATGGGGGGAGCGGTCGTCTCTCAGAACTTGCCGCGCCGGGACGTTTGGATACTCCGCAACGGCCGCAAGAGCCCTGGCCTACTATTTATCTCCCGCCAGGCCCCAGCCCGCCAAGCTTCAAACCCTCCTCCTCTTCCCCCCATCTCTCCCTCCTCTTTCTCCCCCCATCGTCTTCCTCGAGGAAGATGGCCGACTTCCCTGGACACCGGAGCTTCCACAGCCACCACGTCCACGGACAATGGGCCGCCGTGCTGATCCCTCCGCCCTACTATGGCGGCTTCTCTGGTTACGTTCTCGTTTACCCGTCTCCCTTCGCGACTTACCAGCCGAGCTGGGACTGGAACCCCTGCCAGGTCATGATGCCCCCCGCTCTTTCTATTGCTCCGACTACTCAGATACTTGGGACCCCGATCCTCCCCATCCTTCTGCAGAAGCAAATCGAATACTACTTCAGGTAAGCTCTCTACACGTTTCTCTCTTGTGTCTCCTTCTGATGATTACCGACCTTGGGCGTGGATCGATCACCGGCGGGCTGGACATTGCGCAGTGAGGACAACTTGGCCAGAGATAGGCACTTGAAGATGCAGATGGATGAGGAAGGCTGGGTGAGCGTGCACACCATTGCCGGCTTTCCGAGGGTGAGCGATTTTCTCTCGGATTGTCACCGCCGATTCGGTTGCCCCTGGATCTCCGTGCGGTGTTGAACCCAGCTATCTGCTCGCAGGTAAAAAGCGCTGACGAATAACGAGGGGCTCATAATGTGGTCGCTCTGGGAGAATCCCACCGTGGAGGCGAAGGTGAGTCGTCCGACCGTGGATCTGAAAACCAGATGGGATTTTTTTGTCTAGTATGGCTGATGTGTGCGCCAACCTTGGTTCCACAGGAGGGCAAGATGAGGAGGGGGACGTGGAGGAAGTGGTTGATCCCAAGGTAGAAGGAGCCTCCTGCTGAGCGGGATATCAGAGACCAGAGGAACCTGATTTTAACTGTACCTCTCTCTCTCTCTCTCTCTCTAGCAGGGCTCCGATATCGTCTCCTACCGCCTATGTAACGTCCCTCTAAGCCCCTCTGCGCCCGGAGCCAGGATGGCCTGTTTCTTGAATAGGATAGAATCCAAATAAAACTCATGCAGAGGGCTTTTATATAAATACCCTAACGGAACTGCCTTGTACGGCGGGTAATGGCTTGGTAGGAAAAATGGACCGAATAAAATGGGTTTAAATCAAGGGGTGGTGGGCTGGCGGAGTGGGTTCTATTGGGCCTGAATATTAATGGCCCACTTCTCTCTTCTAGCCTACAATGGACTGCTAAGGGTCGTCAGCGATGAGGGCCACATCGTGAAAGCCCATCACATCCTATTTTCACTATTTTCAACGCATGCAAATATCTTCGTTTAATTATAAGGAAATTCAAGTTAAAAATATTTGTTTATATACTCTCTACGAGCATGCAAATTTAGAGGTCACACTTGGAAGGCTACTAAACTTCATCAGTCACAGATTTATTATATTTTTTTACCACATGAACCATCTCTAATTTATAAACTTGGTCTTCACCAAGAACCAAATGATAGCTTTCAAGTATTTAATTGACTGAAGAAGAGAGAGAGAGAGAGAGAGAGAGAGAGAGAGAGAGAGAGAGAGAGAGAGAGAGAGAGAGAGAGAGAGAGAAATGAGGAAGAACACATTTGAACAACTCAATTATTTAGAGATATATATTATGGATCATAGATTCGTATGAAGCATAGCATATCTGATGAAGGGAGGCAACGAGATTGAAACCCCTTGTGTTTGAATTGAGAATTTCCCAAGTATCTCATCAAATAAATATCAATCCAAAATTCATCAACAATCATATAAGGCAGTGATTTCTTCAACAATAACAATGAAGAAGACCCAAAACCATTCTAGATGAGAAATCACAACTAAGCCAAAATTTTCTTCATGTTGCTTACAGATCATGGATAAACTTAAACTAGCTGCAGCCATGACACCATGATCTTGGCATGATTTCAACAAGTAGTTTGTTCAGGTCTACTTAGTATTCTAACCTTAAGGCCCTTATGCATATTTTATCAACTCATTGTTCCATTTGCTTGGATTCTCTAGTTCTACCTCCTCTGTTGGTGCCTCTTCTATTATTCATATTATTCATGAAGGTTTAATAGAAGTCTCATCTAGGGATCAGTTGTCATAATCTTGGTCATGTTTTTAGTTGTGACCTAAACTTAGACCTAAGTTTAGTCTAATCATGGTTCGGTCAAGAGCTGAAAAACCTTAACCTAACCTATGACCTATCAAAAATTAAAATATATATATATATATATATATTTAATTACATATAATCATGTTATATTTTAAAATATAAAAAAATCAAATAACCTACATATGAGAGGAGCTTTTGGTAGGGAAAGATCTAGCGACATGAGTCGATAGTGGTAGAAGAGAAACATGCATTAGCAGCAAAGGAGCCTATGGCGATAGAAGATGACACACAACGAGGGAGGATTCTACAGTGGTGGCAAAAGAGAAGTGTGAAACGGTAACAGAGGAGCATGTGGCAACAATAGAAGATGGATGGCAATGGAGGATTTTGTGATGTCATCAAATGAAAGTGTGCAGCAATAGTGGAGGCACCTATGGCAATAGAAGTAAATGCACGACAAGAGAAGATCCTATGGTAGTGCTGAAAGATAAGTGTGCAGTGGTGGAGAGAGAGAGAGAGAGAGAGAGAGAGAGAGAGAGAGAGAACCCCGTATGAATGAATTGGCGATTCGCCAGGTACCAACCAGCATGCCACCTCTTTTGGCAATCAGGGGTTCATGGGATCATTTTTACCATGCCTACAAATTCTTCAGATTTCTTTTGAGAGTCTTAGCTTAAGAAAAAAATAGATTCCGAACATAAATTCAAGCAATGTCGACAATATAGGACATGGGAAGCCAAACAGAAGGTTCTAAAACTGAGAAAATGTGCTAAGAATGACTTAAAGTTGCCCAGTATTTTAGTAGCTGACACCCTAGAAACAAAGGGCTACATTCTCACTACTCCACAAAATGTCAGGCTTATTTCCGATTTCAGCACCGATAATAAAGCAGTTTATTTTAGCTTTTTATGGAACCAGAATCACATGGAATTTCCCATTTGCAGTTGAGAACCAGAATTATTGGTTCAGATTTCGGAATGGTGGCTAAAGTCGATGACTTACCAGGGATTTGGCAGACAAAGCTACAGGGTCGGAGATCAGATCGGCAGATAATTCTGAGACATCAAAGAGCTGCTCATTGGACGGCGCCCAAATCCACGGAAGTTTCTCCATAGTATAGTTTTATCTGGTGATTCTTATATGTTAGCTAATGATTGGCTGATTACGAGAACTGAACAGAAGTAGATCTCTTGTACATTAAACTTTTGATCAAGTTTAATATACAAGAGAGATCCTGAAGATCTAGATAAATTTAATTCAAAGCACCAGCTGGTTCTGGTTTCTTCTTTGACGTGAGTTCTATTTCCTGATGCATGCCCAATTTTGCCACGGGGTCAACGTTTGATCCTTCAATGGCGCTTCAGCTGCATTCTATGTTTCCCCGTCTTTCCATCTCTCACTGTTCCTCATCGTCCTGAATCAACACCGTGAAGGGAAATCATCAATCCGCAAACGGAATATAAGCAGTTTCGTCAAATCCCTAATATCGATTTGAAAGAAAATCTTGAAACCGATTGAAGATTTAGGGGTAGCACAAATGATCTCAGGAATCCAATCCTAAAACAGGATTACTAAATGTAGAAAGACACGAGGGTAACGAGGTAATCGACAGGAAGTTGGAAACATCCGAACCATAATACGGGGAAAACACGAGGTAATCGATGTTTATTGAGGGCGAATTTATAGAGAAAGCTTACCGGGATCACGGGATGTGGCGTTGCTGTAGAATCGGGAGAGACGATGGCTGGCGGGGGCCCTCGGCTTGGTCGGCTTCTTGCGCAGGCCGAAGATCTCCTGCACGAGGGGGACGTGGACGAGCACCGTCTTCCAGGCCACCCACCAGCTGAAGAAGATGAGAGAGGTCGCGAAGGAGATGGCGAGGAGGGGCCGGAGGAATATGACCGAGCAATACGCCCACTGAGCAGCCATGTCTCAAAGCTTCCCCAATTTCAGCCTCACCGATGCCTCTCTCTCTCTCTCTCTCTCTCTCTCTCTCCCTCTTCTTTGCCGTCGGACGGGGTCACAGAAGAAACCGTACGATGTGGGCCACAATTCGGCCCCATAATCCGAACCATAAAACGGGCCTAATAATACGTGTCTATACTGGCCCAATAAAAATACGGGCCATAACTCTCTCTCTCTCTCTCTCTCTCTCTCTCCTCTCCGCTCCCTCTGGCAGAAACAGCATGTTAATTCGTTCCGGGGCGCGGGAGTTCCTCTCTGAGTTCCACGTGTCCCGTGGATGCGGCGACGATCCTTTGGAAAGCCCTCTTTCCCATTTAGCCGTCGTGAGATATTTGGACACTCCGCAACGCCCGTAGGCGTCCTGGCCTACTATTTATTTCCCGCCATGACCCCGCCCACCGAGGTTCAATCCTTCTCTCTCACTCTTCTCCCTCCTCTTCTCTTTCTATCTCTCGCCAGGTTCTTCCGGCATCGTCTTCCTCGAGGAGGATGGCGGACTTCCATGGACGCCGGAGCTTCCACCGCGGCCACGCCCACGGACAGTGGGGTCCCACGCCGACTCTTCCCTACTACGGCGGATTCTTTGGTTGCGATCTCCCTCCCCCTCCTCCCTCCCCGATTATTCAGCCGTGCTGGGACCGGAACCCCCTCCAGGTCATACCTCCGGCTCTTTCTCCTCCTCCATTGGGGACTGGAATCCTCCCCATCCTACTGCGGAGGCAGATCGAATACTACTTCAGGTAGCGTCCCTACCTCTTTCTCTCTCCATAGCGAACTCGATGATCGCCGATCTTGCGCGTGGATCGATTACCGACGGGCTGGAATTTGCGCAGCGAGGACAATCTGGCGAGAGATCTGCACCTAAAGATGCAGATGGACGAGGAAGGCTGGGTGAGCGTGCATACCATCGCCAGCTTTCGGAGGGTGAGCCATTGCGGTTCCGATTACTATCGCCGATTTGGCTCCCATTGGATCTCCGTGTGATGTTCAATCCAGCCATTTCCTCGCAGGTGAAACAGCTGACGAGCGACGTGGGACTCATACTGCGGTCGCTGCGGCCTTCTCCCACCGTGGAGGTGATGGTGAGTCGTCCGACTTTGGATCTGGAAACCGGATCGAATCTGTGGATTTTTTGTCTAGTATGGCTGATATGTACGCCAACCTTGGCTCCGCAGGGGGCCAAGATGAGGAGGAGGGGAACGTGGTGGAAGTGGGTGATTCGAAGGTAGACGGAGCCTCCTGCCGACCGGGGTACCAGAGACCAGAGTAAGCGGTTTTAATTGTACCTCGGCCTCTCTCTCTATCTCTCTCTCTCTCTTATCTCTCTCTCTCTCTCCCTCCCTCCCTCTACCGGGGCTCGATGTCGTCTCCACCATCTCTGTGAGGTCCCTGTAAGCCCCTCTGCCCCGGAAGCCAGGATAGTGCGATTCTTGAACAGGACAGAAGCACAATAGAACTGATGCAGGGGCTTTTTATACAACAAGTGTAACGGAAATGCCTTGTAAGGCGGGAAAGGACCACGGAGGAAGAATCTTGACGAGGGGCGACCACTGCGACGAGGGTTTAATGTATATATACAAATGGGCCGGTTCACAGGGTGAGTGGGCTGGTGGAGTGGACTCTATTGAGCCTAACTTAATAGGCCCAATAGTCAGCCCAACGTTGAATGAATCTGAACATCGGCCCATTTAAGCCTTGCTTATTCCCTATCGCGCCGAATTCACGTGATTGCAACAATGGACTCCAGCTCACCTGAAAACGTGGCCGTCAACCTCCGGTAGTTGCTCCTGGTGCGGCACGTCGTTCGCGGCGGCGCCGCCGCTGAGAGCCTTCTGCACCTCAAATGTCACGGCGGTGTCTTTCCTGGCCATCAAGTAGAAGACGGCGACCACGTAGACGGCCATCAGCGGGAAGACGATGACGCCCACGGCGGCCTTCGCCGCCGCCGGCAGGCGGCTGTGGATGAGCCACCCGACGAAGCTTGTGCTCAGGTAGTAGACGTTGATCCCGATTATCAGCATTCCCAGTGCCCACGAGGCGGCGATGATCTGAGATTCTCGCACAGGATGGGCTTCTCAGATCGACGAAGCGGAGATTTCCGGCGAGTTTTCCGGCGAGATCAGACTTACGTAGATGGAGTTCTTGTGGGGGCCCATCTTGGTGCGGCTGCTGCTGAACTTCAGCAAGGGGATGAGGGCGAAGGGCAGCTCGAAGGAGAGTATCATCTGAGCCCCGGTTGGTCTCCGTCAGTTAGAGAGAGAAAGTAGAGAGAGAGAGAGAGAGAGAGAGAGAGAGAGAGAGAGAGAGAGAGAGAACAAAGAGAGAGGGTACCGAGGCGATGATGATGAGCCTGCCGGCGCCGGAGGAGCCGCCGATGATGGAGACGACGAGACTGGGGGCGATGGCGATGAAGCGGGTCACCAGATTCCGCAGCCACCTCCTCATCTTCAGGTCGAGGAAGCCCTCCATGATGTATTGGCCGGCGTAGGTGCCGGTGATGGTGGAGCTCTGGCCGGAGGCGAGAAGGGCGATGGCGTACACGGTGGAGCTCGCCTTCCCCAATATGTTCTGCAAGTCGGAGCCGGCAGGAGGGCTGAGAATGGCCGCGACCGACGAAGAGGAGCGAATAATCTCCGTTTACCTTCAGGAGGAAGGAGGCCGAGTTGAGGGTCAGGTCGCCGCATTGCTCCGCGTTCGCCGGCGAGAGGTCCTCGGCGGCGCAGACCGTGCCGGAGACGGAGACGACGGCGATGTTGATCAGCAGCGCCACCGTGAGGGCGAATCCGCTCTCGAGGAGGAAGAACCTGCAAGCTTTCTGAGACACGGGGACGACGATAAGTGCCTGCAACATTTTCCGTCAAGCTTCTCATTCATCTTCGTCTTCTTCGAACTCACGTCGATTCCCCCTTTGGAGGGAGGGACCTTCCTGGAGAGCACGAGGGCGGAGTGGAGGAAGAGATTGTGGCTGAGGAAGGGGAGGGATTCATTCAGTGGCAGGAAGTAAGAGGAGAAGGAGATAGAGAGAGAGAAGGAGAGAGAGAGCTTACGGCATAACCAGAGCGCCCAGGAGGGCGATGGCGTCTCCGGCGGCGCCGTCGCCGTTAAGCTTGGGAATGAAGAGGCCTTTCAGCACCTCCGCCGCCGGCGGCTTCACGTAGGCCAACTCGCCGAAGAAGCATGCCGCTATAACGAACACCAGCATCGCTATCATCAGCTCCAGCTTCCGGACCTGTACTTCTCCTTCTCATTCTCGAAATGGATAACCAGTATAGAGAGAGAGAGAGAGAGAGAGAGAGAGAGCGAAGGTTACCCCGTATCGTTGCAAGCCGAGGAGGAGGAGCGTGCTCGTCCCCGTCATGAGGACGCCGACCCAGAGCGGAATGCGGAAGAGGATGTTGAGGGCGAAGGCCGTCCCGATCACTAAGGAAGAAGATGATGTCTTCCTTCAGGCCAAAAAAATAAGGTAGGCGTGAACTTCAGATAACCAGCGGTGGACATGATTAGGGTTCCAGACCTTCCGGGATGTCTGCCGCGATCACCGCCAGCTCCGCCAGCAGCCACAGGCAGAGCCTCACGTACTTGGGATACTCCAGCTTGCATAGCTCCGCCAGATGCCTCCCTGCCGATTCATACAAGACCAGTCAGACCCACAATCTCTCTCTCTCTCTCTCTCTCTCTTGCTCCCTCTCTGTCATCAGCTGTCATCTTCGTCATCCTCACGTACCTGTGGTTACGCCGAGATTTGCTGCCAAGGACTGGATGATCAGCGCGAAGACCAGGCCGAGGAGCACGACCCATAGAAGCTGAGGGAAACCCATAATCAGGCCGTTCATCTTGATCATTTCTCCACCGAAATACATCACTTTTTGTCACTAAGATTCCTAAACAGGGAAGTCTGACAGGTATGACCTTATTTTTTTGTTATTTGTCGAAAAGTCATCGGTCGTGACGCGCATGTCTACGTATCATCTTAAAAAAAATCGTAGTGGAAGGATATGGGCGTTATTTTTAATTTCCCAGCACAATTTTTTTCATAGAAAAGTATTTCCTTCGCATTTACAGCTGAGGTAATACTTAAATACAGCTTATATAATAAGTATTTTTAAAAATTAAAATTTGTCGTTTTAGGACCATCAATATTTCAAAACAGCCACTATTAATTACCCCGGGGGCCCACCATATATTAATATTTGTAGCTTAAAACTGGGCTCGGCCCTCGATATTTCCTTGGCTGTATGAACAAGGCTTCCATGAATTTCGGAAGATCTAACGATCATGAGGGAATTCGTACCTCGTACCCGTGATTAGCTCCGGCTTGCAGATCCGTCTCCACTGTCCCATACTTCCTTCATGTCAGAAAGAGAGAGAGAGAGAGAGAGAGAGAGAGAGAGAGAGAGAGAGAGAGAGAGAGAGAGAGAGCTTACAGTTGCCGGGGTCAAGATATGCCATGGAAACGAGAAATCCAGGGCCAAGGTAGCTGAGGAAGTCCTTCCATGCGGATTTCTGCTCAGGATACAATGTTTGAAGAGCAGAAAGAACCAGTGAGCGTTTTACGGATCAAACTTAGAAGAAGATGAAGAAGGGGAAGAAGAAGAGGCGAGGAGGAGGGGGAGGACCTGGTGCACAGGGAGCTCATTAGCGTGGTCCATGAAGCCGTCCTCCACGCTGAGAGCGTCAGGGGCCACCTTCTCCTTTGCCTCCTCTGCGGCTATCCGGCTGCTCCCCCTCCAAGAAGAGTGCTCCCTTCCAATCCCCCCTTTCCCTTCGCCATTGTTCTCCATCTCTCTCTCTCTCTCTCTCTCTCTCTGTATCTCCTTCCTGCCTGCCGCCTGTCTAGAGGGCATTTATAGACAAGATACCGGTGGGGGGAGGGGAGGGGAAGATACCAAATCACTAGAAGACGAATCTCCAGTCTCTTCTTCCTCTTGGCCCCTCGGAAACGGCCCGAGGGAGCAGGTGTGGCCGTCTCTGTGAGCTCTCCTCCACGAAAACCTGTCGCATATTCTTTCACCTCATGTACATCATCTTCTCTCTCTCTCTCTCTCTCTCTCTCCGTTATGTCATCACCGAGAAGCCAAATCTTATTCTAAAAGACGTGCCGGGGAGTTTGGTGCTGCTATGGTCACGAGCGAGAGGAACACGCACATAATTCACGGCATACTCGGACTCTTCCTGGTCGCCTGTTTACTGTCTTGGCGTCGTCTTCTGCATCTGATCCGGATCAGAATATGAAACTAGCGAGTATGACACCTTTCTTGCCAACTAAAATTTTATACGTAATGAGAGAGAGAGAGAGAGAGAGAGAGAGAGAGAGAGAGAGAGCACGTAAAGTTAAATAGAGGGAGAAAATATATAGACCGGAGAGAGTCCGCGCGCACATAAGTGCGGAGAGAGAGGAGAGAGAGATCCAGATGGGCATTGCCCCAGTACAGCTTTCGTTGCCATCAACATGGCAAATTTAACTTAAATTGGAACATCTCCATCGCATCCAGCTCAGAGCGCGCGCATGAAACATCCGCCAACTCATCTCTACTGAATGAGAGAGAGAGAGGGAGAGAGAGAGAGAGATCGAGAGGGACAGAGAGAGAGGCGAGAGAGCAAGAGAGAGAGAGAGAGAGAGGCGAGAGAGCAAGAGAGAGAGAGAGAGAGAGGCGAGAGAGCAAGAGAGAGAGAGAGAGAGAGAGGCGAGAGAGCGAGCGAGAGAGAGAGAGAGAGAGAGAGAGAGAGAGAGAGAGAGCCGTCAACGCTGACAACTGATCTGTGAATCAGGGCTTTTGTCAGGTCCTGCAAGAAAGCTGTGGACACCCCAGCAGGGCACCGGTTTCTTATTGACTGCTGACTCTTTCCGGCCACTCTGGGCCATGAAGAACTTGCTAAATATAAATACTGGGCTTTTATCTTAACGGGCTAACATTAATTTGGGCCATAAAGCCCTCATCAGCCCAATAGCTTCCCGCGACCTTTCATCGATCCGTCCATTCCCATTTTTATCCCATACTACTTCCGTGGCGTAAGCACAGCCGTTCATCACGACCTCGTCATTGATTCAACAAATATATAATTACAGTTATACCCTCAATTATGCCCGTTGAGGCCATGCTGGCGTTCGTCCTTCGAATGCCATTGACTTTTCCTGAGGAGCGGACACATACCCCAGCCGGTGGGGACTTTAATCGACTGGGACCCACAAAGGAGCAGGAAGTACACGGGGGGACGGGGGTAGCAGGCCACAGCCGTGCTCATAGGTTGTGTCAGTCGCCCGGAGCGTCGGATCTGTTACGGTGAACCGCGGATCAACCAGAGAAGCTCTGATTGTCACAGTAGGCCCCACGCCTTTTTTGCTCTGACGGCAACGGATGAGAGCTGGCCAATTGCTGACCCCCAAGGAGCAGGGTAACTGAACCTCATTGCGAGTCCACACCATCCTCTTACCGTACACAGTCTCTCTCTCTCTCTCTCTTTCTCTGTCTTACACAGACACACCCATAGGCTCTCTCTCAAGGCTTCCCCAGAAAGTTTGGGTTCCTCTCTCCTCTCTCTTCTGTTCCTGAAACGGCAAGAGGAGAGAGGAAGAGAGGGAGGGGGGGGGGGGGAGGAGGGGGAGAAGAGGAGGCGGGGAGGTGAGGCGAGAGCGCTCGGGAGGGGGGGCTACAAGGCGGCCCTTCTCTCCCTCCTGTGTCGGTCCTCATCTGGAATCGGATCCTGAGATATTGGGGGGCCAGTGTGTGGTAATTCGTCATGATTTTGATTAATTCCTTCCGTTTTCTCTGTTTCCATTCATTGTAAGTGCAAATTGTTGGAGCGAAAACGTCATTCGATCCGCATTCCCTTCCGATCCGTTCCTAATTTGACGGAGTGTAGACTAGCCTGGTTACCTTCTCTCCGGCATTGGTCGCTTGGTTTGAGATCCCTTGGGCGTCTGTAGATTCAAATCTTCCTGTTGTCCCTTGCTTACAGTTTTTAGTGTCATTGTTAATGTTTCTTCGTTTTCCCCGGAAGATTTATGTAGATAATGTGGCTTCCTTGTTCGTGAGCTCCCTCTTCCGCCGACCGCCGGCCTGGGGCACGGCTCTCCGTAGGGTTCCAGATTTGGCGTTTCCCAGATAGGGCATCGCCATTCTTCTTCTTCACGCTTTTGATGTTAAACGCGCATCCTAAGCTCTTGGCATGCCAAATCTGGTGACTAAAATCTGTCCACGGGGGAGTGTCCCGCAAAAATTATAGGATCTATAGTTCTGAATTGAAAAACCTAGTTTCAACCATTCAGTTCGTCCCATTTCCTCGCTTCTGGCTTTGCTGCAGTGTTAATTTCTCTTGCGTAGTGTCAATTAGTGTTTATTAAACTTAAAACGTGGTGAATTCCCTTTTTTTTTTTTTACTGAGTCGGATTCTTCTCAGACTTGCACAGATCGAGAGGAGGATCTACTTTGGAGAAGATGTTAAAACAACGCTCCCCTGAACCTCGGGATCCTCTCTCTTCATCATCAATCTCTCGGTCGTCATCGACTCCCTCTCGGTAATTTCATATGCCTCAATTTTTTTTTCTTTTCATTTTAGTATCTTCAACTCGAACATTGTAAAAATGTGATAATTCTTATCATTGACTACTGAAAATATGATAATTCTTTCGTCATTCATACCCAGGGACTCGCATGAAACCGCAGCAATGGAGGATCCTGAGAGTACGATGGCCACAGTTGCCCATTTTGTGGAACAGCTCCACGCGAACATGTCCTCTCCCCACGAGAAGGAATTGGTCACTACCAGGTTGCTGGCCGTCATCAGAGCAAGAAAAGATGCGAGGATCTTGATCGGCTCCCACTCTCAAGCCATGCCGCTGTTCATCTCCGTGCTGAGGAGCGGGACGACCACTGCAAGAGTCAACGTCGCTGCAACACTGAGCGCTCTTTGCAGGGAGGAAGACCTGCGCGTTAAGGTCCTCCTAGGAGGCTGCATTCCGCCATTACTCTCTCTTCTGAAGTCCGAATCCTTGGAAGCAAGAAAGGCCGCAGCCGAGGCCATCTTCGAGGTCTCCTCTGGTGGCTTATCTGAAGATCACATCGGGATGAAGATACTCGTCACAGAGGGTGTCGTTCCAACCCTGTGGGATCAGCTCAATCCGAGCAAGAAGCAGAATAAGGTAGTCGAAGGATTCGTCACAGGAGCCCTGAGAAATCTCTGCGGGGACAAGGATGGGTACTGGAGGGCCACACTTGAAGCTGGCGGCGTCGAGATCATTACTGGCCTTCTGTCTTCTGGCAACAGCTTCGCCCAGTCCAATGCAGCATCGCTACTTGCCCGCCTGGTCCTGGCCTTCGGCGACAGCATCTCCAAGGTTGTCAATGCGGGCACTGTGGGGGAGCTTCTTCATCTTCTATCTCAGGAAAATGATGTCTCAGTCCGCGCCAGTGCTGCCGATGCTCTAGAGGCCCTGTCGTCTAAGTCTCCCAAAGCGAAGAAAGCCATGGTGGATGCCAATGGAATACCGGCCCTG
This sequence comes from Spirodela polyrhiza, assembly GCA_024713555.1. NCBI lineage: Eukaryota > Viridiplantae > Streptophyta > Magnoliopsida > Alismatales > Araceae > Spirodela > Spirodela polyrhiza. The sequence continues at coordinate 625,594 of CM046540.1, forward strand.
ATCGGAGCTGTGGTGGCTCCCTCCAAGGAGTGCATGCAGGGGGAGGCCTGCCACGCCCTACAAGGCCATGCCGTCCGAGCTTTGGCTAACATCTGTGGAGGGATGTCTTCTCTGGTCTCTTACCTCGGGGAGCTTTCGCAGTCGCCGCGTTTGGCCGCACCGGTGGCCGACATAATTGGAGCTTTGGCGTATTCCCTCATGGTTTTCAAAGAAGATGAGCAGCCCGATGTCATCCTTGTGGAAGAGATTCTGATCCTGCTGTTGAAGCCCCGGGACAGTAGTAAACTGGTCCACGACCGTGTGCTTGAGGCCCTGGCGAGCCTCTATGGGAACAGCTTCCTCTCCCAAAGGCTCCAGCATGCAGACGCCAAGAGGATGCTCATTGGGCTGATAACCATGGCCTCTGTGGACGTGCAGGAGCACCTCATCCAGTCGCTGACGAGATTATGCAGTGATGATGTGGGAATCTGGGCGTCCATCGGGAAGAGGGAGGGCGTCCAGATGCTGATATCCTTGCTGGGTCTGTCCGGGGAGCAGCACCAGGAGTACACCGTTGCTTTGCTGGCGATCTTGACCGACCAGGTTGATGACAGCAAATGGGCCATTACAGCAGCGGGGGGGATCCCTCCGCTGGTGCAGCTCTTGGAGACGGGCTCGCCGAGGGCGAGAGAAGATGCCGCCCATGTCTTGTGGAACTTGTGCTGCTTCAGCGACGACATCCGTGCCTGTGTGGAGAGCGCAGGGGCCGTCTCTGCGCTGCTGTGGCTGCTGAAGAGCGGTGGCTCAAAGGGGCAGGAGGCTTCTTCAAAGGCGCTCAGGAAGCTCATACGGGACGCTGACTCGGCCACAATCAACCAGCTCCTGGCTCTGCTTCTTGGCGAGTCTCCGGGGTCCAAGTCTCATGCCATCACTGTGCTGGGTCACGTTCTCATGATGGCTTCTCACAGCGACCTGGTGCAAAGAGGCTCTCCAGCGAACAGGGGGCTCAGATCGCTGGTGGAGGTTCTGAATTCCTCAAACGAAGAAACCCAGGAGTGCGTTGCCTCTGTGCTGGCGGATCTGTTCAGCACGAGGCAGGATATCTGTGACAGCCTCGCGACTGACGAGATCGTCCATCCCTGCATGAAGCTGCTGACCAGCAAGACCCAGGTGATTGCTACTCAGTCAGCCAGGGCCCTGGGGGCCCTCTCCAGGCCGACCAAGGCAAAGCCCTCCCACAAGATGTCATACATAGCTGAAGGCGACGTCCAGCCCCTGATCAACCTGGCAAAGACCTCCTCCATTGATGCCGCGGAGACTGCAGTGGCGGCCTTGGCAAATCTCCTCTCCGACCCACAGATCGCCAGGGAGGCCCTTGCTGAGGATGCCGTCCCTGCTCTCACCAGAGTGCTGGGAGAGGGCTCTTCAGAGGGGAAGAAGAATGCTTCCCGTGCTCTTCACCATCTTCTGAACCAGTACCCGATTGGCGAAGTGCTGGTGGAGAATTCAAGGTGCCGATTCATGGTACTCACCCTTCTCGATTCCCTGGCTTCTCTGGATCTGGACGGGGTAGAACACTCCGACCCTCTCGACCTGCTCGCCCTGTTGACCAGAACTAAGCAGAGCGCCAGCTTTTCCTACGCCCCCTGGTCTGCTCTTGCTGAAGCTCCGGCAAGCTTGGAGCCACTGATACAGTGCCTCGCCGTCGGGCTGCCGCCAGTTCAAGACAAGGCCATTGAGATCCTCTCGCGGCTCTGCCTGGAGCAGCCGGTGGTGCTGGGTGACCTCCTGATCGGCAAGGCCGGGAGCATTTCTTCCCTTGCAGAGCGGGTGATGAACTCGCCTAGCTTTGAAGTGCGGGTCGGGGGGCTGCCATCCTCATCTGCGCCGCAAGGGAGCACAGGCAGCTGTCTATGGACGCTCTCGACGAGTCGGGCCTCTTGAAGCCGCTGATTTACTCTCTCACAGGCATGGTGAAGCAGCACCCTTCCTCCTCCTGCTCCTCCACCGAAGCAGTGCGAACCTCCGGGAGCTTCATGGAGAAGAATTGCCAGGAAGGAGGCGAACCCGAGGCATCCGATCCCGCCGCGGTTCTGGGTGGAACGGTCGCCCTGTGGTTGCTCTGTTTAATCTCTTCTTCTAATGAGAAGAGCAAGCGCACAGTCATGGAAGCTGGTGGGGTCGAGCTTCTCTGCGACAAGCTATCTGGTTTATCCGCCGATCCTGAAGTAAGCCCTTCCTCCATCCTCTCCTCCCCAGCAATCAGGGCATTTTTAACCTTTAGTTCCTCTTCCTAGCTTAGATCTTCTTCTGCCATTTATCTGCAGGTCGAATCAGAGTCTGCAGACGCATGGATTATCGCCCTTCTCCTGGCCGTCCTGTTCCAAGACGCAGACGTCGCGCTGTCTCCGGCCACCATGAGAACCATACCCTCTCTGGCGTTCCTGCTGAGGTCCGATGAGGTCATCGACAGGTACTTCGCCGCCCAGGCGATGGCCAGCCTCGTCTCCAGTGGAGACAGGGGGATCCACCTTGCCGTAGCCAACTCTGGCGCGGTGGGGGGCCTGATCGGCCTCCTTGGTCACCTGGAATCGGATATGCCGAACCTCGTCGCCTTGTCCGAGGAGTTTGCTCTTCTGCAGCACCCCGGGCAGGTCGTCCTGAAGCAGATTTTCGGCATAGAGGATGTGAGAACTGGAGCAACTGCTCGCAAGTCGATACCCCTTTTGGTGGATCTTCTGAGGCCGATGCCCGACAGACTGGGAGCCCCTCCGATCGCCGTCCGCCTCCTGACTCAGCTAGCAGAGGGAAGTGATGCGAACAAGCTGGCCATGGCGGAGGCTGGTGCTCTGGAAGCTCTCACGAAGTACCTGTCCTTGAGCCCTCAGGAGTCCACGGAGGCCGCTGCGACCGATCTTCTGAGGATCCTGTTCAGTCATCCGGATCTTCTTCGTCACGAAGCCTCCTTCAGCTCTCTGAATCAGCTGGTGGCCGTGCTCCGCTTGGGATCGAGGAATGCCAGGTTCAGCGCCGCCGGAGCTCTGCAGGAGCTCTTCGACTCCGAGAGCATCAGGGACTCTGAGATGGCCAGGCAAGCTATTCAGCCGCTGGTCGACATGCTCAACGGCGGATCCGAGAGGGAGCAGCAGGCGGCGCTGGTGGCGCTGATAAAGCTCACCTCCGGCAGCATATCGAAGGCCTACATGATCAGCGACGTGGAGGGCGACCCCTCGAGAGCCTCCACAAGATCCTGGTGTCGAGCTCGTCGCCGGAGCTGAAGAGGAACGCCGCCGATTTCTGCCACGTCCTGTTCGGAAACCTGAACATCCTGGCGCAGCCGGTCGCCGCCGAGTGTGTGCAGCCGCTCATATCCCTGATGGCCTCCGGCGACGGCGCGGTGGTCGAATCCGGCGCTCGCGCTCTCGAGAAACTGCTGAACGAGGAGCACCACGCCGACATCGCCGCCAGATCCGAGGTCGTTGAGCTCCTCGTCGGCCTGGTTTCTCCGGCGAACTGCCGGCTCTCAGAGGCCTGCATACGGTCGCTCATCAAGCTCGGGAAGGACCGCCCTAATTGCAAGGTCGACATGGTGGAGGGAGGGATAATCGACAGGACGCTGGAGATGCTCCATGACGCTCCTGGCTCCCTGTGCTCCCAGATCGTGGAGCTCCTCCTCATTCTGACGAACAACAGCAGCATCGCCAGGAGCTCGGCGGCGGCGATGATGGTGGAACCTCTCTTCCTGGTCCTGCGGAGGACGGACATCACCATGCTGGGCCAGCAGAACTCTCTGCAGACGCTGGTGAACATCCTGGAGAAGCCGCAGAGCCTCGCCACCTTGAAGCTGACGCCGAGCCAGGTCATCGAGCCGCTCATCTCCTTCCTCGAGTCACCCTCCCAGGCCATCCAGCAGCTCGGCACGGAGCTGCTCTCGCATCTCCTGGCTCAGGAGCACTTTCAGCAGGACATCACCACGAAGAACGCCGTCGTGCCGCTGGTGCAGCTCGCCGGGATCGGGATCCTGAGCCTGCAACAGACGGCGGTGAAGGCGCTGGAGAGCATCTCGACGAGCTGGCCGGAGGCCGTAGCCGACGCCGGCGGCCTGTTCGAGATCTCCAAGGTCATCGTCCAGGCCGATCCTCAGCCGTCCCACGCTCTGTGGGAATCCGCCGCCCTGGTCCTCTCCAACGTCCTCCGCCTCAACGCCGGCTACTACTTCAAGGTCCCCCTGGTGGTTCTGGTGCGGCTGTTGCAGTCCACCAACGAGAGCACCACCGCCATTGCCCTCAGCGCTCTCATCGTGCTGGAGCGGAGCGACGCCGCCAGTGCCCTCCTCATGGCGGAGCACGGCGCCATCAGCGCCCTCCTGGAGCTGATGCGATCCCACCAGTGCGAGGAAGCTGCAGGGACCTTGCTGGAGGCGCTGCTCAACAATGTCAGAGTTCGGGAGATGAAGGTCTCCAAGTACGCCATAGCTCCTTTGTCCCAGTACCTGTTGGACCCGCTCACCCGGTCGCCGCCGGCGAGGCTCCTCGCCACCCTCGCCCTCGGGGACCTCTTCCAGAACGAGAACCTCGCCAGGGCCGGCGACGCCGTGTCGGCCTGTCGGGCCCTGGTGAGCCTGCTCGAGGACCAGCCCACGGAGGACATGAAGATGGTGGCCGTCTGCGCGTTGCAGAACCTGGTGATGCGCAGCAGGACCAACCGCCGCGCCGTCGCCGAGGCCGGCGGCATACTCGTCATCCAGGAGCTCCTGCTTTCTCCCAATCCCGAGGTCGCCGCTCAGGCCGCCCTCCTCATCAAGTTCCTCTTCTCCAACCACACCCTGCAGGAGTACGTCTCCAACGAGCTGATCAGATCCCTGACTGGTAATCCCCCTTCCCTCTTTCCATCCTCTCCATCCATCCGCTCGTCTCTGCAAAACCCATTGATCTCTCTTTCTCCTCTTCTGGTTCGGCCTGGCAGCGGCGCTGGAGAAGGAGCTGTGGTCGACGGCGACGATCAACGAAGAGGTTCTGAGGACGATCCAGGTGATATTCGCCAACTTCAAGAAGCTGAGGACGTCGGAGGCGGCGACGCTCTGCATCCCGCACCTGGTGGGGGCCCTGAAGGCGGGCAGCGAGGCGGCGCAGGAGTCGGCACTGGACACGATGTGCCTCCTCAAGGACTCCTGGTCCGAGATGAACGAGGACATCGCCAAGGCGCAGGCGCTCGTCGCCGCAGAGGCCATCCCCATCCTGCAGCTGCTCGTGAAGACCTGCCCGCCGAGCTTCCACGAGCGCGCCGACAGCCTGCTCCACTGCCTGCCGGGCTGCCTGACGGTCACCATCAAGCGCGGGAGCAACCTGAAGCAGACGATGGGGAGCACCAACGCCTTCTGCCGCCTCACCATCGGCAACTCCCCCCCCAAGCAGACCAAGGTAGAAGAAAGCTAGCTCTTTCTTCCGTCCTTCCTTCCTCTCTTAGATTGGACTAACTGGTGCCTGTTGCAGGTGGTGCCGCATAGCACCTCCCCGGAGTGGAAGGAGGGATTCACTTGGGCGTTCGACGTCCCACCCAAGGGCCAGAAGCTCTTCATCCTCTGCAAGAGCAAGAACACCTTCGGAAAGGTATGCGCCGCCCCGCCGAGCCCCTCTCCGCTTCTTCTTCTCCTCCTCCTTCCTCTGATCGTCCGGCGTTGCAGAGCACCCTCGGGAGGGTGACGATTCAGATCGACAAGGTGGTGAGCGAGGGCGTGTACAGCGGTCTGTTCAGCCTCAACCACGACGGCAACAGGGACGGATCTTCCCGGACCCTCGAGATCGAGATCCTCTGGTCCAACCGGACGTCCGGCGATGGCATGTGAACGAACCCCTGCAATGGAAAACCGACCGCCGCCGGCGAGCTCCCCTCTCCCCGCCGCCGCCCGTGCTGCAGTTTTGTAGTGCTGCTAAGGTTTATCGAAGTCGTGGGCAGTTCATGTGATCTGTTGCGATAGAGTGACTGCCTGCCCGGAAGCCTGCGAATCTGTACAGTGTGGCTGTCGTATTCTTGAAGAAAACTCCGGCGCTCCGGCGTCGGCGGAGGGGTGGCGGCGCCGCCACCTCATTTGTGTTTCAGGCAGGTGAGGAGATTCCCCCCTCCCAAGTTAACGTTAATACCATGCCCTCCTCTCTAAACCCTTTGCCCTCACTCCTCTCCATATTCTCTCTCTCTCTCTCTCTCTCCCCGTTTCCTTCGGGCGGGGGAGAAGGGAAGGAATACGAGGGTCCTTCCTCTGCAGGAAGAACTTGAGGCGTGAGAATTATGACCGCGTATGAGCGTACCATTGGATCCTGTGACCGGAGCGCTCAGATTACTCCACGTATCAGCCATTCTGGAACCTTTTTTTCTTTTTAACAAAAAAAATCCCGATTTGATTATAAATATTTATGGAAAATAGAAAAATGAGCACCTTTTTCCGTCAGTAGAATGAAATATATTTTCAGTTTTTAAGGAATAATGATATTTTATGTTAATACTAAAAAAAAGAACCCTTGCTCTTTAAAATGATTCAATTAATAGAGATATAATAAACTTTTTTGACTTCTCGGGTGGGGTGGGGGGGGCTGAAAATATGGTGATCGCAACGCGGCCGGCGTGGTGGGTGCACTACGAAGCGAGACACACGACTCCCCTGCGTTGATCGCGCGCCAAAGGAGATGGAGGGTCGTTGAGACCGTGGGGGCCCGCAGGAAAAAGAGCGCTATAAATTCCTCGGAGCGCCCATCGTCTCCGCTCCCAACTGCATTTCCTCCCCCCCTTCCCCCGCTCTTCCTCCAGTTCTTGCTGTTCTTCGTCAGAGAGCTTCTTGCTGATCGGAGAGGAACGAGATGAGGAAGGCTTGGCCAGAAGGTGCGGGGCAGGCCATGGCGATGGTCTTGCTGGCTCTGTGCCTCTCATCCGCGTCCACGTTCGCCTCTGCCGAACAGAACAGGAGAAGGCCGCAGCCTCCGCACGAGGCGGCTAAGGACAGGTTCCCGCCGTCCGTCAGCATCGGGAGGGCCTCCTCCGCCGTCTTCTCCCTCTACGGGAATGTCTACCCCAACGGGTGAGGATTCTGGAGACCTTGCCTGTCTTCTTGTTCTGGATCTCTCGACATTCCTCGGACGCTGTACCGCTGGCATCATCTTGTCTGTTCTTGGATCTGTTGACTGACCGAGGCTGGTTGATTCTTTGGTTGTGGATTCCTGGATTCTTGTACCGATGGTTGTTGAAGGCTGTACTTCGCATCGCTGCGCATCGGGGATCCGCCGAGGCCGTATTTCCTGGACGTGGACACCGGCAGCGACCTTACCTGGGTCCAATGCGACGCACCCTGCGTCAGCTGCTCCAAGGCAAGCCAAGAAACCATTTCTTGCGGTCTCATTTATCTCAAGAAATTCCTATCCATCTCTCAGTTCTCCTGCCATAAGGGGACTTCTCTACGGTCTTGTGACGATCACAGTATGGGGCACGTTGAACTATTCACAGTCTGATGTCTTCTTGGATGGTTGCGGCAGGGACCTCACCCGCTGTACAAGCCGGAGAAGGACAAGCTAGTGCCCTGCGCGCATCCTATCTGCGACGCTCTCCAGGCCGTCGCCTCCGCCCCTTCGCATACCGGCGAAGCCCAGAGGCCCCCCTGCCCCTCGCCCAACGACCAATGCGACTACGAGGTGGAGTATGCGGACCAAGGTTCCTCCCGCGGCGTCCTCGTCAGTGACACCTTCTCCATGCACTTTGTCAACGGCTCCCTTCTCCGCCCTCGCCTCGCCTTCGGGTACAGAAAGAACATGCCCATCTTCCCTCGGATTTCTTTCACATTTCTTCTTGCTAATCCGTTGAATTTCTCCTCGGGAACAGGTGCGGTTACGACCAGCAGCTGTACGGCAATGACGCGCCGTCGCCGACGGACGGCGTCCTCGGGCTCGGCCTCGGCAAGTCCAGCATCATGTCGCAGCTGCGAGAGCACGGGCTGACACGTAACGTGATGGGTCACTGCCTCGGCAGGAGAGGTGGCGGGTTCCTCTTCTTCGGTGACGACCTCGTCCCCACCTCGGGCATCTCGTGGACTCCCATGTCCGGCCGCGGGTCACGGTTAGCGATCCCCTCCCATCGTCCCTCGGTCTGATTCTCAAGCTGGTCACCCCCCGCTGACAGATCTCGTTCGTTCTATCGCCAGCAAGTACTATTCGCCGGGCCCTGCGAATCTCTTCTTCGGCCGGCAGCTCCTCGGCAAGAACTTCGAGGTGATCTTCGACAGCGGGAGCTCCTACACGTACCTCTCCTCTCGTCCCTACGAGATCTTCCTGAACTCGGTGAGCAACACGGGCGAAATATATTTTGAACGCGGGAGACAGCTGAGGGAAGGCCTAACGCTGCTGCATCTGCACAGATGTCGAGGGATCTCTCCGGGAAGCAGCTGAAGGTGGCCCCCGACGACCGCACCCTCCCGCTGTGCTGGAGGGGAGCGAAGCCATTCAAGTCCATCGGCGAGGCGAGGAAGTACTTCAAGCCCTTGACGATGGCCTTCTCCCAGGGGAAACGGGCTCTGCTGACCATTCCCCCGGAGAACTACCTGATCCTCACAGCTGAGCTCCGATTACCCTTTTCCCTCTCTCCCTCCGCCCCCGATTTGAACCAGAGCGAAGCTCAGCCATAACGGGTGATGTCTCTGTCCCATCTCCTCCTCCCAGAAACACGGCAGCCTCTGCCTGGGCGTCCTCAACGGCACCGAAGTCGGACTCAAAGATCTCAACATCATCGGAGGTGAGGGTCTCCTCATCCTCCCTCACTCTCTCTCTCTCTCTCTCTCTCTCTCTCTCTCTTTTCTTTTTTGACCTGACGGGCGAGGTCTTGCTGCAGACATCTCCGTGCAGGACGTGATGGTGGTGTACGACAACGAGAAGCAGCAGATCGGATGGGGCTGGGCAAACTGCGACAAGGTCCCCAGGTCTGCCGGCTCCTCCTCCGCCCTCCCCTCGCCCCCACCGGGCTCCCCCGCTCCCGAGCATCTACCGAACGTTGGGACTTTCTTCCGTGCCGCCTCCGGGACAGAGCAGATGGTGGCGCGGGGGGCTCCTGCCGGCCGGACTCCCACTGAGCCCACGAAGAATACCGCCCGCCGCCCCCACCACCGCCACCCTCCCGGCGGTCTCTAACCCCCCCCCCCCCTGAAGGGGAGTGGCCGTGGCCGTGAAATCATAGTAGGAGCCACAGAATAACCAGGCCGAATGAATTGAATATACATGGAGACACGAAGAAGAAGAATGTACACGGATCACATTCGCATCCTTGTCAATTGACTCAACTGGAGTCGTCTCCTCCTTGGCCAGACTCTCGGCGGTACTGGTACACCTGGGATAAGACCACTATGAGAGAGAGAGAGGGAGAGGGAGAGGGAGAGGGAGAGAGAGAGAGAGAGAGAGAGAGAGAGAGAGAGAGAGAGAGAGAGAGAGAGAGAGATGGGGGCTACCTTGACATCCCTGTTGGAGCCGCCCACAAAAAGCCTTCCGCGGCAGTGCAGGAGGGAAGTGACGACCGAGTCAGAAGTAATCGAGCCCACGGGCCTCAACTCCGCCTCAGAGTCGTCATCCTCAGAGAGTTCCTGCGACGCGAGAGGAGGAAGCGACTGAGAGACTCCACTAGTTGCTCAATGGGAGCCCCCGTCGAGAAGATCAGCACAGGGGAAGGGCGGCACGAACCTGCACCTGGACGGCCCTGTCCCAGCCTCCGGCGAAGACCCATCTCCCGTCCATGTCCACGGAGAAGATCGCTCCATCCAGGATCCGCGCCGACTTCAGGAGCCGCCCGTCCCTCCACACCTGCGGGCATTTGGGGGCGAGCCACGCCACCCATCTTCTTCATATTCGGCTGTGAAGTGAAACGGCAGAGACGGCGAGCAGGACAGAGCAGTAACAGCAGTACCTTGATGGCCCCGGTGTCGTAGGAAGCGGCGAGGAGACGGCCGGCGGCGGAGAGGGACAGGACGGAGGCCCCCTTGGGCAATCCGCCGTCCTCGAGCACTGCCAGCGGCGTGTGGTCGTGGAGCCACCAGAGGCGGACGGTTCCGTCCCAGCTCCCGCTGAACAGGATCCCCTCGGAGGCCGCCAGGCAGGAGACCGCTGACTTGTGCCCGGTCAACGTGCAGGCCAGGGAGAAATCCTAGGGACAGATAGATGGATAGATAGACAGACAGACAGATAGTCAATCCTGAGCTCCGACAGATCAAAATGGCGGAAACAGGGGCCCCCATCTACTCAACGGAAAAGCGGAGGAGCCATAAGAGAACGGGGCAGCAGACGGCAAGAGGGTCTCGCGATTCGAACCTGCAAGGACCAGGCCTTGATGGACCTGTCCCCGCCGCCGCTGTACAGAAACTGGGACTCGGAAGCGGCCAGGGAGTGGACGCCGCTGTAACGCCAGTCATTGTGGTGGTGCCACCTCCTCAGAGGCTCTTCTTCTTCGGCCGCGGAGATGGAGAGGTCCCAGGCACAGAGGCCCCCTCCACTGTCCCCAGCTATGCACATCGGCTTCCCGGCGGGATTCACCGCGACCACGGCCACGAGTTTGTGCTCTGGGCCCCTCAAGGTTCGGAGAAGGGAAAAATCCTGCATCCGGTAGAACTATTAGTCCGAATGGTCATCGGTGCCATGGCCAGATGCTGGAGCTGTCCACTCGGAAGGAATAGTGACTTGTATTTATGTCTATTTTCTCCTTGCTATGAACTTTGTTTGGTGCCGATTCAGGCAGGCTTGTGGCAGGGAAAGCACCCACTGCAATTTAGCTACTAATCATATACAAAATCCTAATGGAAAAGGGTTGATTTTTTTTGGAAAAAAAAGATCGCATTACTACCCCTTTTCGATGATGCTATCCTCATTTCTCAATAATCCTTGGTTTTTTTATTTCTACCCCCACTTTGTTTTTCGTCAACATTCATCAGATACAACAAGGGTATGAAGGGAAGGAAGCAAGCTGTGCGGGCAAGATTTGGTCTTTGAAGAACCATATTCTGCATAAAACATGGTGTGTGAAGTACTTCACTCGCTCTCCAAACAAAAAATAAATTCCATTATAATTCGGCCAAACTCTTTATGTAAAGCATGGCTCCCAGTGAGCTCAACCGATGTTACAAATCTACCTAGGAGCCTGGAAAAAGTATTCACTTTAATAAAAGACAACCAATAAATGAATGACTCGTGAAGAAATGCACAGGATTACGAGAATATACCTGCAGGGACCATACATTGACCGTTTTGTCAAAGGAGCAGCTAAAAAGAAAACCACCTACAACAGTGAGGGCTTTTCTAGAGTTAAAATGGATCCAAATATGAAGAGAATTAGATGAGAATCTGTGCATGAATCAACGATAAGAATATGCCAGCTATTTTCTTCCGAGGGGAAGCCGCAAGAAATATAAACCCAGCGCATATGATGGGAGTTCGTTCACTCCAGGATCAATCATCAATAAAGCTGTATCATACACTAATCCTTCCTGAGTTAGTTTGGAGGTTTTGCTCCGATGGTCAAATGAGCGTACATGATGCTAACATTTGTTTTTAAAAAGGATCGAAAATAGAACGGTCGACCCCATTAAGAAATTGCCGAATTCTCCAAAAGGCGACACGGGAGCTGAATTTTAGAAAGAATTTTACAAATATGAGGTCCCACAGGGTCACATTTTAGGAGATTCTGTCAGCGGCAATTGAGTGCCACAAAAAAGTTCACAATGCTTTCTTAACTCTTCAAGCTGAGAATTCTTGTCGCTAGCATGCTATAACAACAACAAAAAATCGAACAAATAATCTTCGCGTGCCTAGTATATGTTGAAAGAAGTCTTGCAAGGGTGAAAATATTCAAAGTAAGGATCTACTTTGATAATTCGTGCGGAAAAGGAGAGGGAAGACAAGCAGAAAGACTAAAAAGCCAGAGATATCTCATGAATCTTAGTAGAGTGGAGTGGATACCTCCTTCGGCCAACCCAGTGACGCAATCCTTGTGACCTGTTAGAGAAACAGATTGCAACCCCCCACCATGAAGACGCTTGTCTAAAGGTTGGTCAGCTTCATCCTGCTGGGAATGATCAACATCCTGTCCACTACTGGTTTCCAGGGGTAAACCAGAGAGATCATCTATTGTCGTCTTAGCCCCCTCCAAGATGTTTCTCTTCTTCACAGATGGTTGATCTCCATTTTTAGGCACGCGGCACAGATCTGTAAGAACCAAGCAGCACAAAAGGTCCTTGGCGGCCAGGGTCTCTGAGCCAGTGGGAACAGTGTAGATAGATCTGATGGACAGGCTCATAAGACATCTCCACAGGACTTCTACTCCAGGGCGATTTTCTGGGTCATAGTTCAAACAGGATTCGAGAATAGGTAGCAGGCTCTCTAATCTTGTTCCCTGAAATGAATTTTTTAACGTGGAGGTCAGCTTCTTCAGCCAGATATCATACAAATCGTGGTTCAATTCAACATAATCGTCCCCGGTAGAAACATCCCACAACGCGCAGTGTTGCCCCTCTCCTACCATAAGCGTAGTCATAATGCAAGACAACGACCAAACATCCGATCCATAACCCACCCCAATTCCACAACTTGGGTCAGATTTATTCGAAAGTAGCTCTTTGCGGAGCTCTGGGCTGACAAAACACTGGTTGCTTCTGCCCGTGGCTTCTGCCACATCCATCCTCGCTCTCCTACACGCTAGCAAAACCTCGTTCAGGTCTAAGGAGCAGTGCCCATAGGAATCAAAGCGGAAGCAGGACAGTGTTAAGTAGCCACAGGCTATACCTTGTGAGTGCAAGCCAATCATTGCCTCACACAACTCCATGCTGACTTTCGCAAACCCAAACATGTCTTCGGGATTAACTAGCACCATCTCCTCGTTGCCATCCAGCGCGCGGGAAAGACCAAATTGGAACGCCTCACACACCAAGAACAGTGGCGAATTCTCCTCCGAGCTCATCCACAACCCTAAAACCCTGCAAAGACCATGCCTTTGTCTGGAAGGAGCCGCCACGATCAGATCTAATTCCGCCCTCTCCCTCTCGGTTAGCTTACTCAAAGCTTCCATGACTCTAGCCGTGCTGCTCAATTTGAACTGCACCGATCCCGCTCCCGCTGAAAGCGAAGGAGATAAGGAGCAACAAGCATCAACAGCCAGAAGACCGACCGTTTGATTTTCCTGGAAGCGCCAGTTACGACCGCAAGTATAAGCTCTCGTCAGCGTCCCAGACACCGCATCTGTCCCCGAATCAACCGGCGCCGTGATGGAGATAGCATTGGCTGGAACGATCAAGTCCTTCCAGGTGGCGAAGAACTGATCATCCCAAGGAAGCGGCAGGAACTCCACATCCCTCGTCTCTGGAGGTCGAGAACGGACCTGGCGGGAGGAAGACGAGGAGGTGCAGAGGCGGAGCAGGTCGATGTTCTTGGGGAGAGCGCTGGGACCCTGGCCGCTGGGGAAGGGAACCACCTGGTTGCAGGCGGGGCAGCGGATGGTGTCGGGGAAGGACCGAGCCAAGGACGAAGACGACAGCAGCGCGATACAGGGGGAGCAAGCGGTGTGGCCGCAGGATAGCACGCGGGGGATCGCCTCCTCCCCGTCGTAGACCTGGAGGCAAACCGGGCACTCTGGCATCTCCATGGTGCTCTCCACGGCCCCTCCCCTCCCCTCCACCTCCACGGCCCCTCCTTCCGCCGCGAAGAAGGAGACCGAAGGGAACTGCCTTTTAAATTTCCACGAATCTTCTCGGCTTAACCGTCTCAGCGTTAGTTGGGACCCCACGATCTCCGCCACGTGGACCCAAGTAATATCTTAATTAATTCTTTAATTGACCACACTTAATCAAAGTCCCCCGCGGGGAACCGCACGATCTCCGCCACGTGGACTTTAGTTAAACCCTTTTTTAATCCTTTAATTGATTGCCGGTAATCAAGGCCGGGCCGGCCCGGGTGGGTCCGGGCCTCGAGCCCGTGGCAGGCCCCGAACATCAGGATTTTCGGTTCGGAACGCTTAGATTAGATATTGGTAGGTGTCAACGGGCCGGGCCAGTTCGATCTCTGTTTCACGGCCCAGTCCGACCTGGAAGATCGAGATGTGCACCGTACACGTGCGAGAACTACGCAATTAGCAAGGGATGACGGGCCGGGCCGGGCTCGGAACGTTCAAATTTCCATTTATGGAAGCCAAGACCGGGCTTTTCAGGGGTTCCGGCCCGGAGCCCATTTTGGGCAGTTTATCAACGAGTCCAAGACGGGCACCTTCGCTCATATCCACACCTAACTGGTACAAACTGAGCTCACGCGAATCTCGTACAGACACGTGGCAAAACCACGCGTCTTTAGAACCAGTTAGAGACGCTGAAGTCCCGGAGCTTTCGGAGATGCTTCTCCATGTCCTTCCTCGTATCCACCCAATCCTCTCTCTCTATCACTGTGGTCGGATCATCCCTCTGCATCTGAAGAAATAACCAAGACGAATCAGCAAATCCATGCTGACGAGAGAGAGGGAGAGAGAGAGTAAATAGGTAAGAAAAAAAAGGCACCTTATCAATTATTTTGAAGGATGTTCCTCCATCGCGTATAATTAGCAGGTCGTTCCTTCTGTCTCTAGCTCTTCCTTCGGGAATTGTCACCTGTTTAACAAAGAAGAGTGTGTTTCTAAATCTACAAGAGCCTGGTGGAGGTAAAAAACAAATATTCTGTTATTATTGCGCTATATATCTTTTTTTTCTAAGAATTCTGTAATTACAGCGTTCACCTCGTTCATCCTTGTTTGGATCCTTCAGACCTCACCAAGCATTTTGATTGATGACGTTATCATACAATAAGGTAGACTAAACTTAGAGAAATAAGATATCGAGAGATAATCCTAGATCTTACCAAGACCTTTGCCCGGGTAATTGACTTCGTCTTTGAGTCTATCACATAAATTTCTTCAAAATCCAAAACAAAATCTGGGTCATCGAACCTCCTGTTTCTGTAGTGCTTCGTTAAGAACACCTACAATAGAAATGAATAATGAATCGAAAAAAATGGCGGCGAGGGTGATGCAATAAACGTTCGATGAGATCCATGTGACGGCAATGGAGATGATATAATGGCTAGGAAGTAATAATCACAAATGAAGTTTCCATAATTGGCTATTCGTTAAATCTCATGAAAATAAGGAATAATAGAAACTTAGCAAGGAAATTACCTAACAACCACGAATTTTATTGAAAATGGCACTGGCAATAAATATGCTGTTCTGGGCATTCTCTGTTATCAACATGGTCTACACAATCTTGGTGTAACATTCAGCTGGTGTATCGGGTTTTTTTAATAGCCGGCAGGCATATTATATATAAATAAGTCGTATTACTCACTTCCAAAAAAAATGCTACAATGACAAGCGGAATCACGAGAATTAGAATCATTAGAGAAAAATAATGACAACAATAAATAATCCGTTCCATTGGAGTGCTCCTGTTTAGTAATGCAACGAATGAAATGTCAGAGCAACGCATGCTTTTGGTTGACTTCGTGCTGAAAGATTATCTGACACACTGACATCGATCACTCTTCTTAGAACAGTCTGATGTATCAACAAGTGCTGTTGTAATCCGATTGCATCTATCAAAATTCAGGTCACAAGCATATTGACTATGAAAAAAAAAAAAAAGCTCCACATTCTCTGCTTTGATCTGAACCTTTCACCTAGACTCGGAAGGATAGTTTAATTCATACATAACATAAAAGTCGTGACTGAGTTGGATACCATCCTAAACAAGATCAGTGACTCTTACATATTTTCAAAAGAACCTCTGCATTTTCTTTCCTATTCCTCTGTTTGCAAGGCGAGTTGAGGGGAAGGGTTGACTTTCTTGCATTCACAGAATCATCTTAATGAGAGGTCAATTGTGGGATGATGAGAAGAGGGAAAAAATACGACGATTTGAGAAGATAAGCACCCATCTTCGATAAAAATTAGACTCTGTCAAATGAATCTCGCCTTCAAATCAACTGGAGAGGAATCAGGCAGACGTTGAATGAATAAACAGATTTCTGTGACCGTAAAATGCACGAAATGACAGCAATTACCTTTAGGATCTCACGTTCAGTTTTATATAATGGATCTCGAGGAGCGTCAATGGGAGGTTCGGTGACATTGTAGCATCCAAAGTCACTCTTCGCGCAGCGAATATACTGAAGAAAGGAAGAAGAATGAACAGCATAAGGGCACAAGAACTAAAAGTTCCTGCTCAATCCATCTTTTATGGTTTTTTTTTTCCAGGGTGTTACGAAGAAAATCCGTGAAATTTTTATTCATCCACAGATTTTAAGATAAGTCTACCGTGTTGAGAAACGAACAAACTTACGAAGAAGAATCCGTAATAGAAAGATAACCAGACTTCATAAATTGGTCTTACCTTTTGAGGCATGGGAGACAAAACCTTCGGAATTGCATAGACATCTGTGTCAGGAGGCGTGACGTACATCTGAATGTGAGAGTGTCGCTTAAGGACCGACAATAATGGATCGATGAACATGAAGAGAGTGAGAAACATGTCAAAATTAGCACTACCGACCTCCCTGAAGTCATACACGTTGTTGTCCGGATCGGGCGGTTTCCTGATGAAAAAATCACAGTGGAGGAGACTGATCTTGTGGAACTCGTCCTCGTTGATCCGGTAGTCAACCACCGTCTCCGAGTCCCAGCCCCGCGTCGACACGAAGCTCTTACTCTGCACAATCTCGATGTCGTCGCTGGCCCCCGAGCCCGAGGAGGCCACGCCGGTGCCGAGAAGGCGGTCGTACTCCACGTCGTAGTCCTTCTTGTTGTCGATCTCCTCTACCTCCTCCTCCTCGTCCATGTCGTACCCGTCCGGACCCCCCGCGTCTCCGTCGCCCTCGTCCGAGCGCACCTTGAAGTCGTTCCTCCTCCGTCTGCCGCCATGGCGGACGAGAGGACAGGGTGAGGCCACAGTACCGGAGGACGCACAGATCCGGTTCCTTCCGACGAACGCCAGCTTCGGCGAGGACTGGACGGCGCAGAGAGAAGGCAACCGACTCGGATATGGAAGAGTCGACGGCGACAACAGGGGAGTCGTCCCCATGCTTCCGCCACAGTCCTCGCCGCTGCCTCCTCCGGTGTGCTTATCCAGGAGACGCCGAAGCCCTCTGAGATATCTGAAGTCGGAAAGGTTTTTAGCAGGGGTTTCGAGCGCACGTGCGGACTCACACGTGTCGAAAAATTCTAGAGAGAGAATTTTACCATCACGGATGAAGACTGGAGAGAGGAGAGAGACAGAGGTGGGAGGGGTCTTGAAAACGGGGCTCCTCGGAACGAAGGGCGGGAAACAAGGGGAAGTCTCTGGTGGGCAGACGGAGGCGGGAGGCCGGCTAGGCCGAGGAAATGGCGGTGAAGATGGGGACCTTCAACGGGGCGAGCGTCTTCCTGTCGCGGAATCTGGTTCCGCCGGAGATGTTTGACGCTCTCCATGACGCCCTGCGGCTCAACGGAGCTCAGGTCTTCCTCTGCTGCGACCCGTCGCGGAACGCTCCCAATGACTACCACGTCATTGCCACACCTGATCATGTGAGTGAAAGGGTCGAATGAATCGTTTCGATCAACTAGCGCGATCGTTTTTTTATGTGTCTCTTCCGATTACCATGGGCTTGACGGCGGCCAATTGGTGTCTCTTCAGGAGAAGTTCGCGGATCTCAGAGCTAAGGGCTGCAATCTTCTCGGTACCTATCCCGGAACAACGATTTTTTTTGCTTTATAATACTCTAGACTTGTCCTTTGGCATGTTTACGCAATCCGACGAATAATGAAATAGTGATTCCGCGAACTTGTCTCCTACCGTAGTCCATTGCACTTGGTGCTTTCCAAGAGCTCAATACATAATTTTGGGAGACCAATCTGTTCTCTCTACGTTGAAGATTGATTATTAAGAAATGCAAATTATACTAATGGCGCAGAGACATTTGACTTCTCCGATGGATTGGATCGTAACAAATCCTGCCTTTGCAAGTTATAACTATGGCTCAGTATTAGCCATAGGAATGCGAACTTACGTCATATAGGAAATATTGTCACGCTTTTTGGATTCCCCTATTTGTCCTAGGTTCTCAAGCAAGGTATAAGCCTGCTTGGCATAGGGAGAAAATGCTCTCTCTCTCTCTCTCATTAGGTGTGTGCGGGAGCGTGTTTACATAGTGCATATTAGAATGTAGTCTCGAATTTCCTTTTTTCAACATATTTTTGATTTCCAAGAATTCATAGAGACCCATGAAAATTATAATTTAACATACATGCCTGAAGACGAACTATCAAAAGTTACATTAGCGAAATAAAATGCTGAAAATTTATTTATTTCATGCTAATTTTTAATATTTTTTAGTAATTACTGTCGATATTATTTTATTCCGGTATCCTTACTTCCATTCCATTTCTTTTTTTTTTTGTGCTCATCACCTCACCGTTTTGAGTATTTATTGCTAGAGATATTGTGGTAACGTCGTAGCAAATGATTTAAATGTTATTTTACATCAAATAAAGCACAATGAGGTACATAATTTTTTAATAGTAACTGCCGGGTTCTCTTTCTCAAACTTAAGCTCCATGCTTTGCTCGGTTCTCAATTTCACTTTCCTTGCTTAGTGGTTGCAAAAATGTCCGTCCTTTAGTCCGTGTACATCTAGTCATTCAGTTTTTCTGGCATGTGTAAACAGTGTCTGACTGCTCACCTGCTAGCATTTCTGGCATTTAATTTATGTTATAAAGTGTATGCTGTCTGCCTGTTCATCAATGTGCAAATTTGTTGTCTTGACATTTTCAAGGTGTCACCCCCTCAATGTGCAAATATGTACATTTTTTTTCACACGGCTTACAATTGGCTCCATATATGATGAATAAAATTGGTTGAACCTGTACTACAAGAATAGGCTAGATGGTTGAGTGGCTGCAGGAGTTAAACAATGAATTTTTTCCTATTTGTTGTCACATTTTATATTCTTTGGGTTTGCATTCCCTGATCTATGAAGATGTCGAAATTTTTAATTCTGAGTAGCAGGTTACTTTTCTGCAAACAACATTCAAACATTTATAACTTGTTAAGCTCACATCTTGTCAGGACCACACTGTGTGCTTTCTTGTGCTAAAGAACGAAGAGTTTTGCCTAAACAAGTTTACACTTGCTGCCTTGCAATGGACGGTGTTAGAGTTCTTGCTTCTGGCTTTGAGAAAGATGAAAAGGTGATTTGTTTTGTGTGAAATGCGGAAAACGTGTGCTCGCACATTATCAGACATATTTTCGGTGCATTGCTCAAGGAATGTTCTGGACTCATTTAGTCATTAATAGCTCTAACATACTATCTGATTTTCTCTTTTAATTTGATGTTGCTATTCTTACCCTGAAATATTCAAAAAATTAGGCCATCTGCTATGTAGGACATATACAGTTCGTTCCGTAAGGCATATTTTTGCGGAGTTGATGGCAATGTACGAGAATCACGTACAAGTTTAGTCAATTTGTGATAGATTTATTGCTATTAAAAACGCATATTCGGTCTCACCCACATGAAAATTTTGAATATGGTATTCGTCCTTCAAGGGGAAAGCGTGGTCTACATTGTGAACATTTTTGATTTCATGCTGGATTCAGTGAAAATATCATTTTTTTTTTAAATTTCCACACGATAAGGAGATTTTTATTAATCTCGCTATTGGATGTGATCCCACTCTTGACTAAGAAAAAGCTAAGCAGTGACAAGGACCCACTTTTTTTCCGAATGCTTGAATCAGGTATTTAAAGAAGATGAACTCATTCCTCATATAGGTCTGTAGTCTGTGGTGCTAATAGGACAGAAGGATACCCTCTATGCTCCTTAGTTGACTGCATAACTAGGATACTCTTGTGGGTATCTTAGTATTGAAGATTATGTTAATCCAAATCCGGTCTTCTTGTGTGTCCTAGATTGCCCTTAAGGACTGGTATGTCATTCTAGTATGGACCTTGTAATTATGGCCCTATGATATATCTATAATTAAGCCTCCTTTGTCTTGCCACCAGCCCACATGAAAGTTAATAGTAAAATTCAATTCCATGTTTTCATGCTCTTATTAGTGTTGTATTGTTTTATACATTTTATATCATCTCTAGTGGGTTTTTGACTGGAATAATTTCTGCTTTGCAGGTCAAGATTGAAGAGTTGGTAACAGCAATGGGTGGAACACTGCTTAACAAAGCAGCATTAGATGTAAACTTTGTAGTTGCTAAAAATGTGTTGGCTGCGAAGTATAAGGTGAATGGTTTCCTTTATAAAAGTTTATGTATATTATGGGGATCGTTTTCTTTATCGAAAGAACATCCTTATCAGCTAATGTTTCGGATTTTATGCACTTCCACAACCATTTAATTTAATCAGCGTGAAATCAGTGAAGGCACAAACGTGTAGAGGCTTTGATTTTTCACGAAACACTTGTCCATGGTTATTGCTTGTCTTTATTTTGTCAGACGTACATCCGCCCAAAATAGCGAAGTATCTTCCACTGTCCTGCAATAATCTTACAAGTCCTCTATTGAAAAGCACTACTGATGCCATGTGACAGATTGGGAGATGGTTATCTGACATCACTATGCAATATTTTTAGTTGCTAATTGATCATGAATGCAGCGTCTGCTGAGAAATTCCTTAGAAGCTCATGTGTAAAAAAACAGTATCATGCTTTGTTCTCTTTCTAGAAGCCACATAGTGATTGTAGAAAGGTATAGTCTTGGCTGTTGTCGCATCATAGCAAAAAGATACCTTATTATAAAATAGCTCTAGAAAGCCCTATGACCTTACTAACTTTTTATTGATTCCTACATGTTTAGACCAGGATACTAGACGAACCATGATGGTCTTGGCCCCTCTTGTTTGGTTCCATGGGATCTAGTCGACATGGCTTGTTATTTACTTCAATATATCTAATGTGCTGGGAGATGGATTCATTGTCTTAAAATTCCATCAACAACACGTGCTAAATGGTGTCCCATTTTTCATGAATACAAATATTTAAGACGTGGTGTAAGAGTACAGACACATACAAAGAAGACATCAATTCAGAATTATCTTTATATTCCGTAATTTTTTCTGATAATCTACTGGTTCTGCTTGGCCACGGATTCTTTTTTAATAATCTTCATTTATTAATGGTAGAATGTTTACTTTGCACTTCTTTTTGTGTATAACGTATGCTGAATCCGTTGCAGTGGGCCCTGTATATTCTTAAGAAGCCTACTGTCAGCATCAACTGGTTACAGCAGTGCTGGGCAGAGCACCGTGTTGTGCCACAGGAACCTTACAGAATTCTTCCTTTTGCTGGTTTGACCATTTGTGTGACTGGGATCCCCGCAGGTCATTTGATTGAAGCCCATCTTCAACTGTTTTTAGATATTTTTTTATCTCAAAATGATTTAGCTGTGTATCATGCGGTGTTTGTTTGTTCAGATGAGAGGGAAGAGATGCGAACATTGGTTATTCAGAATGGTGGGAAATATTCTGCTGATCTTACAAAGAAGTGCACACATTTGATTTCAGACATATCCTTTTGTTAACATATTGATTATTTACGGATTGAAAAGTTTTGTTCGGACATGGTATTTTAGTCTTCTTCATCGAACGTTTGAATCCAGTAATGAATTTTTTTACTGGTATCTGTGAATTTTCATGTTAAATTCCCCAGGTTAAACTATCTGCAGAATGTATCTACCTTCTTCCTTTCATCTATGGCTCAAAATGCCTCTTAAATTAGGGAAGCCCTATGCCTCTCAATTTTGTAGACAAGACGTAGCTGAATTACGTGGTTTAAAGGAAAATTATTTCAAAAGTTAATATTTAACCCCGTTTGCGGTTATAAAATTTCATTAAAAGCAAAGAAGAATGATGTTTTTCTTGTGTAAAGTTTCATCAGATTGTTTAAAATATTTCTCACGAATATCACACATTGCAACTTCACACCCGTTGTCATTACTTAATTCAAAGTTACATGAGCTAGTCGGAACCTTTTTATATCTGTGACATTTTCAATCCGGGTTTTCTTATGAAAGTATGTAATGCATGGTTGAATCCAGATCAACGTTGACAGATATAAGAACTAGAATATGGTCTGTACAGAAGCTAACTTGGAAAATTCTTAAACTTGGCTTCTACCCAAACCAAATGATCTAGATATTGTTCGAACCTGCTTCTAAAGATTTATCTGATGGGTTATGCTATACCTTCAAACTATGTTTGCATTTTGTATGCTACAATTTGTCTACTGGATTCATTGATTGACCTTATCTTGCATATAATTCCTGGACTACCACTGTACCAAAACTGTTCACCATTATCATCTCCCTTTTTAGTGGTGTTTGTTGCCTTTTGTTTCTTTATTTCAACGATTTTTTTTTGTGTTATCCTTGACATTCTATACGCCCCTGAAGGTGACAAGTACAAGGTTGCACAGAAATGGGGCAGTATTCATACTGTTAGTCGGAAATGGTTTGAGCAGTCTATTGCTAGAAAAGGTGAAACTTGAGCTAAGTTTTTCTACTTTGTCGTGCGGAATACGATGTTAAAATTCCATTTTTGAAAGGAAGTTTTGAGATTGAAATTTGTCTAATAGTACTTAGTTTAATGTGCAGCTTGTTTAGATGAGAGCCATTATCCTGTTCGTCAGGTTTCTGCTCCATCCAGTAATATGAAAAATGGCACGAGAGAACAATACATCCAAGATCAAAGTATCATGATGTCAGAAGCTACAACATCAACAGACTTTGCTGACATTGATAATTCAACATCGCAGAACATATCTTCTAATTTTTCTGATAGTAGTAAGATTATAAGTGAGGACAGGGATTTTGTCCTTAATGAGAGTGTAGATGAACCAAAATTCGCTTGCAATGTTGCTAAAGATTCTGAAGATGAAGACTGCGACCTGTATCTGTCAGATTGCAGGATACTGGCCATTGGTTTTGAAGACAAGGACTTACGTAGGCTAGTCAATATGATCCGGAAAGGCGGAGGTACACGCCATATGCTATTAAGCGAAAAATTGACTCACATAATTGTAGGTGCACCATCAGAAACGTGAGTCGATATTGCTTTCTGAAACATACACTTCTTATGCTTGTTCTAGGATATCTTTCCCCTCGTATTATTTGAAAATTTGATCGAATTTCAAATATTATTTTTGGGAACTAAATGCACCTTTTGTACAATTATCATACAGGGAGAAAAAAGAGGTAAGGCGCTTGGCTGCATATGGTGTTATTAATGTGGTCAAAACTGCCTGGCTGGAAGATTGTGACATGATGAAGAAAGAAGTTCCTGTGTCCCAGAGGCATATTGCTTGTGATTTGCTTCTTCCAAAAGGTGTCCTGCTTATCCTTGTGCCACTTTCGACTCCCACCTGATTAATTATTTTCTGTCTTGATCTCTAATGCATTCTCTTTAGGTCCGGAGAATCAGTTTTTCCCTTTTTTTCCCTCGTATTTTTTATTTTGACGTAATAGTCATTTTTTTCTTTATTATGCAGATGCTGGACTTTCTAATAAGACCTCATCTGCGATAGTTTCTGAAGCAAAGAATGTGAGAAACTTGACTGCACTTCCTCACATACCGGCAAGTCAAGTACATTTTGACAAGAGCAACAAAGAAGGATATCCGTTGGAGAAAAGTTTTCAAACAGAAATGGTTGAAGTCATTGCCAAGGATAAGAATCTTTCATTTTCAACAAGCAGATCAAGTCGGGGAAATGTTGAAAGTATTGATGTTTCTAGATTGCAGTCCAATTCGAATGCCTCGGGTACTCAGAGGAAGCCTGAAAATGTTTTCAAAGGAATGAGATTGTGCTTCTCAGACTCTTTCCCAAAGGACAAGGTTTGATGACTCTATCAGAGGTCTTTTTTTGTAAATCTATTAATGAAAATATATGCACTGCACAAGTACTGTAGGCGTTCATTGTCATTTCCTCGTTTTTTGATGGCAATAGACGACAGCGTGCGAGGTTGAGTATTCGTGCTTTCTTTTCAAGTTCTATTCCTTCTTTTGACATGATAAATGATTCTCATGAGTTAGAAATAGTTTCACGCTTGAAAGGTTGCTTTGTAATGATGAAACTTTATTGATTTCGTCTCTAGATAAGTAGTATATGCCTCTAAGCATTTGTGAACCATTCCCACCTTTTTTTTCTTCATGGTATGTTATTGGTACCCTTTTTTTGCTGTCTGTTCCTGATAGAATACGTTTCTTTGCAGAGGGCAGAAATTGAAGAGTGGATAACGCAAGGTGGAGGACTGATTGTGACGCATCCCAAAAATGTGCAATATGTCATTGAATCTCATGGTGCCAAACAGAGATTTAATGATACATCTTCTTGCCAGTCAACTATGGTTTCCAGTCACTGGATCCGCTTCTGCCTACAGGTGCGTGCGCAGCTTTTTTATAGCTAAATAGATGTGCTTTTCCTTTTGAAGTAACCGTGGAAAAATTGTGGCAGTTATTAAAAATAGGGCTCCCCAAATCAGCCATTCACTCTAGTTCACATCATCACCTTCCAGCCCTCCCATCCTCCTATTTCCCTCCAGCCTTATATTTTGCAACGTTCATTCATACTCTTGGTTATGACCAGGTTTTTCAAGCTTCCGGCCAAAACAAAGCATGGAATGAAACTCTTGTCCTGCGTAGCCCAGTGGTGGACAGGAGGTAGAACTCTAGATTTCACTGGGTTCTGCTGGCTTAGATGCCCAGCAGCTCCCTGCCACTACATTACCTTTAGCCTATGAAGATATTTTTCGGAGCCCATTCCGATCTGACATGATTCATGGTTGACAAGAAAAGGTTCTAGAAACATCCTCAGTGATCCATCCGAATTTGATCTCCTGCCATAAGAAAATGTAAACGATAATTGTGAAAGTTGAATAGGTTTGATTAATCAGAGTTGTCTTCCCTACGACACTTGAAGCCAAGTATATTTGGCTTTTAGTTCCAGGGCAGATTTAGAGATAAACAAGGTTTAATGATCTGAATTCATTCAATTTAGGAGACAATCTGGTCAGTGATTCTGTTATGACTATAGTTTGGGATGTGATGAACAATTATAGACTAACAGTTTAATAAATCCGGTTAGGGTTTACTGCGGTAGTTCGCTATTTTAAGTTTGTGGGATTAGGCGATCTAGTCAATGGCTGGAGCTAAAGAAGTGGAGAAGGGCAGAGTGATATATTAATCCTTCATGCTTGAGGATAAAAACAATATTTCCTTGAAGGAAGTGACTTCAGGTTGGGTCGAAGGGAAATATGGAAGCTTTACATTGTTGTTTAAAGCAACGACAACAAAAAAAAACTTTGCGCTGATGTCTTCATGCTGCGCCATGAGATGAAGCAGATGTATTGCTTTACAGTTTTTCAAAGAAATTCGTCATCCTTTATGGCCTTTGATGCTTCCCCAATTTTAGGCAAGAATTACAGAATTATTTCCACGTTACCCTAGAATTCTAACAGCAATCGGACTCTAACCCTTGCAGGACATGTGATTGGAATATCTTCCTGACAGCCGAATGGTTTACAAAATTTGAAAATTTTATCAGTTTTTTGAAGGAAAACACAATTGGAATCTTCAATACAACCAAATTTTTGCTTGCTGAAGATATTTTAATACTCTGAAACTGTGTTCATTTTTTTTTTTCCTCCGGCTTACATGGATATGATTTCCCCCAACACTTTATTCCCCTTGATTCTCATCTCATCTTATCATTTTCCTTTATGGATTCTTACTTATATTGCTCCATAATCAATTGTGCGATGTTCATCGTCTCCCAAATATTCCTATAAAAGGAAGGACGCCTACTGGATGTTGGAAGCCACGTCCTCTTCTCCCCATTGCCTTGCAATATTCCGCTGGCTGGGTTCGAAGGCACTCGGTTCTGCATCTCCCAGTACGAAGACAAAGAAAGGCTCCTATTGAAAAACCTGTGCTTTACCCTGGGGGCTAAGTTCACAGAGAAGCTAACCAAGAGAGTCACCCATTTGCTATGTAAATTCGCCAACGGCCCTAAATATGAGGCCGCTTGCATGTGGGGGATACAATCAGTCACCGCCGAATGGGTCAACGAATGCATCAAACAGGTACACATATATCCCATCAATTCCTTCACATTCTTCTGATATTTACCATGGTTCTTCTGTATCATTCAGCTGATGAAATCATTGGACTCTGCCATGGTTCTGTTCTGTTATCCAGTTTATGAAATCATTTACCATCAACGCCCATGGTTCTCATGCTCTTTATTTACCATGGTTCTGTTCTATCATTGGGGGGGCTTGTGTAATCATTCGATGTCAACGACTGTGGTGGTTCTCAGGATAGGATGGTTCCCATGGATCGATTCCGGCCAAGAGCGGCGACTGCGCAGGATTCGGATGCTGGTCTGTGCATAACTAGTCAATATCCCACCCAGGCTGCTCGTATGATTTCAGTAGACGTTCCATCTCAGCTCGGTAATGATCTGAAATAAAAAAAATTTCATAAAAATTTCCTCTTTCGGCGCTGTGCGCTTGATGGAGGAGTCCATTTTATGCGCAGGTACTAGAAGTAGTGCTCGTGCTGAAGAATCCGGATCATTCAGATCTCTGGATAAGAGGCGGAAGTATTCGGAAGAAGACCCTGGCGACGACCCCTCTCCAGCCAATGGCGCTGACTTGAACAGGGGCTCTAATAACGTTTCTGACGTGGCCGACGCCATTGAAGACCTTCTGGCGCAATCGAATAAGGTGGTGTTATATATCCTGTGTTATTATTGTTCGATCATTTTTTTTAGAAAAAAAATAGTTTTTCTAAATGACGGCTTTGATGCATGAAATCCAAGGACATGAAGACGGCTGAGGAGAAGGGCTGCCGCCAAAGTGTATCCTCGTTTGTTATTTAATCCTCCTCTTGTCGACGCGTTGACTTTCAGCTTGTTGACCTTTGACCCAAGAGCGCAGGTTTATTCTCCCGGGGATCTCATCGTCGGCCAGGATCCAGTGAACTCCAGCTCTTCATTTCCGATGTCTGACCGCCGCCGGCTGAACAGGTAGGCGGCTTCTGAACAAGCTACCTCCCACCCTTTCTCGGGTCAACAGAGATAGCATGATTTATTGAGTGGCCCAATAGCTTCCGGCAAGAAGAGATACTGTCTGACCCGCCATAGCTGGAAGTCAACGGGCCCGGCCCATCCATGAAGCCGCAGCGACCACCCATGAGGGCCGTTTTTTTGTCTTCCACGTTAGATGTTCAGTATAGACGGAATTTGCTCACTTCCTCTGCAGATTTGACGAAGAACTCGGCGCCAGCGACCCGCCTTCTGCTCATGAGAGAAGCGACGGCAACCTCGACGTCTTCAGTGAGACGCAGACCGAGTCCCAGGTCTCTCTCTCTCTCTCTCTCTCTCTCTCTCTCTCTCTCTCTCTCTCTATCTATCTATCTATCTATCGATGACTCACCCAGCTCTTGTGGGGGTGCTGCACAGGTCGTCTGGTACGAAGAGGATCTGTCCGGGCGGCAGAAGATCATCGAGCGAGCCCGATCTCAGAGCATGGCCTCCACTCCTGAGCCCAAGTGAAACGCGGGGCCTCGCCGGGGCAAGCGGCGCCGCCGCCGCGGGCCCCCGATTCGGTGCTTTCCGGTGCTCCTTTTCTCCTCCCAACAGCTTTAGCCGGCGCGGAGCACCGGACCCGCTTTTGGAGCCGCCGACCCAAACGGGTAAGCGAATGGCAAGAGGATGCTTAAACGCGATCTAATCCCCCTATTTTTAATCTTGATCATCCGACCCTTCTTGAACCCGCGTTGACTTTCAGCAGCAAGCGCCGCCCTGGGAGAAGTCTCGGCGCTGTGCAGAGGGTTGAAGCGATGCTGGACGCGTTGACTTTCTCCGGTGGGGGGGGGGGACCTTCATTTTTTTGTTCAATGAAATGAATTTATTTAATCTTTATGATGAAAACATTTCCAGATCAATAGGCCTGTTTATTCCGAGCAAATAAGGCGCTCTAGTTGGGACGTTTAGGATCAAATTTTTCGCGTGGCCGTAGATGTGGAGAGAGAGAGAGAGAGAGAGAGAGAGAGAGAGAGAGAGAGAGAGAGAGAGAGAGGGTGATCTGCGGTCTGTGAAGAGTCAGAGGGGAGGGATATCATTAGTTACAAACAAAGGATGAGGAAAGGCGGCGGAACTCAAGAGTTAAAAAGCGCGAATCATGGTTAAGCGAAGCCGAAGTGGGGGTTGACCATTCTTCTCTCTCTATTTACAGACCGGCCCATCCTCGTCCTCATCTCAGATGCAGCAAACACAAAAGAATCAACGTGGGTAAAGACTCAGAGAGAGAGAGAGAGAGAGAGAGAGAAGAGAGGGGGGGGGGGTCAGAGGTGAATCGGGCATTCGCTGGCCCGGGGCCGAATCAAGGACCCAGACTCGGGCCGGAAGCACCGAGTTTCTCCCTCACCGGCGCAACGGCGGCGGCGGCGGCGGCGGCGGCGGCTTCCCCAGTCTCATGATTCAGCTTCCGCTTCAGCTTCCTCTTCAGAAGAGCAGCCGCATCGAGCCGCATCCCCTCGCCGGGAGGAAGAGCCCCGCTGGGTCTACTCCTCTCGGAATTCTTCGGCTCCAGGTGGTGGCCGGCGCCGCCGTTGGGAAAGGACGGGCCTTGCTCGGGCATCCTCCCGGGCTGCGGGAAGGAAGAAGGCGGCTGGTGGGCGGCCATTGGAGCCTGCTCACTGGTCTCCGGCAGGTACAGCGCGGGGGGCTGCTGCGCCTGAAGCCCCAGCGTGACCACCGAGTTCTCCTCCATTCTGGCGGCGGCCGACAGCTTCTTCCTCTTCATCCTCTCCTCCTCCCGGTCCTGGAGAAGATCACTTTCAGCCCACGCCATTGAAAACTAAAATAAGCAAGAACCCGGGGCCGGCGGGCATCATTTCCCATTCATCATCACATATGTTCTTGAGTCATCCGAGATAAAATAAGCAAGCCAGGGAGGGCATATATGAAATATCACGTTCTGAGGGCCGGATGATCAGATGCAGAGCTGGGAGATTCCAGTTCTAGCAGCCTGATGATGATGATGATGATGCCTTATCATCCTGATGGTTTCTGCTCTTTCCTAAATAAATGGTGATGGGGGGATGCAAATGCCAAAAAAAAAAAGAGTGGGAGGGGCCTAAAAAAAATAGAGGCACATGGTCCATCAAGACTATAATCCTCAAGCTGTTCTTACCAATGACGGTAGGATTGACTCCAGGAATTCGGGTCAGACAGATTTCAAGGAAAATATGGCACGCCCGAATAAAGATATTCATCAATGGCGATTTCAGAGCATAGGAATGGACAGAATTCAGAGATTGCCATAAAAAAATAAAAAACTGCGGATTATAAGATCTTCTCAAATGGAAATTGAAGGAGATTCCGCAATTTTCTCAAAAGAAATGGCTCAGGGTTGGGTTGCTGCATCGCCTAGGAGCGTATAAAACCCGATTGAGAGCATGTTCAAAAGCATAAGTATAAAGAGGTTGGACCTGATGCCTGTAGAAGGCTTTCTTTCGCTCTCTTGCCCTATAAATAGCATCTTTAATCCCCACGTTGTCCATGTAGCCATTTGGCCACAGCTCCGCCAGCTGGGTCACAGAGAGCAATAAGTTCATCAAACTCTAAAAAAGCCATTTATTGGATGGTAAATCTAAGCACACGAACAATTGGAAAAAGCCAAATGATCCAAAAGACGTCGAGGGGCACAAAATAACAATGCAAATTTCCGAGAATTTGACTCATCAATAGATTAAAAAGAAATCTGAACCAAAGGGGTCAGTAGAACAGGAAGCGGTCAACAAGAAGGAAATGAGAATGAAGGGAAAAAAAAAAGTTGACAAAAATGAGAATGGAAGCATAGGAGAAGGCACAGACAGATACAGAATCTTTTTCTAATTTATCAAGTAGACATGAATATAATATATGCTGTAGAAGATACACATAATATAGCTGTATAAAGGGTATTTCATTACCTCCACATAAAGCTTTCTCATTTGGGGGCCTTTATCCTCATCCATTCCCTAAAATAGATAAGGGCATATCAGCTGTACGGCCACATAATAATCTAGATCATGAATTTACCCTTTAAAACGTTAAATGAAAGGTGTAGTATTGACAAAAGCATCCGTAATTTAGATCCAATCTCATTGAACAACCTGAAAACATGCATATCCGGCATACATATTACGAAAAAGATTTTAAAAGTATCCTTCAAAGCCTGTTTCTTCTTTCCTTGCTTGCCCATCGTTCCTAATCGATCATTCTCAAGAGTAAAAATATAAATGTGGGGCTTTGGGAGGCATATACCTCAACATACAGTTCATAAAGATCACAGATCTTGTCTTCAATTGCATCATCCATGCTATATTTTGCTTTAGGTACTCTTTTTTCCTCATTACCGACAACCTCCTGAAAATCATCGGAGAAACTATCCTGTTGTTCAGGAACCTGTAAAAGAAGGAACCACTGGGTTGTCAAGAAAACCCAAAACAGAATGGACAAGTAATAAATGCATAAAACTGATGCTGGGTTGCATCTCTGTCATAAAAATACTTGCCATAAATTTGAACCACAGTTCCAGAATATGTATAGATCAATAACCATGGATACCTTAAAAATGAGGTGGGATAATGCATCCGTCAAAATTATACCAAATGATGGTAACTAATTGAGAAAACAGAATTCCCAAAATGAACTAATCATTATTGCAAACAAAATTCTTGAAAGGATAAGGCGCCCAAAATCCACCAAGTATTTATAAACAGAGGAAGGGACTTCGGCAATAAAAGAAAGGAGGGGCTATGAAGAAAAGGGAGAGGGGAATAAAAACAACAAGAAGAAAATAACGATAAGATGAAGGAATGAAGCAGAATCCAGAAGGACATCTGAGGTGATCTAGCCCATTAGCAACCCGTTCTGGTCTAACACAACATTTGTTCTAGCTCACTTGCAAGTTAGTTTTAGTCTACATTCAAACCTCCCACTTCACCACCACCACTTTTCTGGTTCTATTTAGTAACATAAACTCTTTCAAATAAACTTTATTTTTGCTACCCCAATTTATAAATTTTATACAACTACAAGTGCTCTGCCACCAGAGAGAAACTCATCGACTGTCTCACAAGGGTGGCACAAAAACCCCGAAATAAGTAAAATAAAAAGGTTTATAAAGGGAAACACAGCCTATTGAGAAATCTAAGCGATTGGCCGCCAAACAGGAAGATGGCCCTGATCCCGACGTTTGATGAAGTGACGTAGGGGATACAAAACTATCCACTTCTTAGGAACCTTAAATGCAGGGCAAGTGTGTTTTAAGCTCCAAAGCTCACCAATTCCGAGATAGTACAGCCCATGTCCATAGAAACTCTAACGGTGACCTGAATGATTAATGAAATACCAAAACTTCATTAAAAATGTTGATCTACAAGATTCAGACCATATTTACACATAAAAGCTATAAGCCTCATTTAGTCCATATTCACCCTTCCATCGGTTGTTGTAAAGTACTCATATGTGAACAGTCCATATCAAAGGTGCCCAGCATTCTGAACTTTGTACACGTAACACAGGTGAAAGATCGAACATCGCGAATACATCTCCATGTATATCCATTCATCCAACATTTTTTGTGAACACTGATTGCTCGCAGATGCGTCTGCATGATTTACTAGGTTTTACATGCAAAAGTGTCGATCTAGATAAGCAAAACACTACTACGTTTGGTTGCATGCATATGAAATCACGGTTAGACAATTTTTCATGCAAATCTTTCAATTCACAGAGCATTGGAGCATGACCACTGGATCAAGTTTGGGCCTCCGTCATCCATGAACCTCGCCCACAAAAAGGAAACACACTGAATATTTACAAATGAAAAATTACCTTGGTTCTTGAATGCATGATCCGCGCCTTTATCATTTCAGTGACCTCCTTTTTTATCTGTTGGAACCTATCAGCTTTTATTTGTTTTGCTGATAGCCCCAATTCAACCATCTCCTTCAAGTTTCTCTGAAAAAAATAAAAAGTTAACAACAATATCTTCATCAGGCCAGGAAACAAAAAAATCGTCACAAATATTAAAGAAAAAACCCATTTATCCAGCAAAAAGATGGGATGCATTCCATGTATACTGCACTGGTGGCAGCATAAACATCATACCCAACTTTGAAACATCAAGGAAATTGCTGCACTACATCATGATCGTAAGGATGTCATAGGGTACGAATAATGCCCAATTATGTACACCAAATCAATATTTTTTGTGTTTATAGCTAAGGATTAATTGGTCGGGGATCTACAAGATCAAGCTTCTGAAACATAATGCATGGCATGGACTCTCAGCTCAAAGACTCCATTGAGCTGATAAAAAGGTATCGAAGGAACAGAACCTGCCCAATTAGGAAAGGCGCCAGATCAGAGCAATATGATATATAAGCTCAACAGAGCTCAGATCACGGACCGTAAATTATGCACTCCTTGACTTTGTGGATGCTAACTCGTTCATCATCCATTTTCACAGTCCGCACCGAGGTTATTCCATAGTGATGATATATGTGATACCGAGCTGTACTTCAAACCCAATTCTGTCAGTCTAATCACAAGTGTCCATTATATAAGTGACTTCACGTTTTTAATGCAGATAAACACAAGGTGAAGGTGTTGACAAAGCCATTTTACTTCATATGCAGAGTCCACCAAATGATATCAAGGGTGGCACATTAAACATGGATACTGTATATTGATTACTTTTAATCGCACAGCATAACCATTTCCGCAGACAATTTCGAGATTGTCTTGGAAGAGGAAATTCTTACTAAAGCCAATTTCCAATCGAAGATAGGATTTTTGGCTGCCTAAAGTTTACCCATCACTGAAATCTTTCGTGAACCTGACTGAGCACTGCACCATGGATCTCATTTCTATCGTTCTTTCTATCTCTTGAAATGACACATCTCTTTTACCAAGTGCAGAATAACCCCAAGGGGTCATGGGTCATCTTCTACCCTCCATCGCCCCCATGAGGATGGACTACAAGGTTCTTAACTACTCATACTGCAGGACGCTTAACTAAGCAATACAAAATGAATAGTAAATATGAAAAACTTATGCAAATCCAAATGTGGGAGAGATCAAGAAGATGCAGAGTCATTTATCTGCTTGACTGGTCAAGCATCTTGACTGAAATTAAAAAATGATCAAAACGAATTTCTTTTTCAGTTAAGCCAAAAATACAGCAATATGTTTACCTTTGTTACCAAGCACCAGGGATAAAGCACAGGACAAGTTGGTCAACACTAGGAGAAACACTGATATTTGGTAATGAATGGATAAGCGTGTCAAATCATTTCTGACATGAGTTATTACCTTCAATGTTTTCCGCTGCACTAGATGGCCAACAATGCCCATAAGACGGTCAACCAAATCTTCCTCTTTTACTTTTCCTTGACTTGCCTGCAGACCAAATAAAAGTAGCTGAAGGGCAACCCAGTTTTCATTTCTATAAGAATTTTCAGGATAAACTCATTAAAAAAACTCAGTGCATAGTTTAGAAGAAGAAATTCCCGGTAACTTAGACCTGGTGCTTCTAGGTGATAATGTTTGGTAAACCATTCCAAGTTGGGGGTGTAGGTTGTATAAGGCAGACAGATTTTTCTTCTCTCTCTTTTACACTTATCTTTCAAATGATTTCCATATTTCACGAATCATCTACTTTTCCTATCAGAGCAGACACTTGGAACTGGAGGGCTCTGATAAATTGTTTCCTGCTGTCTTTTTTTCCAATGTTTGATGACCAGGTAATGAACAACAAGAGGATCACAAAAAATAAACTTGATTTGGTTACTTTAAGTCTCTGAACTTTCTTCTTTTTCAGATATTTCCAGATTTTGCCATAATAATTCATACACGGTTCAGGGAGTTGTGCAATTATTTATGCAGTAATAGTGTCAACTGTGCCAAGTCCATCCATGAAAGCATGGAATAGACAACTTTCGAGATGCGGCTCATATATTGAGAATGACAGGTGAAACCAGGTTGACGAACAGGTTATAACGAGCTCTCTCTCTCTCTCTCTCTCTCTCTCTCTCTCTCTCTCTCTCTCTCTCTCTCTCTCTCTCTCTCTCTCTCTCTCTCTCTCTCTCTCTCTCTCTCTCTCTCTCTCTCTCTCTCTCTCTCTCTCTCTCTCTCTCTCTCTCTCTCTCTCTCTCTCTCTCTCTCCCTCTCTCTCTCTCTCTCTCTCTCTCTCTCCTCTCTCTCTCCTCTCTCTCTCTCTCTCTCTCTCTCTCTCTCTCTCTCTCTCTCCCCCTCTCTCTCTCTCTCTCTCTCTCTCTCTCTCTCCCCTCTCTCTCTCTCTCTCTCTCTCTCTCTCTCTCTCTCTCTCCTCTCTCTCTCCCCCTCCTCTCTCTCTCTCTCTCTCTCTCTCCTCTCTCTCTCTCTCTCTCTCTCTCTCTCCTCTCTCCCTCTCTCTCTCTCTCTCTCTCTCTCTCTCTCTCTCTCTCTCTCTCTCTCTCTCTCCTCTCTCTCTCTCTCTCTCTCTCTCTCTCTCTCTCTCTCTCTCTCTCTCTCTCTCTCTCTCTCCCCTCTCTCTCTCTCTCTCTCTCTCTCGTTTATGAATACTAAAAACAAAGCAGTTTGTAATCCTTAAATTCGCATAAAATGGGGGTAAAAGCATCAAATAGGTACACCATTAGGAAGCTGAATGCAAAAAATTTCAAAATTTACCGCTAATCTAGCAACTTTAGCAAGCTTTTGCTTTACTTCTTGAGGTAATCTTTTCTTCACTTGCGATGAAGCATCAAAATCCTGAATATCCATATTTGGTGGTCTGCCTGTATGAAGCCATTTAATTGTTAAGAATTGTGGGACCACAAATAGTACGGAACCTTACGAACTTACATGCTGAGACAATCTTCTCCAAGTCACGGATAGCTCGTTCCAGTGTTGTGCCCTTTGGTCTGACTATCCCAGAACCCTCCTTCACAAATGAAGATTTCTGTACAGTGTCATAAATAGTAGAATGATCATGAAAATCATATTCAAATTAAATTAGAGTATCTGAAAATGAGTTTCCAAATAATTATTCCGAAGGAAAGTGAGGTTCTTACCACTCTTTGCAAAGAATATAGATCGCCAGGAGAGTTCAAATCAGGTAACATCTGTGAACCATTTTTCTCCATGCGCCGAATTTTGGGGGAGACCTCAATTTCATTTTCCTTGTTCAGTTTGGAGTGGGGCTCAACTTGAAAGTAACTGGCCTTTTCACGAGATGACAGCAGATTGACTGCACTGAATGATTCACCTGTAGTTCTCAACTTGTTTGCAGGATCACTAAATCTAGTCGGCCCAGAATGATGATTCAGAACATCCTTATCATCTAAAGAAGATCCCAACATATTCTTACTTTGTAACTTCACATAAGGCAGATTATCCACTTTTATGGTGGGATCAATATTCTTTTTTCTGTACATCCCCACGGATGTGTTCAACTTATTCTTGATGATCTTACCTTCATGGCCATGCTCAGCAAAGGAGCCCACGATTCTACTGGGACTTGATGGTCTCTTTCCTACCAATGGAGCATTCCTAGCTGCTGCTTTCAAACGCACACTACCTACATTCACAAGTTCGTTCATTGCATCCTCACCTTTCGTAGAATCTTTTCTTCTTCTCTTCTTTGGTGCCAAGCTAGGCACTGATGAGCTGGGTTCACTTCAATGATTAAAAAATAATAATGAATGAAATCAGTGTGATTTTCATCGGTTGCTTCCATGTAACATTAAAAAGAAGATCCGTGGTTACCACAAGAATAAAAAAACAACATGACAAGAAAACCTTTCCGCTATATTTGAAACATAGAGACAACGAATAGCTTCCCATTTCAGAGCCCAGAGGGAGAAAGAAGGACAGAGATTCAGACCACTTACATTCGTTCCAAAGCCCCTCTGTTCACAAAAAAGCCATTGTGCTTCGTCGATTGCTTCTCAACTTCAAAGTATTCATTCTGCATGGATTAAATAGCTCAGAGAGAAGCCAAGATTGTTGCATGAAATTTATTT
The DNA here is from genome assembly GCA_024713555.1 of Spirodela polyrhiza. Lineage (NCBI taxonomy): Eukaryota > Viridiplantae > Streptophyta > Magnoliopsida > Alismatales > Araceae > Spirodela > Spirodela polyrhiza. The sequence goes on from CM046540.1 coordinate 661,695, forward strand.
ATACAAGTGCTACATGGAAATGATTAAATAAATTAACACGGAAGAGTAAAAGAGAAGCAATGATCGTATGATAGTCTACAGGGGCCTCCAGACAATGCTGACAGACGTCTGAACTACGTTTTCCTTGAAAGTGGACAGTTATTTTGATGTCAAATGTACCTTATTCAAGCTCTATGCAACCCATTTAGAGCACAATTAACCCCGTCAGACAATGAACATAAACAAAAGGGGAACATCTATGTGGTCATTACACTTTAATATTGTCCAATGCTCAGCAGAACATAAAGAAAATAAAGGCCTTACAGTGTTTTGCTTAGGGTTGAGATCAAACTAAAAAAATGATAAATACTCCATGAGATGGGTTGTGAACATTAAACACAACATGTCAATGCATCAGGAAGTACAAACCAGTTCTGAATCATCTATAAAAGAATCCTCGGTGTCATATTGATCATCATCAGGAACATCATCAACTTCTTCTTCATCACTGCTCTCCTTACCCTGAATGCAAGATAAAGGATTCGAGCCAAAACAGAAATTCGAGTTAATCTGAAGAAACTTCACGCTAATAAACAGAGAATAAACAAAATATTTAAATTTTATACAATTCGCAGTAAAAATTCAGACCAAGAACCAAAAACAATGTCTCAAACCATGTAGAGGCGTTCGATCTTCTCAATAACTGCACTAAAACGATTTGGAGCAGGCTGAGCATCCTTCTGTTCACCTTCAATTGGGTGAGCCTATATAACGAAAAAAAATTAAACATTTAAATCCAGGGAGGTTAAGTAGAATAATATAACTAACGCACACATTCATGATGAAACGACAATGGATGGAGAGTTAACCAAAATCTTCCTTAGCAAAAAATTATTAACATAAATTCTAACGGAAAAGTGCAAAAAACTCCAAAAAAAATTCAAAGAAGAACTAAAAGAAAAATCGTAAGAACACTAAAGATAGCCAGTGCTAAAGATCCACACCGAAGAAGCACCTCTCCTAACACAGACCAGCAGAGATATTTAAAGTCTAACCTTAGTAATGAGGACCTACTGAGATGCCCAGAGTAAACTCCATTCAAAACGGTCTCCGGGAACACGCCCAAGGGCTAACCATCAAGACGTAAAATATGATGAAAAAAATTAAACCTTGCTAAATAGGAGATCAGATGTAGACCCAGCTGAAATGATGAAACCCAGCTAAATAGGGCAACAAAAGGACCTAAACTTTTTAGTAGCCAGAGGTACATCCAGTGACATATCCAAATTAATCCTGATATTAAAGAATGGCCTAGAAATCACTAAAGTGCACAAAAGCTAACCATGATTGCCATCCACTAACTTGAATTGTCCACTTTCCGAGTCAACCAAAACTACTAGCTATGAACACGGTACTATTTGTACTCCAGTGATTACATGAGAAAAAGCACTCACTGATACAGCCACCTTCCTCTAGACACAATTCTTGCCTGGAAACAGTAAGACTCATCAACACTTGACCACCACCACCCATCAACCTTACTACATATCAATGTTGAAAAACATAGTCACAGCTGTCTATTGCAGCAACCATCACCCATTGATCCTGCCACTACAGAGTTTGAAATGTGACGGTCGTACATTGCTACCACAACCAAAGAAATTATCATCATATGGCCACTACTACCCGTTACCACATCGACCCACCATAATGACCACACCACCTTCGTTATATTTTAAAAGATAAAATGGATTTTTCTTAGAACTCCATATTCTTTTACCCATCAAATACCCATCACATCTTAATGTTCAAATAGATATCTAACCTCATATTACAGACCAAAGTTATACAAAAAGAACACTCGTCCTAAAAACACTTGTATCAAGCCCATGGCTCAGAAAATTTTCCTTGAAATAAGAATTGTTTAATGTGACCAACAGCACTTCACAGTCACACCTGATGGGCTGTACCAGGGAGCCGGTGCCTGGTAGTTTTCCTCATTAGCTTCGACGGGAGTTATTGACAATCTTCTATTCACCTAATTCGAGAAAGAGAAGCGAAGGCCTCACAGGAGTTGAGATGATATCTGCATTGAGACTAAATTGTGCTAGATTCAATTTTTGGCCACAAATGTATCGAACTTCATGAAGGCAGTCATCGAAAGATAATCAGAGGACCCGAGGCCTACATTATGCTCTACCATGGTTTCATTATTTACATACCTGGCAAGATACTTGCAAGCAGAATGAGAGTCCAATGAATGGTAAAGAACGTGAGAAGTTGCAGAACGCATCGATAATGACCGACGCGGAAAGATGACGGAACATATTTGTTTCGCCCAGATAAATGCAGAAGAGGAAGAAAAAGAATATGTGATAAACATGGAAGAGAAAACAACGTAACCTACCTAGGTAAGCAATGCGACAGAATCAACGGGTGAGAGGTCATGCAACGATGATGGGAATTGCAATTAAAATGCCAATAATAAATGAGAATTTTCAGCGAATTCATTGTGTCACTCTAGGACATACCGCAGCAGGCGGAGCTATTCTGGACTCGAGAGCCGGATGTGCGCCGGACGGTGCAGCAGGTTCTCCGTTCGACTTGTTTGTTTCCCTAACAAGCCTCTTCCAGGATACAATGGTTGTCTCTCCATATCGCAGCTCCACCGTAAACCTCCGTCGATGGCTCGTCGATGCGGGGGTATGGGAGGAAGAAGAGGCAATGGGAGGGGCCGCGGAGGAGGGAAACGACGAAGACACCCTGCCAGAGATCGACCCGCCCCCTTTCTCCTCGTCCATCCTCTCTTCACGCGGAGGCGGACGAGGAACCGGCAAAACAACGGAGCGACAGAACTTGCAGAACTTTCTTCCTAGGGTATCGCAATTCCCCCGAGACCTGTTCTACGACGCAAGACGCCTCGCCTCCTCGAAGGAGGCATCCGAACGAGGAGCAGGACGAGAAGCGGCCACCGAGATCTGCTTCCCCAAGGGACCGGCGAATCGAACTCTGCCTCCTCCTCCTTCTCCCCCGCGCGGGACTCGAGACTCCACTGACCTGAATCACGAGTTCTCCGTCCCTCCCCCAGCTCCCCCTCCTACCGTACTCTCTCTCTCTCTCTCTCTCTCTCTCTCTCTCTCTCTCTCTTCTTTCTATCTCTCTCTCTCTCCTTTCTCTCTCCTCTCTCTCTTACCGCCGATCGAACCGCCCAGTAATGTCTTGCGACAATGTATTGGAGGCGATAACCTCTTTCTGGGAATCCATTCTGCTAGGCCATTATACGAAGATCGTCGGGCGAAATAACTTCCGAGGCCGATTCGGAATCGTCAACGCTGCCCGCAGTAATGGGGCCGGCAAGCCGAGGCGAATTGTCAACGCTACCATATAAATGGGCCGGACATTAATGGGCCATGCCATCTCCTGGGCCTGCTAATGAGAACTACTCTTGGGTGGTGGAGTTTTTGGGCTTTTAGTACCCCCAGTGCCATGGCTGTTAATGGGCCGATTTATCTGAATCGGGACCACAAACCCCTCTCTCTCTCTCTCTCTATATATATATATATTTTTTTATATTTATATTTTATTTATTTATTTCTGCATTCATTTTATTTATATGATAAATACAGCATGTTTGGGCTAGGCCTTTTGTCCGCATTGGGGCTAAATATGGGCCGTGGACAAAGATATTCAGGCGCAGAGGGGAGTGGGCCCCGCCGAAAATGTGGACCCCACTGCAACTTATCCGATCCACTTCTCACCCTCGGGACGTGCTCTGCCCGCCAACATTTCTTCTGGTCCACGACAATCTGCTAATAATATTTATACATTATAACGTTTATTCATTGCAAAGAGGTCCACTGCTTATTAAATAAAATATTTTGGAAGGTTAAAACATAAAATTTTGACTGACTATTATTATTATTATTATTATTATTTTATTGTGTTGGATTTTTAAAATTTTCACGACGGCGTTATTGGCCTCCACACGAACATGGAGAGGCGGCCGATGAGGTCGCTACCGACTGGCGTGTTCCCCCGGCGCGCTCCTTTTTTTTCGTGGACTGGACGGGACCGGCGGAGGTCGTCGGTGCAGAAATTCTCCGATTTCTCGTGCCAATCCATCAGTTCCGTGCAGTCGAGGAGGCGCCAACGTTTTCCGCAGCTGTTGTACTGCAATTTTCCGTTCCGGTCGCGTAGTTGGAATTTGCCGATGGAGAGCAGAGGAGCAAGATGCCGTCGGCGTCTTTCTGTGGATTGTTTCTAGCTCGGGAGTGGCTCCGGGGGATCGGAGGGGGGCTGGGATGGTTTTGATTGCCAGGAATCGCGTTCTTGTGGCGAGATAGGGCGCTGCTTTTCGCACCAAGCGGATGCTTCCATGGTTTTTGTGATACTCTCCAATGACGCTCGAGATGAGTAGGGTCGCTTCTGGATTTGGAGTAAACGCGCCTCTGGGATTGTGCTTCCTTTATGGAGGGAAGAGGTTCGACCTCAGCTGGGACGCTCTCCGTTGTTACACCAACAAGGAGGGGAGGCGGAGGCGGGGAGGGCGAGGCAGCGGTTGTAACGCTCCTAGGATCGTCGCTGCTCGTGCCAGCCTTTCCAGTTTCTTCTCAACCCAATTTGGATTCGACTCTCAGGTTCCTTTTTAGCTTGAGACAGTCCCTTTCCACACTGTTCTAGCTCGCTGTCTTGTTCGTCAGTTGGATAGTGGTTGGATTCACAGTAATTCCTTTGTAATTCTATGCTTCAATTAACATTATACTGATTACGAGAGATAACAAGACGAACATTTCTTCATTTTTTACATAGATAGCACTCATGTTGGTGGTTTATCCAGTGGCGTTCATCATATTCCAGAGGCAACTCGTTTATAGTTATCTTGCTGATCAGACAGTTTCCATTTTCCTCTTTTACTGCATTTAGTACTATCCATGCTCTAAAGTTAACATACTCGCAAGCTATAAGCCATTACATGGAACCTTGATTCAGGATGCTGCTTCGTCCAATAATTTGAAGACTTGAAAATTGGAACAGTTACAGTACACATTGATCAAGAATGAGAACACAATCAATTTTTTATCAGGGAAAAAATAGACGTTCATCCACCTGCCAATTTAAGTCCATTTATTTTATTTTATTTTCCGTGTCACTGTTTCATATAGTGTGTTTCGCAAATTGAAGTTTGCCTTTCCCAGGAGTTTTACTTGTAAACACTGGAATACCTATTCAAGACTGACACTCGATATTTGGTTGGAGTTGTAGACTTTTCAGACACAAGATTTATCTCAACGGCTAAAGATTGGCCCCATTCCTGGAGATATTGCTGAAATTGAGGCGTACTGTAGAATTTTCAGGGCTTCAGAGCAGCTTCACAGCACTATAATGGAAAGTTTATGCAATCCAGAGACAGGGGAATGCACAATATCTTATAACATACCCTCTGAAGAGCTGCCATCAGTGGAGGAGAAAATAGTTGCAGTGCTTGGTTGTATGGTTGTCCTACTTAACCGAGTTCGAGAAGAAGTGTTATCCGGGAGATCGTCTCTTGGTAATTCTTTCCGCGTCAAAGATGTAAATACTTTAGATGGTAGACTTCCGCCACTTGCCGTATTCAGGAGTGAGATGAAAAGGTTCTGCGAGAGTTTACATCTCGCTCTTGCAAATTACTCTACACCATTTGACGGCAGAAGTTCCAACATTTGGAGAAGATTGCAGAGGTTAAAGAATGTGTGTTATGACGCTGGCTTTTCACGCATTGAAAGTTACCCTTGTCAAACAATGTTTGCAAACTGGAACCCTGTTTATTTCTCATCCGCAAAAGAAGGCACGACATCAGAAAATCGTGAAGTGGCATTTTGGAAAGGGGGCCAGGTGACGGATGAAGGTTTACAATGGCTTATGGACAATGGTTTTAAAACTATCGTCGATCTCAGAGTTGAATATGTGAAAGATGAATACTATCAATTTGCCATTGAAAATGCTATATCTTATGGAAAAATGCATGTTGTACGCATGCCAGTTGAAGTTGGAACTGCTCCTTCAATGGAACAGATTGAGCAGTTTGCATCTCTGGTTTCGGACTCCACCAAACGACCCCTCTATCTCCATAGTCAAGAGGGAATTGGCCGAACTTCTGCAATGGTTTCGAGATGGCGACAATATACTACGCGCTCTGGTTCACAGTTGATAAATGGCAGTAGTCCACCAGGTGATAAAAATAGTCCATTGCCTGAGAATTTAGATAATGCTCGTAATCTTAATGGAATGAATGGCACAGGAGGCAATGGGACTGTTCTTCAGGAGCATCAAAATGAAGGAAAGGTCCATAGGAACAGTGTCAGTGCGGATGACGCAGATCCTCAGTTTTCTTTTTCTATGGATATTGATCCACTTAAATGTCAGGTTCCTAACTTTGATGTTTTTTCTCGGAAAGCAATGATTCAGTTCCTCAAGGATAGAAAGGTCTCTCCCCGCTCATTTGATAATAAACAAATGAAAAGATTCAATGTTTCAGCGCAGCCAGGTTATCAACAGACAGTTTCAAATAAGGCAAGTGGCACTCCTTCAGATATTCAGCCATCATCATCATTGGAGATCGAAAATTCAAATGGAAAACTCCCAGAAAAAGAGTTCTGTCCTAGGATGAATGGTGAAAATGATGGTGTTGATGAAAAATACTTTAAAAATGAAAATACGGTTTCGTCTGGTTCAAAGGTGAATGGTTTTCGTGTAGGAGAAAGTCATATCATCACAGAGCCCAAAAATACCATTGGGAACGAAAACTTCAACAAGCAAGTCTCATCTACTGCAAGAGGGAATTATGGTGATCATGCTGGTCGTCCTGGGGATGGTTTAGACGTTGTTGATGGGAATATGTGTGCATCTGCAACGGGTGTTGTAAGAATTCAATCAAGGAAGAAAGCTGAAATGTATTTAGTTCGGACCGATGGATTTTCTTGCACCAGAGAGAAGGTACAGGAGGCTTCCTTGGCTTTCACCCACCCCAGCACCCAGCAGCAGATGCTCATGTGGAAATCAACACCAAAGACAGTATTATTATTGAAAAAGTACGGTAAGGAACTCATGGAGGAAGCCAAGCAGGTATATATACATACCTTGTCCTCTCATTAATGGAATTCCCTAGCTTTCTTCCGGATTTCCCGTTATGCATATCTTTAACTAGCGTGAATATCAGCTCCTGCACGTACAAAACCTAGACAAGTAGTGTCCTTCCCTAAGAGGAGAGGCTGGGTGATCTGAGGTCCCCCTGAGCTTGACTACACTCCCATCTCCATCATTAGCCCATAGCTCCTCAGACTCACAACTCTGCTTCATGAGACAAGTTTAGCCAGCCATAAAATTCTGACAAGGAGAATAATAAAAAAATGGGGATTACCCTGGGCTAGCTAACACGATCCTATCGTTCAGGGAGATGAGGATTAGGTCATGTACTGTAATAGAATGCCAGATGGCCGTGTTATTCTTGAGTAGTGTGGAATTAATGTCGTCAATACCATTTGGGTTTTTGAGCTAAATTTTTGGTTTCAAGATTTACGGTCTTTAAGTTATACGACAATTGATCTTATGTACTGAACTTAATATCAAGGTGGCATCGTTCTTGTATCATCAAGAGAAGATGAATGTCGTGGTAGAGCCTGACGTACATGATACTTTTGCGAGGATACCAGGTTTTGGATTTATACAGACTTTCTATAGTCAAGATACCAGGTACTAATCTTCGGCCTTTAAGATTACTATCGAATAATATTGAAGATATGCATTTTGGAGGCTTACTCTCAATTTCCTTTTACGCAATACAGTGACCTCCATGAGAGAGTTGACTTTGTTGCCTGTTTGGGGGGAGATGGCGTTATCTTGCATGCATCTAATTTGTTCAGAGGTGCAGTTCCACCTGTGGTCTCTTTTAACCTCGGATCTCTTGGATTTCTCACATCTCATGCTGTATGTTTCTTATCTCCACCTTTTTTTATCTCTTTTGTATTTTATTCACTTCCCCATGGTGTTGACTTTCTTACTTTGTCCTGTAGTTCGACGACTTCCAAGAAGATCTGAGTGCAGTCATCCATGGGAATAATACACTGGATGGAGTTTATATAACTCTTCGAATGCGTCTAAGGTGTGAAATTTTTCGAAATGGAAAAGCAGTTCCAGGAAAAATATTTGATGTTCTAAATGAAATCGTCGTGGATCGTGGTTCCAATCCATACCTCTCCAAAATCGAATGCTACGAACACAACCGTCTTATTACAAAAGTAAGATGAACACCTTCCTTCTTTTAGGCCGCGTATTATTTTCCGTATTTTCTGCATGATCAGATTCTGCTTTGTGTTCTTCATGCTTCTAGTCTGTCGATTCGTTTGGATGATACCCTAATTTTGTCTCTCTGACATTTCAGATATTTTTTCACTCCAGGCCATGAAAAAATACACAAATTATTAAATCCTTGAGTTTTCCCAGCTGTGCTTGAGAACCACAATTCTCAACTGACCAAATTTCACCGATTTCAGGTACAAGGCGACGGGGTTATTGTAGCCACACCTACAGGAAGCACTGCCTACTCTACATCTGCTGGAGGTTCCATGGTACACAGATCAATTTTCCTGTAAAAATTCTCTTGGATCTAAAAATGCTCTCATAGAAGCATGCACTGCCTATCTATATTTTTCTATTTTATCTGATTTTTGCATCAGAGAGTTGTGAAAATATTTTGGAGAATCACCTTCAAAGTAAGAAATCGCATGATTTTTTTTCTTTTTTCACTGTTTTATAGGTCAGTAAGAAATTGCATAATGGGAAGTCGAAAAGAGGCTGAATTGAAATATTACTGAGAAAAATGTAGCTCAAAAGCGAACACATGTAGTTGACTATGTAGGCATCATGGCCAATTATGGTGTCCTCTTTAAATTTATTCACATCCGCTTGCCATAGCGCGTCAATCATGAAAATGGAAATAAAATGGGAAGCTCCAATCTTTTCACATCTAGATTTCTTCTCCTGAATCGGCTATGATTGTTCCCTTCCATTCAAAAGAGGAAAGAAGCATTTTTTATTTTTAGCTTGTAGTGAATTTGTTTACAGGATAATTGCCCGATATGTCGTGAATATTTTTATATTAAGAAATCTCCATTAATCTCTGATGAATTATTTGGAAACTGTGTAGGTCCACCCGAATGTTCCTTGCATATTATTCACTCCGATTTGCCCACACTCCTTGTCATTCAGACCCGTCATTCTTCCAGATTCGGCCCAGCTTGAGCTAAAGGTGAAACTCTTTCCTTTTGCGGACAAATCTCTCTCTATCTCTCTCTCTCTCTCTCTCTCTCTCTCTCTCTCTCTCTCTATCTATCTCTATCTCTTCTAGTGTTTCTCAATTATGACCCATAACTGCTTAGTTATCGGAAATTGATCGAATAGTTTTTAAGCAGTGTTTTCAAAGGCTCACATGGACCTCGGTTGTCATCTTTCCTTGTTTATCCTCAAAACTCTCTCTCTCTCTCTCTCTCTCTCTCTAAGTGTACGCTTGCTGTTGTATCTCCACCCATAATCACGCTGCTGACATTGCGAGATGGAACAGATTCCAGAGGACGCGCGAAGCAACGCGTGGGTGTCATTTGACGGGAAGAGGAGGCAACAGCTCTCCAGAGGGGACTCCGTCCGCATATGCATGAGCCAGCACCCGCTCCCCACGGTCAACAAGTCTGACCAGACCGGCGACTGGTTCCACAGCCTCATCCGCTGCCTCAACTGGAACGAACGTATGGACCAGAAGGCCCTCTGACCCTCCCCCCACCAGACGGCCTTCTTCCTCTTCTTCTTCTTCTTCTGTGGTTCGACTTGAAGATTCGCCGCCTGTTTGACTTCTGGCGTTATCTTCGATCCATTGATGTGTACAGAGTTCTGCCCCAAATCTTGTAGAAATGGTCTTCTCTTTGACTCTGTATAGACGGTTCTTCACATCGGAAAATTAATGATCAGAACCCTTTTTTTCTTTCTGGCAAGCCCAGCTCGAGCCCGGGCATCTTCCATGCCCTGTACGCACAAAGAGCGAGATAGAGAGAGAGAGAGAGAGAGAGAGAGAGAGAGAGAGAGAGAGAAGAGAGAGGAGAGACTCGTGTGGCATGAAGAATTGGGATCTCGGCTTCCGCAGTTCGGACGATTCGATAGTCAAAGCCGCAAGCATCGAGGGGTTTTCTTGTCTTCGGTTCTTAGTGGGTCTGAGTTGACTTTATTTTTTATGTGTATTTTATTAAAAATATCAGTCGTGAATTTTCTTCCATGGAGGTTATTTATTTCTTCGTATTATTCGAAAGCCGCACCGAAATAGTTTAATAATACAGATTCTAAGTTGGTCACGGTAAGCCCAAGTTTCTTTTATCTGACTATATTTATTATTTTTGTAAAATAATTTTATTATATTTAAAATATCACTCGTAATTTTTCTTTCGGTGCGGCTATTTATTTATTTGTATAATTCGAAAGCTTTTGGAATCGGTTAAATACTATATATTCTAAGTTGGGCCCGGTGGGCCCGAGTTTCTATTATTTGATTATATTTATTTTTTATTTAAAAATATATTTATGCTATTAAGATATTAGGCGTGATTTTTCTTTCAAGGAGTTTACTTTTTCTTCGTACAATTCGAAAGCTCGGGGTACCGGTCAAATAACGCGGATCTAAGTGGGCCCATAGCCGGGTGGATTTATGGCCATTTTTCTGAAACCCCCCCAAAAAGTAGTCATTCTCAAAAGCAGCCTTCAAACTAGAAAAACGGGCCATCTCGCGAAATAACGTGCTGTTAAAATGCGGTGTACATACCGCGATTTTTGATCCGGCCCCGCCCACTGTAGAGACGTTGACCGTGACGCACCCAGACAGGACAAAACAAGTCTTTTAAACCGTTCTGGACTCTCTCTCTCTCTCTCTCCATTATTTCCTCCATCTTTCTATATTTAGTTTTTTGTCCATAGTATATGGGTTTTATCCACCAAAAATAGCACCACTTCGTTATGTACGCGAACGGTATTACGAGAGATAGAGATAGAGAGAGAGAAAGAGAGAGATAGAGATAGAGAAAGAGAGAGATAGAGATAGAGAGAGAGAAAGAGAGAGATAGAGATAGAGAGAGAGAAAGAGAGAGATAGAGAGAGAGAGAGAGAGAGAGAGAGAGAGAGAGAGAGAGAGAGAGAGAGAGAGAGAGAGAGAGAGAGAGGAACAAGTAACTGCCACAACTGAACAGAGAACGTGTTGAACGCTCCTCTCTCGCCAAGGTCAACGTGTCCAAATAAGTTATGAAGAAGCCGCACTCTGTCACTGAGCCATGATGGGCTGGTCTTGGTATTTAAAAAATGGGCCTACTCATAGGGGCCCAAGTAAGATGCAGAGTGTAAACACAATTCCAACAAATATATGGATACTGATATTTTGTTAATGCACAGCGAGTCAAACTGCGCGGATTAAAATCTATAATTTTACAGAGAGAATGAGAATATCTATTGATTTATTTATATATTAAAAAGCCCCAAAAGGTCGCGGCGTCGTTCAACTCTCTTGCCACCGTCAAAGGCCGGGCGGAGAATGGAGGTTCTCGCCTCCTCCGCGATGGCGTAGCGGAAAGGAAGAAGAGGGGGGGGGAGGGAAGAGAGCGGGAGAAGAAGGGGAAGGACGAGGAGGGAGAAGAGGGGATGGTTTTTGATGCTATCCCTTTCCCGGTGGGCATTCATTCCCTCGCTTTCTTTCTCTCTTCCTTCTCTGCAAAACGATGGCATGCGAGCATTACTAGGTTTTCCGGTGCTGACCGTCTCGTTGCGCATGAATTGAGGTTTTTGTTTCCGCCTCCTTGATCGGGGCTACGTTTTTCCCCTGCATGTAGAGGGTCTCGTTCATTTTAGGGTTGTTAATTTTTTGTTATATGTTCCCGTTGTCTCGATGGCATTATTGATGATCAATGTGTTTGTTCTAGCAATTTCATCAACTTTTCTGTCAAATTATTCTCACCTTTTTTCATGGTAAATATTATGAGGGAATGCAGGGTATTTTTGGCTACGCAATGGCACCGTTCTGAGACCTCCGCGTTCCTTTGCTGTCCTCTCCACCGAATCGAGGCTCCTTTTTGGCCTACTAGGGATGTGGGATGTAGATTTGGATCACCGTGGAAGACCGGCATTATCAGAAGCACCAGTTAATGAATTTTCATCCGTAGGAGCAAGTTTGCAGATATCTATAGACGAGGAACAATCCTTTCCGGGATTCGGGGCTGCAGTCAGTGTTAGTGCAACTACCGTGGCAACAGGGAATGGAGCCAATACAGTTGAACGCACATCTGAGGAGTTAAATGTCAGTGACGAAGATTCATTAAACAGTGTTGAGGGGATCGAGGAAAATCTGGGCAGACCGCATTTGACTTCGGAAAATTATGCTGCTTCGGAAGACCTCAAGAATGGTGCTGGAGCATTGTCGCCAGTGTGGAATGGGGGAGAACAAGTCAATGAGGGTGATCTTGGAGTTGAACAAGAAACGGGAAAGTTATATTCCGTAGAAATGGATCTTGCTGTTGGAACAGCCAACAAATGGCAGGAGGTAGAAAGTGACTCTCCCTGCTTTTATCCATTGAGAATCATGCCGGGATGTGTGTTGCAGACTTCATCTCATATAGTTACTGAATTGGAAGGTCGAGCTGCTTATTCCGAGGGAGAGAGTGACCTCAAGGATCCTAAGGATGCTTTTAGTCAGCCGTCAAAATCGACATCGGTTCACTATTCAATGGAAAATGGTTCTGAGATGTCAAACGAGTATTCTGATGGTTTTCAGTATCGGGATAGCAGGGATGCAGATCCTGTCCGACGTGTGACTGAGAGCATGAATATAACATATGATAATTCTGTAGAATCAGTTCAAATCCTTCGTAGACAGAATAATTCTGAGATTGGTCAGGTGTCTTGTGTCACGAACGACAGTTTGGAATGGTCCACCAAGACACTATGCGCCGAAAATTTAGATAAACTGGCTGAGGAGAAGGTAGCAGATGTTATCCCTTGTACAGAAGAAAGGAATGCTCAAGTTTTCAATGGTATGGAGAAAATAAGTGGCGTTATTCAGGTACATTTTGAAAATGAGATGCAGCAAGCATTACCAATTGAGAGACAGTCTTGTGATGCAGGTCAAGTTTTGACTGAGACATCTTCAAAATGCATAAGAGTGGAATCGTCATGTCCTCATTCATATAATGGAAGTAGCAATTTAGAAACTCTCCCTATGAATATCCTTTCAGATGGCGCCGCTGCTGTTACCATTTCCTCAACCTGCCCCGATAGTGTAGTCAATTGTACTGTGCAGTTAGATAATACGGAAAAGTTTGACCTAAAGTCTGAATCTGTTCCTGTTCTCAGGCGTAGAAATCCTGAACGTGCTGCTTCCTCTAAGAACGTCCAACGTGTGGCAAAGTCTGATCAACCACCAAAATCAAGAAGTTCTGGAAAAAAAAAGAAAAGCGCAGAAAAAAACTGTGCATCACTTGATGGAGCGTTTAGGATCACCTCAAACTCGGTCACCAAGAAAAGATGCCATTCCTTGAAACGTGCACGTGTTTCTGTCTGGGGCGCTGTGGGAACTCTGTTGGAACTATTTAAGCATGATTCCGAGCTTTGTCAATCAAAGAGTAAAGGGTTGAAGAAAGGGAGGTGTCGTGGGGGGAGGAGACGTCTGACTGATCAGAGAGCTGGGACATCCTCTGATTCTAGACTTAATCAGGCTGCTTCAACCAATCTTGTGATTTTGCAGGAAAAAAGGGGCCATCAACCTAATGTTCCAGCTGATCCACATGGCTCTGAATGTTTTGATTCTAATGATTGCTTGCACAGTTTTGATCTTCCGGCTGACCATGGGTCGTCAAGACCGGTGAATGGAGTTGAAAGCAAATTTGAGACAGATGGCTGCACTGCCAGACAGAGCACTTGTTGCCCCAGAGATTTAGAAAATCAGATCATATCCTGTGAGCAGCGTCCTCAACACGGGGACAGGGATCAGGAAAGCAGCCTCACACAAGAGGCATCCGGTGAGAACACGACAAGTGATTGCCACGGAGTTCAATCTCGAGTGATGAAGGGAGTTTCAGTGGAAGTAGCTGACGAGAGACTGCTATCAGACCCTGGTACATCTCCCGATTCAGGTGTACTTCATCCACCTGTTGATGGTGGAAATGTGGTAGATGAGTGTATAAATCGCACAAATGTAGAAACATCTTCTAAAGGTGGAGTCATGGGCTACAGTCTTTGTGACTCAGGATCTCCGGCACGGGAAAACAAACTTGCTGATGTTGTGAACTTTTCTGAGGCTGCTACATGTGTGTCTCCACGAAGTAAACCACGACATACCCGTAGTAAGAGAGAAAAGAAAAGTGTCAAAGTCAATGTTCAGAAAGATTTCAGAACTGGAGAAAATGGATGTCTTTTATCAGGCTATTCTTCTGAAGGAACATCACTGTATCCATCTAATCTTAACAAAACTGAAAAGCAGTCTAGGAACAGGTCTGGGCGGAGAAAAAATGTTAGGTCTGATCATAGAAAAGTTACTTGCCCGACAATCACTGGGGAAGGATCCAAAGATATCGAAACACCTAATTACTTTCCTACGGAACATTCATATGTTGGAACTACTGAGCTGGTGTGCCACCAAGGTTCCTTAGAAATTTCTTTAGAAAATCCAGCGTCTTCTGCTATGGACAAAACGACTGGAGATGTAGAGTCCACCATTCTACAGATTCTTCCCTCCACTTCCTCTGGTCAGCTACAGAGGCCTAAAGGGAATGATAAAGCTGGGCCAAGGAAAAGGAAGTCAATCAAAGCCAACTCTGCCCGACGCAGAAAGCAAAATGTTGTCCGAAAGAAGGATAATTTGAACAAATCAGCCAACAAGGGGGACACTAAGCATAAAAGTCGACAGGATCAATCCACCATAATGGAAGAGTCGCAAGCAAATGATGCTTTTCAAGCAAAAGGAGGAAACAGTTCTCATCTTAATTCTGAAATGGACAATAGTTTGTCTTCAAGCAAACCTGATGGATTAAAGAGTGAGTTTTCTCTTAAACCTTCTTTTTTATCAGATTCTTTCAAATCGTTTGTCGTCTTTTTGTTTTTAATCCCCTTTCACATCATCTAGAAACTTCGTTTGATGACTCTATAATTTTGTGTAGAGGTAAATACTTTTCAAACTTATCAACCTCACGATGCATCCAAGTCTAACAACAAGCATGGATGCAAGGAGGCATCTGTATGTGATGACGAGACAGTGGTAACAGGATCGAATCATGGCTCAGATGGGCATACTCTACACAAACGGGCAGCCTGGGTGCGTTGTGATGACTGCCACAAGTGGCGTTCCATAGCAGTTGAGCTTGCAGACGCCATAGATGAAACAGACTGCAGATGGTAAGGAGTTCCATCATGACCTATGATAGCATAATTATTGTTTCTCAAGCGTGTTCGAGTGAAAGTGTTTTAACACAGTCCGAATGTGCATCACACTTTTCCTTCTACGTTAATCATTCTAGGAGAAAATCACTTTTTTTCAATGCTGGAAAATTGTAATTAGAAGTACCATTCTACTGATGAGGTTTTACAAACTTTTTGTCCAGTGATTTTATCATAGCCTCAAACTCGGTCTCTGTGAGGACTAGACAAATAATGTGTGTAAAGGGCTTTATTATGTTTGGAAAGATGGAAATAAAATGTCTACAGCTTTAGGCATTCACTTGCTTTTGTTCGCCTTGTTGCTGTTCTTTGATTATTCTGTTCTTTTTGGTGATGAATATGATACCTGGTTTCCCAGAGGGGGAGATGCAAGAAAAAAAATACCAACTTCCTCCACATTTTGAAAAAACGGTCTTATAGCACCATGCAAGGGGAAGTTTCCTTTATCTTCAATCGAAAGATAAAACTCTCCTGGATACGCAATAAGATACATAGTCACTAGGTGT
Source organism: Spirodela polyrhiza (assembly GCA_024713555.1). Lineage (NCBI taxonomy): Eukaryota > Viridiplantae > Streptophyta > Magnoliopsida > Alismatales > Araceae > Spirodela > Spirodela polyrhiza. The sequence continues at coordinate 677,666 of CM046540.1, forward strand.
TGTGTTATGTTTTTCATTTTGATTCATGGGAATCAATAAAAGGGATTGATCTTGGTGATGTACCATAGATTCTTCTTTCCTTGAATAGTTCAAACAAAAAGGTTCTGCAAGGATGATTTCTTTTCATTCTACCTCATATCCTTTTTGGAGAGACACTGAAAATCTTGGTGAGTTATCTAAATCCATTTGGTAACAATAAGAGCCCAAAAATTTCGAGACTGATTGTTGGATCCTAAGCTATCTGTTCAATACCACGGGCTTAGTGAAAATAATCGCAGGAGTATAACCTTTGGTGTTTTTGCTAGTGTCGAAGATGATGAATTTATTTATTAGGCAGTTTAGTTTTCAGTTCTGGAATCCATCTCTTTCAAATATCTGGATTCCTTGATTACCGCCTACTATTCTTAAGTCAAGATGAACATGATACGTTGGAAACCAATATGAACGTTTGCGCTCCTCTTTGGTTTATCAATAGGCAACAGTAATGTCTAAAATGTTTGGAACTTCGTCTAATGTGTTATAGAATGTCATCTAGGTCTTCTCATAGTCATTTCTTTTCGGTATTTGACCTTTTTCTTTGCATTGTGGCAAGTACGATGCTGTGGTATCTGGCTAATAGGTTCGCCATATTATCCTTCTGCTATTGATGAATAAATGAATACATTCTTTTGTTTATTGCTGTTGCTGTTATTATGTCTGTATTTTTTAAGAATTTCAACTTCAGCATTTAATATATTTTTTCTCTGTTACTTTATTTCGGCATATAATAAATTAATAAAAAATCTCTCGTTTTTATTTTGCCCATTTAATATATGCTTCTTTGTTAAAAAACTACTGAATCAATATTTCGGTCATCGATTGAGAAGCCTTTTCAACATTCTCCTGAAGGATGGTTTATTTTTCTCTGCTCTCGGGTAGCTAGTCTTCTATAATTTCTTCCTCCTGTGAGCCCTCCGCGGTTTTGGTGCTTGTGTATAAATCATGTTTTTGCAATCTCAATAGTTCACATGCTAAGCTGTAAAATCGACAACATTTGAAAGATGCTTCCAGTTCACATACAAACTTAAAAGACAACCTTGTGTGAGCTGTGTTTGTGTCATGGCAATTTTTATCTCGTTGGAATTAAGAATTAACGAAGACCTCTCTCCCTCTCTCTGTCGCTAATCTTCTCCTTGAATGATGTATCTGACGTTTGAAGGACATGTAAAGACAATAAGGACAAGGCTTTTTCTGACTGCACCATACCCCAAGAGAAGACAAATGCAGAGATTAATGCAGAGTTGGAAATATCAGATGCTTCTTGTGAGGAAGACTTGTACACCGAACAACCGCATACCAGAGGATCTGATTTAAAGCCACCAGGTTTCTTGACATATTTCATGGTTCATAAAACAAAGATTAAGTTTGTTTTGTCCGTATGTATCCTTTGATAGTTGTTTGTATTTCTGAGGTTGTATATGAAATTAAATATGCGAGTTAAAATATATCTATTATTGATGTTGCAGTTTTCCAACAATCTGCATGGGTTAACATCAATAGCAACATCTTTCTTCACCGCACTCGTAAAACACAGACAATTGATGAGGTTTGAGCTGATTCAACTGCTCTTACGTTTTAAATGTATCATAGTGATTATTGAATGTCTTTTGATTTACATGCCAGGAACCGTTTATTCCCTCCCCCTTCCCCCCCCAGAGTTATTGAAAAATACCACTTAGTTCTGAGGTTTTCTTACGTCATTTTCTTTCCTTCTATTCAGTATCCTGTTACGCATACATTTATCCTTGCTTCTGACTAGGCATTGAAATAGATGAATGGTTTGCAAATTTTTTTTCAAAACTGGTTCAAAATTATTGTTTTAATATTGTTCTATTCATTGCTCTACCAATAATTCTCATTTTTAGAGGAGACCACTTGCGGTAAATCTCATTTTTATGTTGGAAAGTGGGATTCATCTTCTTGTGTAAGGTCATCAGATTCTATATTCATTCCTAACCCTAGGGAAACTATGTGGATTTCATTTACTAAATGCTCTTTTAAATGTTTTATGTTGGTAATATTTAGCGAGGATGGTGCATTCCTCTTCTGGTTTTTGGGAATTTAAAATGTTATCATATTTAACAATAGGGAAAAATAGCCTTTTAGTTTTCATGTTTCCCGTTGTGTCTTTGTCTGCAGTAATCATACCATAGTTCATTTGTCTCTATATCAATAAGAAAGGGGTCGCGAATAGGAAGGTATGGTGTCACTAATTCTCAACATTAACCGAAACTTGAGAAATATTGCTTTTACATGAATCTCAATTAGTGATATCTGGAAGAACGAATTTGTCTGATGAATGGCATAACCAGGGTACATTTGGTAGCTGAAATAAAGTTGTTGTCAGTTTCAGACTGTTACTGAGTTTTGCTAATTATTTATGGCAGATTACCCAGTGTCTACTTGTTTCGAAACATTTGTTAGAATGCTCTGTACCATGCTTTGGTTTGCATGAAAATATTTTCCTTCAGAAAATATATGCATGCGAAAAAAATTTCATCTGTATGTACTGGTTGCGTTAATTTTGATTTTAATTTTAACGATTTTATAATCGAAGTTATTTACCGTTCCATCCCTTAAGACTGGTTTTGATCCTTCCAATCTCTTTTTCATCTCTTTGAACAAAGTAGATCATGGTTTGCCAATGCAAACCTCCTATAGATGGCAGCTTGGGTTGTGGAGATGAATGCTTGAACCGGATGCTTAACATAGAGTGCACGCCAGAAACATGCCCATGTGGCAATCTTTGTTCCAATCAGCAGGTAGTATATCGTCATCAGCTTTTTTAGGATGTTGGTACGATCATCATTCACATGATATTTTTCATCAACTACTTGCAGTTCCAGAAACGTGAATATGCCAAATTTAAGTATTTCCGTTGTGGGAAAAAAGGATTTGGCCTGAAGTTGTTGGAAGATGCATGTCAAGGACAGTTTCTGATTGAATATGTTGGAGAGGTAATACCGTGCTTGTTTTCGTATTTGTACTCCTTTTCCATTTTTCATTGAAGAGGTTTATTCAGGTTGTGGTCATGATTTCTAGCAGATATACTTGCCTGGTTTGAATTTCTGGAAATCGTCTGATTTGTGATGTTGCAGCGCTGCATACATCTTCTATCCTGATGTTTGGCGTGACAACCTGAGGCAAATACTGGAAAACAGGCTTAGGCTTCCTGCTTAGGCTACTGGAAAACAGACTTATGAAGCATAGGCTCTGGTGTCTAAACAATTAGAGATAGAATGTCGAATGTAGCCCTGTAGTTCCCTGAGTTTTTTCGGACTAGAGAGTCACAATATATTGAAGAGGCACAAATTGCTGGTCAGTGAGAATGTATTACCAAAAATTTCAACGTCCTCAAGAAAATGAATAATAACCACGGAAATTTGGTGCGTCTCTACTAGCACAACTTCTCCCTTAGAAATTAAAACATCTCCAGTTATGCAACATGACGATAAACACAAAAAAAATCTGAATTTCCTACGTTTGACAATGTGCCCTGGTTTATTAACATCCAGGTTGATGTGTATAAATTTGAACATCCTATCACTCGTTCGACCATATTCTCTGGAATTGCCGCTTTCTTCGTCATTACATAGTTTATTCTTCAATGACTGACTGATTTCAGAAATGTTTTGATATGATTCACGCATATTTTAGAAAATAATCTTTAGTAACAGTAATCCAATGTTTTCTCAGCTTGTCTGAGTATGCCAGAAGCCTTTGGATCTTTTCTAAAATATCATTTCTTTAATCGTAGCACTCTCTTTTGGACAGTCTTCCACCTACCAATGTTTTTATGCGAAAGCTTTTTCCCATGCTCTAGCCCTTCATTCTGTTATCTTCAGTTGTATTTTGCCTGTCATTTTCCTCGTATCTCTCTCTTGTTTTTGTACATTCTTCACAGGGTATAAATTTTACTTAAGGATATTGGGTGTCCTAACTTACTAAGCTTATTATGCTAGTCTATGAGCTTGTTTCTCAACTAAATATTTCAGTCTCAAGTTCATTCTCTCATCTGAAAGATTTCCTTTTATTTTCTTGTGAAACCTGTTCGCAGCTTAATTAATGTATGCAATTCTCTTGGGGTACTGCTACTGGACAAGAATGACGAGTCAAAAGATTTGTCACAAGAGATCGATTATCATCCTTCTAGCATTATGAGTTTCATAAGTTGTTGATATCTTTATCTTGTTGAGTTTCCATCTTCATGATATCAAATTACATTTCCTTCTCATGATTCTCTTTGTATGGTTTAGCTTATTACAACTATTGGATTTTGTCTCAACTTTACTACTTTTCAAAGAATCCAAAGTAGATACGTTTTAGAAACTGTATTTTAGTCCTTTTTTTTTTTTTTCAAACAGGTGCTTGATATGACTGCTTATGAAGCTCGTCAAAGAGAATATGCCTCCAGAGGTCAAAAACATTTCTATTTTATGACACTGAATGGAAATGAGGTTGTAATTTTCCATTATTTTTATATTTTTTCTTATCTTGTGTTTTGATTAATTTTCGAATACAGTGGATTGATGAAATTTCGTGATGCTGAATATACGTTTTTTTTGTAATCATCTTTACCTATCCTCGTTGCGGTATTTGATGGTCATGCATGGGATGCTATTATGATTAAAGTAGTATTTTTTGTGTTTGGAACCTTAGAAACAGGAAATAAATTTTTAGAAGGAAAATAAGATTTATAAAAAGAAAATTCTTTGGAAATGGATACTTTTTTGGCCGTTGATAACTTGCTAGGGTATACCTGTTTTAGCCCCCTATTGTTAGGATTGACGCTGGGGCACATGATAACCTGACAACAAAGAACATTACGAAGTGTCTCAAACTCAGCGGATGGATATTAATGTTAATCTGAAGTGCAGCTTGTGCGATATTGGAGATTAACAAAGGTTCGTGTTGGGTATTGAGAAATCTTATGGTGAGAGAATCGGGTTTGTCTGTGTCAGTTGATTGTGCTATTGTTGGTAGATTAATGACTTGAATTAGGACATTCATACTTTAGTTATGGTATCATTTCAGATGATGTGTATCATCTCTCTTGTGTTTTGGTGTGTTCACGCTTAACTGTGTGCAAGTGGGTGAGTACGGTTTGACTGGTAGTGTGCACGGTGTTGTGAATGAGATTTTACTGCCTATTAGGATGTGATTCATAAAATCGGTTGATTTGAGTAAACGGCCATCTTATTCGTTGATTTGCGTACTCTTCAGATAATGGCAATTATAAAATACATAAGACTATATTGTAAGACTAAGAATACAACTTTCTTTGTGAAAGATAACAGCTATTTTTGTTAAACATAAGGAAAAGTCAGAACCAGTAGTTGACTTGGTAACTGATTTAGCTACGTAATCACATAATTATAAATAAATTTCCTTTATGTAAACCACTCGTTTTTTCATTTTAAAGAAACCTGCAATTAAAAATCATACTTTAGTTTACAAATTATGGATATTTTTATATTTCATTGTCCAATTTTCTTTGGAAAAAAAGGAAAACTCATTTTTTGTTGAAGATGATAACCTTATTTTCAATGTTTCCGTTTTGTCCTGCCTCGACTCTGTAGCTAAATTTAATTGCTTCTGTCAACTCATGCAAGTACATTGTACTGTGTTCAGGTGATAGACGCCTGTGCTAAAGGAAACTTGGGGCGTTTCATCAACCACAGCTGTGAGCCTAATTGTCGCACTGAAAAGGTCTAAATCTTCTTTATATTCGCAAGAGTTTGAATGCATATTTTGTGTATTTGTCTTCTTGTTCCATTGACTGAGGAGATTGAAGCATAAATTTGTAATTACGTTTCTACTGTTCATGAATTTTCACTGATTGAAAAAAGTTTGTTGAAGCAGTGGATGGTAAATGGAGAAGTATGCGTCGGCCTATTTGCAGTGCGAGATATCAAGAAGGTACTCTTTTACACACACAATGTATTTTACCTTTTACTTCATGAGTTAGATTACTTATGACCTTTTTCTTAAAAATGAGGAAATTCTTAGGTGAGGCATTTATTTCCTTTTTGAGTTCAGGCCTTGGGCAGGCCTTGCATATTTTACTTAACTACTAAGTGCAAGAGAAGCTGAAGTGTAATCTCATACGACAGGAGCCTATATAAACCGGAAGTTGATTGCGTTAATTTGCTTCTAAATATCTGGGATCAGTAAATTGAATGGTACGATAAAAATGGAATATACTAGGAACACCTCTTACATTTGGAACAATACGTCACTTGAATGCGGAAACACCCAAAAACTTTGCCAATCATTGATTGCAATCTGTAATTCTCTTACCAACTTTATGGACGACTTCTGTTTTTTTTTCTTTTCTCTGGAAACTCTTCTTGATTCTTTGTGTTCTATATGCTGCATGGCATGTACCAACCTTTTTTCAGTCATTCCCACTACTCTGTCCTTGGCAAATTGGTGACGAGCTTCGATTTTAATATTTTAGTTTATGATCTGCAATTTTTTTTAAATGCATATTCACTCTTTTTTAGGGGGAAGAAGTTACATTTGATTACAACTATGTCCGAGTATTTGGAGCCGCAGCAAAAAGATGTGTTTGCGGTTCTGCAGAATGTCGTGGTTACATTGGTGGTGACCCATTGAATAGTGAGATCATTGTTCACAGTGATTCAGATGAAGAACATCCTGAACCTGTAATGATTTCAGAAAATGGTGAAATAAAGGTTTCGGTAGCTGAGACAGTTTCCGAATCAGCTGATTCGGCAGATCTCCAGCTAGGTGATCCAGGACAGGATTCTGGGAAAACAAGGAAGACAACAGATATCAGTCCCAGAGTGGACCTTTCTTCAACAAATGATGATGCTATTCTCAGGCTTTCTCCTGCAGGCCAACCATCAGAAGCTTTGCCATTTGCATCAAGGGACCAAATGGCACCAGATCCATCTCTGGATGTTAACAAGCCAGATACTCCAAGATCACCCCCTGATTTAAAGTCATCTCGTTCAATCTGTGAGATAAAAAAGAGAAGGTGCAAGATTAATAAATCCACGATGCAACAAGGAAAAAGGGCATCCGTAATCTCTCCTACACAGCCAGCAATATGTCGTACTAGTCACTATGAAGGAGGTAATATTATCTCATATTATGTATTTTAATCATATATTTTCGATTTTCCATATCATTTAGTTTGTCTTCTCCTTGCAGTCGAAGAAAAACTTAATGAGTTGCTTGATTCTCGTGGTGGTATCAACAAACATAGGGTATGCGACAGACTACATTCTACAGATTTTTGTTCGTGCTTTTTAGTCCGTTGCCTATATCGTATGTGTTGTTGAAAAGATGTTCCCTGGAGACGGATTGGCTTTATCAAAGTGTTCTTCATCATTTCTTTCTCTGTTTGGATATTTTTCTTATATTTTGTCAAGAAATTACGCTTTACTTCCCTGTCATCATGGTTGGAGGATAAATTACTTCTGTTATATCGGTAAATGAAAAATACCAACAGCTACGTTTATTGGGTGTTATTATATTATTTTGGGTTGGATTATTTATGATTGGATTTTCTAAATCATTTCATCATTGCCAGGATGCCACGAAAGGTTATTTGAAGCTTTTGTATTTTTCTGCTAAGTCAGGAGATGACATGAAAAGTGAAACATCTCAGAGGTTGTTTTATACATTATTTCTTACGATATTTGCATTTTTTTTGTGGATTTCTAGTTTTATCTTACCAAGTCTTGTGTGAATCTTTCAGCACAAGAGATCTTTCTTTGATTCTTGACGCTCTCTTGAAAACAAAATCAAGGACTGTACTGGTTGATGTAATCAATAAAAATGGTATGTTTGGGGTGGCCATTGTGAGATATTGATGCGCTTTCGTATGAACAACATCATAACAGAATTTTTCTTTTGCATTTCAGGATTGCAAATGTTACACAACATCATGAAGCAGAACAGGAAGAATTTTAATAAAATTCCTATAATTCGTAAACTTCTTAAGGTAAATACGTGCATTTGTTCAGGTTTATATCATTAATCACTTTCCAAAGGCCATATTCTTTGTAGAATCCAGTCCTTATTTCTTTTTACTGGGAAGAGCCTTGGAAGCTTTCTTATATCCAGTCACTAATTTAGCACTCCGTTAACAGTACTTTTATTCATTAATTGTATTGAAGACCTTTTATAAAGATGGTTCCTGATTCATAGACCTAGTTCTTCTACTGTCTCTTGGTGTTCTGTTTCAAGTGTCCTTAGTTCTGTTGCCATCCTAGATCTTTTGTGTGCTTCATTATATTGTTGTGCCTTTAAATTCATCATGTATAAGACGTCTCTGTGGAGGAAGTGATCTGTTTGACGGAACGAACATGAAGCCTCAATGCTTGATCACTTCTCTCTGTTGTGAAGCTCCTTGAGATTGGGCGCTTGTTGTATCAGGTTGAATATTTCAAAATTGCAATGCCTAACAATTAAATAAATATGTACGTTTTCTTTTGCAGGTATTAGAGTTCCTTGCTGTAAAGGAAATACTTACCCCTGAGCACATGAGCTATTTACCTTCTAATGCGGAATTCGAGAGGTTATGTTTTGCTGTCGCTCTTGTCATTCCTTTTTTTTTTTTTTTTTGAGTTCGAACTATTGCAATGCTGGTGAAATAGCAGACATAGAGATCTTCTTGTGCATGTTTATACTACCCCTTGATTTGTAGACCGCTCTTGCCGTGGGGTTCTGCGTTCTTGAAAGGGGGGATGCATTTGATTATTTATACCATCATGAAGAATTTCTGTATGTTACCGTCGGGATCTTGAATTCATAACATGTTGATTTCCTTTCTTTCCAATCTATAGTTGCATATGGTGCTTCTATTCATTCCATCGTGATCATATGGCATGATATGCATCCACCATTTATCTGAGCTGTTGACACACTATAGCTTCCCCAGCTGATTTGCCCTTGAGACGGAACAAGGAAAATTAATTCCCGCCTTGCCTCTTGTCATATTAGAACCGTAGTTTTCTGGAGTCTTCTTCTAATTACACATCCTCCCTCCTTTACGGGAATTCGTCACCTGAGCTCCTTGTAGCTGAGGCACGTAACACATAATTAGTGGATTGAGTCACTTGTTTGTGATGCTTTTGCTTGTAGTACCTGATAGGCACCTTGAAAAAAATGGTTGACCGTCAAGTTTGGCCAATCTCTGATCAGATTATGGATCTTATCCTTACCTCTTCTTTACGAAAATGCTAGATCACTGACATGACATTCATATGAGAGTGTCTCCCATAATTGTCCTAGTTTTTTTAACTACACGTCATTCTGGTATGGTTGGGCAAGTGGCCAATATTGAACTCAGTAAGGAAATGCCGCAGTTGACGAGGTATATTGACCCAACTTGGACCCTCTCGATTGCCCAAAATTAATTCTTATGTTAGATGTAAACTAAGTGATTGTAATTGCGTGTAATCAGTGTGATAAGATGAACGAATGATGTAGATAACATAGGAAGGCATCGAGCCTTACTATTACTTGACCACCATCGACATTTATCATGTTTTTACCGCCGTAAGCCGCCTCTTATTCCGTTGTTGATCTATGAGAATGTTTATACGAGAGAAGTGAACACAGAAAGACCAGTCACTGACACTTCCATTAATAGTGAACCCGCTAGTAAATCTGAAGAAGGTCATGTGAATAGTGGGAAGCCTGGTAGACACCAAGATGCGGAATGACAATTTAAGGCACAAGAATTTTATTCTCCGAGTTGGATGAGTTTTTTTCGCCATTTAATTAATAGTGTGAATCGAGGCATAAAATACTGCTATTCATGGATCACAGATGGGAAGAAAAGTGACTGCCCAGTTCATAGGTATATATTGTATATTGAATTTAGTATGTCAAAATATCTGATCGACAGGTTGGTCAGCCCATGGAAGGTGTTAATGCCAGTGGCGAAAACAGAATAGCGGAACAAAAGCCCTTGGTTCAATTTTAGGGTTTATTTTCATTTTATAAGTTATCTGCTGTTTCCATGCTCTTTCTTATATGGCGTGCGAATATAAATGTGCATAGGTCTGAATGTCTATATCCGTACAGGCTTGCTCATATTTATATCTGGAAATTGATGTATGACGGGCTTGCTCATATGTTCTGCGTCGTTTTGCAGCTTTAAGGAGTCAATAATCAAATTGACGTATCACAATGATATTCAGGTAAATATTATATTCATGTTTGCATCATCGGATGTGTTTCTGAGAATCATTCGTCAGTAGATCTGAGAATCGTTTGATTATGTTCTTCTTATCGATTCTTCTCCGCAACCTCCTCAAATAGTTCATAAAGATTCCTCTCTCTCTCTATGCGAGCGTCTAGTTTCCAGAGTGGGAGCTGCAACTGTACTAATTTCAGAAAAATTTCCGTATCTAAGTCAACGTCCTTCCCTTTTGGTCACTGGTGGTTGACACTCGTTCTGTCCACTTCAGGTTCATCAAATGGCGAGAAACTTCCGAGATAAGTGGCTTCGAAAAGTCAACTTATCGGACAGGGACGCCGGTCGGTCTAACCTGAAACGCCCCAACAGCAGCTGGTTCTCACCAATGCCGCCAAAACGTGGCAGCACAGAGGCCGCGAGAGACACGGATGCTAGTCATCTCCCATCATCTTCCCACGGTCCTGATCCAAAGGAGCTGGGACCCCCTCCTGCGCCTGCTGCAGCCGAAGTCAACTCCTCTGCCGCCGCCAAGCCCCGTAAGCGTAAGAGCCGTTGGGATCAACCATCTGATTCAACCCAGTCAGCTCCAGCTGCAGAGCCCAGCCCAAAGCTCTCGAGATTTAAGATCAGTCAAGCGGAATCAGATCCCCAGAGCTCATCCAAGCCTGAAACAGAAGCAACCCCCAGGGCCATGGTCACCAACAGTTTGGACCCACAGTCCTTCGAGGAGGTCCCTCCCGGGTTCGGTCCTCCTGTGAGCAGCAGCCAGCCTCTGATTCAGTCCGACCTCTCCATGATCAGAGCCGCAGCTGTCTCCGGCCACCCCCAGCAGCGGTACCGCCCACATCTCACGGTATCATATGGCCTTCCGCTGGCCCTGGCTGAGCAGCTGGGCACCGCCGCCGACGCCGAGGACGGATCCAGTCAGCGCCGCCCGAGTTGGAAGATCGCCCCAGGCATGCCCTTCCACCCTTTCCCTCCCCTGCCCCCGGTTCCTCGGAGAGAGCTGTTTCCTTCTTCGAGCTGCAGCTCAGTGCCGGAGAATGGTAGAAAAGACCTCCCCATTGGACATGGAGGAATGCCGCCGCCCGGCATAGAAGGGAGCGGGCATGCGAGCGAGCACAGCCAGTGGAGAGGTCACGGGCACCAGAGAGCGGGGCCCCCTTGGCGGGGGGATAGAAGAGAAGATGGCTGCAGGTTCGGCGGCGGCATGCCGGGGCTGGCGGCCGGCACGGGCGACGCGCAGCAGGCGGGCCGCGGCGCGTGCTTTCCAGAGGCGGCGAGGGGCGAGAACGTCGTGCCGCCGGCGGCCTTCGGCGAGTTGCCGCACCGCGTGCAGTGAAGAGGCGGTGCGGGTGGCGGGGGCGTCTTCTCCTTCACCGTGTAATTTGTTGATTCCTTTAATGCGGCGGCGGCGGCGGCGGCGGTGGGCAGTCTGCTGAGCTTTTTCGAGCAGCCATTCATTTGGGTCCCGTCAGTCCCTCAATTGATGTGCTGAGCGGTGGGGATTCTGATTGTGATTGTTCTTCAACTCTGTCGGAGATGGTTGCTATTATTTAAGGCGAAAGAAAAAGGCAATCCATTTCAATACCACCAGGATGAATTCAGACCCACCCCCCTCTTCTGCTGTTCATGGTGCCCTGGCTCTCCTCCTCTCTCTTCTTTTTGATAATAACAATAGAGAGAGAGAGAGAGAGAGAGAGAGAGAGAGAGAGAGAGAGGTCCCTTGAGCATCATCTGGAAGAGCGTGGACATGGGTTTCATTAAAAAGAAGGAAAAATTACAGCCGCAAGGAAAAAAATCTTCTTTTTCAATGGGAGCTGAGATTTCTGTGGCGAGCGAAATGTTCCTCTTTGGCTCTAACTGGTATTACAGAGTATCCCTCCCCAAATAAATCAATCACAATCGTCCTTCCAACCCTCCCGGAGGACCGGTGGCGAGTTCCGCCGGCAGAAGCTGCCTGCTGGCCGGGCCGCCTCCCGACTCAACCGGTCTCCTGTGCCCCCGGCGCGGCCGATCTACTGCCCACGCCGTGGTGCCCCCGGCGCGGCGCCGGAGGGGCAGCGGACTGCGCGGACATGGCCGGAACGATTCACGGCAACCGTGCTGAGTCCTGGCATCTCAGGGGGATGCCCTCCGGTTCGAAGCCGTCCTCATCTGCATGCTTTGCAAGACGCACAGGAAGGGAGACTCCTGAAGAAATTCATATATACATATATATAAATTGATGCATGTAGATTGTTGTATCAGATTATATATGATACGGGCCGACGAAGATCGGAGGAGATGGATGGAGAGGACGGAGCGTACCGTCGGCCATGTCCTTGGTCTTGTGGAGAAGAAACGTGCCGGAGAGGATGGTCACGAATCCGCACATCTCTGTGACGATCTGCGTCGGGCTCTGCCGGTCCCAGTCCTGCCCAAGGAGGAAGGGGCGTGATGAAGATGCAGAAGCTCCGGGCTCCTCCTTGGGAAGAACAAGAGAGAGAAAATGGCAGCCAAGTCTGCAGCAGCAGTGGAGCTGACCTTGAACATGATCACGCTCGCCAGAATGGTCAGCGAAGTGAACATCACGAAGTAAATGGGGGAGACCACCGCCGTGTTGAACGTATCAAGAGCCTGCGATTCAAGCAGAGATGTTTCGTCACCCATAAAGATGGAGAGAACGATATGGCCAGATCTAGAAACATGCTGGAAATAGCCCGTGCAGCATTTTAAAGAGGTAAGGAAAAAAAAAGTCAACGTTGATCCCTGCCAAACTTTAGCATTATTTGTGTGGTAATGAAGAAACATGGACACACGATTGCAAGGAAATGAGATTGGAGGTGAAAATGGCAGAACGGTTCTTGGACTCCAATGCCAGGTCAACTCAGCAAATAAATAAGAGCTGCAATTAAATTTTAAAAAAACCACGCACATGATGTCGCGCAAAATGACCATAAAACACATCTCAATGCCTCAAGAACACTGTAAAATTCAAAGCAAACTATTGAAAGGAACAGTTTTTTTTTCTTACCTTATTTAAATAATTCATCTGGGTGACCACACAAATGCCTACAACAATGGCAAACACCCAAGTTTGCGGATATAGTAACTGATTCATCCCTGAAAAAGTCAACTTTAGAGCGATTCCCAAGGCCTTGACGCTCATAACCTGCCACGCGGCCGTATCACATCAAGACAAGAAACTGAACTCTCGAGTAAATATAATGAAGGAAACCACAAGCACTTTGCTTACCGATAGAGAGCCAACAAGAGAGCAGACGCCAATATATACCAGTAAATGCGTCTGTCCGTATTGTGGAATAAAGTGGAATATAAGTATAAACACGATTAAGACGACCACGGCAGCATACAAGAGAAAACCTGCAAAAAAGCGTTGACTTGACGTAAAAAAAATTGTGGTGGATGAGAAAATCTGTGAACAAAATCATGCTGAAAAAGCAACGAAAAACCTATCAAGGAATCAAACCTGGATCAATCGCAAGGGCCCATACTTCATTGACAGATTCAATTTCACGCTCCTGAGGTGCATGGAGGACAATTGTGGTGGAGCCAACAACACATAAGACACAACCAAGAATGCCAAAGACATGCAACCTCTCCCGCAGAATAATGTGCGCAAGCACAGCACTGTCACGCGAAATGAATGGCGTAAAAATAGAAGATTGTGAAGAAAAAAATTGAACATGACGAAATTCAAAAATTCATGCCTGATAATTATGCTAAGTGCACCAAGAGGGGTGACAAGAATTGCCGGCGCAAATGCATATGCTGCGAAGTTAGCAATTTCCCCAACAATCACTGTACCAGTTGATAAGACACATCAGTATCCAGCTTTGAATTATAAAAGAAAGAATTCTCCAACTTATACTAGAGACCACTAGCAACATTATGATGGTTTGCTAAAACTTTGGTCATTCAAAAAAGTCAACCAACTTGATCATGCCGCACAAATGTTATAGAGTAATTGACAATGATGCACTGTTCTTTTAATGCAGAGAAAATCAATGATCGGTACAAGTCTTACGTAAAGGTAAGTTGCATAAAATCAGAGCAGAACATCCAAGATATTTAATAACAAGGAAGTTCACGAGACAACATTCGGGGGAGATCACATCAAAAATAACTAACCATTCAGTATTAAACCAAAGGATGCAAAGAAAACTTACTCGTAATCATGCCAGCCCACCAAAGAGGCTCATATAAGTAAGAATAACCACCAACTCCTGTTGATAAAAATGACGTGACATGAGACCAACAGTACGAGCATGTTACAAAAGAAATCGCAGAAGTTTGGTCATAAATGCGGACTGACAACTGGTACACTAGAAAAAAGAACAAACTAAGGCAATCAAGTGAAAGAAATTGAAACCTAAGCAAGATGCAGTTAGATCGATAGTCAAATTTGATAAAATAAATATAAAGCATAGTGTTGAGTCATAAAAACAATCAGACTACACAGTTACTCTGGGATGGACCAGAATTTCAGAGTTCCTTCTCGCTATATATCGCAATAAACCAGAAAAGCCACAAAAGATGGGAAAACTAACAGTTGGTTCATCTTCAGGCATGTTGTAACAGCATAAACTCAAGGTGCATTCAGACGAACAAAACCGACAGAAACCCTACTTTGAAATAAAAGAGATTATCACAATAAACCAGAAAGGACAGCGAAAAATACAGAATTTGCGTTTACCAATAAATTATTTATAGCCTACTCCATCAATCTTAGGTTTATCGAGGCTGGCTCGTTTCTTTTTTACACTCATTCACTTAATCTTACGTCGGAGGATGATCTCATGAAAAATCGCTGAGGATTTGGCACGGAAATTGACTGGCTTACAACATCATAACTCCTTGGCCCCCCACGTCCAACCCCAGGGAAAAACATTCACGAAATCTTAACATGGGCAGAGCAAAGCAAAATCTGAACAAGGTGGGTAAAGATTGATGAAGAATCATTCAATCCTAATGCCTTATCTTTAAATTAAGGAAAAATATGGCATTCATTACGAGCTATTAAAATCATGAGTTGAAATTTACAGAGTGTGGATGTTAGAGGATTTTTTTTGATATTGTTCTGAGTCACGTCACTCAAGCAAGCTAGACCAACTGATGGTATCTAATGCTGATACAACTAATCTCATGAAAAATGGGGCACATTACCATGTCGAATTTCCATATCACACGAATAGTTACTTCCCATCGCGTATTTAGGGGTACCCTTATCAAATGGAGATTGCAATTTTCAAGACTGCATTGTTGTAGTTAAAATGTTTGACAAAAAAATACAGGATAATTCAATAGGTGAAATATGAAAGTTTACACTCAAAAGCTTTAGAAACAACATCATCTCAAGCTTCAAAATCCGAAAAGGAATCACTAAAAAACTTAAGCCTACAGAAGCTCTAAGAGCGAGAAAAAATGCGGGACATTCTTTTTTCTATACATAACACAAACTTTGCAAAAGCCAAAAAGAATGTGAGATGGCAAGAATGTCGTAGATTCTAAAACTAAATCAACTTGTTTCTAGGTAGCACATGGCAGAAATCCTAGCTATTTATGACCATCTGAGATAATAAATTCAAGAGGTTTGACGAGTTAACTGCAGAATAGGAATAAAGGTCGCGCCCTCGATTCCAAAGAGATCCGAAAACTAGGGAGCGAACTAATATTGAAGACCCAATAAGAATTAACTAAGTCAGTCTGGTAATTGAGGAAAAAGATATCAGAGTCTGGAAAATGGAAGTGAAAGGGAAGCAATACGGTGAGATCCAAGGGGAAAAAATTGGACGGAGTCTGGGGAAAGGATTTCGTATCCACCAATATTTACCCTAAAAAATAAAAAAGTATCCGGTGGGCAATCAGTCAACAGAGATTTATAACATGCGAGAAAATAAAAAATAAATCTGTCACGTTTCTTTAGATGAAATAGCAGGTTATTTGTCTGCAAAGTATGGTGTCATAAATAACATGTGGATGACCATGCTTATTTTTATGGACTGGCGGGGAAGGTACTTACAAGGCATTATTTAACATTCTAGAATCGCGACAAAATCGCTTTGGAGAAAGAATAAAGTGGAAGGCACTCCATGTTTCCCAAAAAAAACAATCCGGGAGGTACAGCGCCAAAGAAATGAGAGGACGTCCCATGTTTGACATGAAAATGTTTAGGACATTCTAAACGGAGAAACTAGTGCCCGGTCAATTTTATTCCTTCATTTTATGTAAATTATTCTCATTTTCCTTAACAACAATTCGGATCACTTCTCGCTTGTCCTCCCCGGCGTTTCTTCTTCGTCGAGGAAAGGGGGAAAGAGTCGCGAATTTTGAAAATCAAATAAGAATTTGAGCAAGAAAAGTACAGAGGCATACAGTGAAGCAAATACCAGAAAATACAGAACCCCGCGCCCATCTTAGACCCCGATATCCGAAATATTACTCTGCCAAGAGATAGGGAGGTACCTGCCCTGACACCAGAGGCACCGGCCTTCTTCAATCCCTTCTTCTTAACGATGAAACTGGCTCCAATGAAGAAGCTGGACGACAACGCCAGGACCAATCCCTTGATGTTGTCGGAGGACATCCCCCGATAGCTCCAACCCCCGCCATTGTCCGCCGACTCTGTTGCCATGACGGAATTCTCAACACAGCTTCACCGAAGATCATAAGGCCCCTGCTGCCGCACACCATCGGGTGACGTCCATGGTGAGAGCTACTCCCGCCTCCGCAGCGCCATCTCATGCACCGGCCAGCTCCCCGCCTTTCTCCCTCCGCGAACACGGCATCCCAAGGACAAAGTAAAGCTCAGGATTCGCAGATCCAACGTCCGGCACTGTGGGTATCCTGCCGCCGCCGCCCCCCTCCTCCCGCGAGATCTGGCACCAGAACCGCGAACGAGGATAGAGTCGATTGCCGAAGAGAAGGAACGGTACGAAATATCTAGAGAGAGAGAGAGAGAGAGAGAGAGAGAGTCGTCCGAGTACGAGCTGGGACGAAACGCGGTGTATTTAATTCCTTTAATTGAAAATGGGTCCGAAGAAAAAGAGAATTAATATTTGTGGATATATCCTTCGTACGGTTCAGCAAATCTCCCAACTGCGGAGAGTTGACTTTACTCAACATTCACAATAGTTCATCTTATTATTTATATTACACATTTACTCTGTCAAGGCACCACCCAGCATTAGATATTTACTCCGATAAAAGGGGTGAAAAGATATTTAATTAATTACTAGTATTTAAGGGTTGCAAAGGCGAAAATAAAATCCCATCGGATCTAGGAATGTTCCTCCGAACGGCGGCCTACCCTGCAGCACCCCCCGGATACCGTCACCGCCCAAGGGCGGTGAGCAGATGACGCGGGGGTGGACTACGAAAGCGAGGGGGGCCCAACGACCCAACTGACCGGCAGCCCCTCTTACGTCACGCTATTTTCACGCCCCGCGTCCTTCCCATCGGGCCACGGTGGCTTGTGACGTGGACTTCCAACCATCAGAGAGGCAGGATTAAGCGACGTGACGTGGATCTGACCGTTGCATGGACTGCGTCTAGCTTCCCTGAAGCTTCCGGCGATGGCATGTCAACAAAGCCGAGGAATAAAGAACAAAATGATGAAGGCAGAGAGAGAGAGAGAGAGAGTCGTTGATGGCTAACCGCCATCTGATCTGTCCAATCAATGATCTGGGCCCACCAAATTAGTGGGTTCCCGTGGCATTAACTTTATTTTATCTCAAAATTTAACTCTAATGATGTAGATAATCAAACCATTGACTTTAGAGAGAGTGGGAGTGTCGTGTATAGGGTTCGCCGAACATGACGATCCATTTGATCGGGTGATCACCATATAATATTATTATATTATAATATGCCTACATATATATACTAATACATATACACAGGTGTAATATATATTTATATATTAGGCCTAAGTTTCATATAGTAGTATATTACAATATGTATATTATATATACATAAATTTTATATATAAATATATATAGGTATTTATACTACTATATCTACATATAAATATGTATACACTATGTATATTAAATATATATTGCATATAAATAAGCCTAAGTTTATAAAGATGTGTATTAGATGTGATAACTTTATTAAGATAGGTATAAATTAAGCTTCCTAAGATTGTAATATGTATACATACATTATATTAGATGTGATTCTTAACTTTATTAAGATATATATCTATAGATAGTGACATTTTATGAATATGTTTAATTAAGCTTAAGATACAATATATATATATTATCACTAAAAATGAAGCTGCCAATGACAAAGTCAATCTCCAAGAGTAAGAGGAGAGAGAGGTGGTGGCAATGAAGGTAGGGTTTTAGAGAAGCCATTAATTGAGGAGAGAGGGGGGGGAGATAGAGAGAGAGAGAGGTGCCTTCAGCTGCCTTGGCAGCAGAGGTAAAGCTAGTGGCAACAATTAAGTCTTCAAAGGTGGGAGGAGAGAGAGGCAAGGGCATTGAAGGTGGGGTTTTGGAGAAGCTTTATCGACTAAGGATAGAGAGAGGGGGTGAGAGATAGAGAGAGAGAGAGGAGGGGAGAGGCACCTTCAATTGCCTTGGTGACAGAGATGAAACTAACAACAACAATGTCAATCTTTGAAGACAAGATGAGAGAGAGGTGGTGGTAGTGAAGGTAGGGTTTAAAGAAGCCCTATCGATTGAGGAGAGAGGGGAGGGGTGAGAGACAGAGAGAGAGAGGGAGAGACACCTTTAGTTGCCTTGGCAGTGAAAGTGATGCTAGTGGTGACAATGTCAATCTCTAAAGGTGGGGGCAAGAAAATAAAGGTGGTGGCAGTTGACCTGGTGACAATAGTGAAGTTAGTGATGACAAAGTCAGTCTTTGATGGGAAGAGAGAGAGGTGACAGCCAACATGAGTGGGAGTAGGAGTCAAGAGAGAGAGAGAGAGAGAGAGATTTATCTATCTCATCGTCATTAGATGATGAAAAGTAATCATTCAATGGATAGGTCAATTGTAAGTATTCAATCTGTCAAGCAATCAACAACCTAAATTGTGATCGTGACCCATTTCTCTAATCATGATTGTCAATTCAATGATCAAGCAACTATGATCAATATACCCTACTTGTGTGGGGTAAGGAGCACCTATTTTTATTTTGGGCTGAGCCAAGCCGGGGAAAACCAGGCCTAAACTCACTTATGCGGCTCATTTTGATTGCTTGGATGCTTAGATCTGGGAGCGGAAGAACTCCAAAATAGCAAAGAATCCGGTTTTTTAGAAAAAAAGTAAATCTCACAAGACCAGCTTGAATATAGGTAATGTACATCATGTCAATGTCCAAACGGTCCTATGCCCATCAACAGAACAAAGCCCTCTAGAGAGAGAGAGAGAGAGAGAGAGAGCAGGAAGGCTCAGTACGTTCTCTTACTACCAGGCTTGGAGGCCGAGGGAGTCTTGGCCTTGGCAAAGTCAACCAGGTCCTTGAAAAGGGCGTCCTCGGGCTTGGTGAGCCTAGATGGTGGCGTTGACTCAGAGTGGAAAGCCACGGATTTTCCCTCATTAAGAGAAAGATTCTGGGTCTGCCCGATTAGTCCATCCTGAGACGATGCTGGGTTGCCGCTCTGGTTGTGCTTGAAGAACTGCTGCCTCTGATTGTGCTTGGACGGCGGCGGCGGCAGGGGGCTGGTGGGGTTGACCTCCCAGGGAGCGCTTGGGAGGTGTTCTGTGGAGCTCTCCGTCTGGGCTGGCTTATCGTATCGAGGCAGGCTATGGAATGATGAAGGTGGCGTTGACTCGCTCGCGGCAGGTGGCTGGGTGCTGACATTGGCGCTGGTTGACTTCTCGGCTCCATAGTTGTCGCCACTGAGGTAGTCAACTGCACTGGTTTCGATGTTAACTGGCCTCATGGAAGAAGGCGGGGGAGGAAGCAGTGGGCTGTGATAGGCCGCCGGCTCGTTCTTCGTGACAGGCCGGCCAGTTGTATTGTCTCTTGAAGATCTGAAAGCATATGGTTGACTAATTATTTCATCATATACATATATAGATAGATAGATAGATAGATAGATAGAGAGAGAGAGAGAGAGAGAGAGAGAGAGAGAGAGAGAGAGAGAGATTGTCTTCTGATAGCATTACCTGTGAGCGAGCTGGGAGAAATCATCCTCTGATTCATCATCCTCGGCATCAACTCTGACGAGGGGTACAGCGTGCAGCTCAGTTGACCCAGCCGGTTGCTTTCCTTTGAGAAGATCATCGTATCTTTGAAGCACACGCTGCAAATTGTCATTCAGCGCCAGGCCACGCAACAGGAGTTGCTCATCTCTGGAAGGCAATTAATTAACTAATTAGTTTGGAATAATCAGCAGCACGCAGGATCATCAAAAACTTAATTACGACCACAAAAATCTTGCCCCCAGAAAAAATAAAAATAAATACCCAGTATTGTTGACCAGCGACATGACGCGATTCTGGTATGAGCGGCACTGCTCAACGAGATCAACAATGACCTCCTGCTTCAGCCCCTGAAAACAAGATCAGCAATATCGAGTGATGAGTATAAACAGCCTAGTCACGATGAACAGTGATTTTCGATTGAATATTTTCTGCTTGGCTGGGCCGTTTGATCTGCTTCAAGGTTATCTGGAAACTCCAGCAATAAAAACAATGAAATATGATGATAGTGCTTTATTTTTTAGGAAAATAATTGATTTTTAAGAAAACAAATTATATTTCCTGTGCTTGGCAGATTAGATTCCCATGCAGCCGTAATGAGGCCTTCCCTTCTCATCACCCAATAGTTCACGAAGCTAATGGAAAGTGTACCATGAACAGAGGAGAGATTGACAGTCCATAAACCTTTGGGGTATTCTGTTATTTCTTCTTATATCTTGGGCTTAAGAAGAAAAATAGATAAAATGCATTTTTACATAATGTATAAATTAAATCCGACCCTTCTTGGCTGTAACATCGATTAATCACGTATTTATGAGGCATACAGAGCTTCTGCACTTTTTCGTTGACCCATCCCAAATTCACTTTTTTAGTACTCAATCTAATCATAGGATCATAAATAATATTCCTCCACAGACACTTAGATCGTCCATCATCTGTTCAGTCCCTACAAGGTTATTCATTAACGGCTGTCACCCAGTCCCTAGGCACAAATGGTACGAGGGCTACCCCAAGATATATGTTCCACGATGATCCAAATGGGCATGAACCCTTTGATTAATTCTGACGGTCAGACTTAATGAGACCCCACCCACTCCTGCCTTGGCAACCAGTCAACTTCTATTAGAATCAGCTCGTCAAGTTGAAATGGGTCTAGCCTGGGCAAGCAGTTTGACTAATGGGGCCCGATCTGGGCAGCTGGGGACCAGCCAATTGACCAAACTAATCAGCTCTACTTTGGGCATATGTTTTTTCTATGGCATCAAGTGGACGTTAGTTGTCTGCTATCTACAAAAATGTAACACGAGAAACTGTTTTGACTAAATACAGCCAAAATATGGCCGTGAAATCATAGTTTTCAAGGTTGGGCTAAATATATATGCTCTGAAATTTTAGATACAAAACTGAAATGGACATTCCTCGATGATAAGCCGTCATGCAACATGATGAAAGTCAGTCCATATAAAATCTTTGAATAGATTTGAGCAGCTTTTCAAATTATAAATTCCATTACCTCATAATTATTTGGTTCTAACGCATTGAGCATTTCCATGAGCACGTCTGCTATTCCATGAGCGTTTTGGATGTCTGCTAAGCTGAAAGATTATAAATAGGGCGTCAATAATAGAACTAAAACGTTATTCATCGACAAATTCCTGGCTAGTAACAACAACTTGTCATCAGGAAGGATAGCCGAATGATAATAATTCGAAAGAAACCCAATTTATAGCACGCATGTTCTGTTCTTCGGTAATAGTAGAAGGCCGACTGACTTGAACTCTAATAGTCATGAAAGAGATAGTAAACCCGTGTAATGATTTTATCAAGGACCAACGGATTCCTGCGTGACTAAATCAATGCATTTGAATCAGAAGATAGTCATCACATGGTTACTTACAACTGTGTTCCTACAGTTCATGGTGATAATGTACCCATCTCTATTTAGACGTCTCGCTATTTTATTGAGGAAAATGGACATAAGACAGAGTCATCCCGTAATATTCGAAACATCCTGTGCACTTCCATCCACACGTATTTCTGGTTGACTAGCATAATAAATTGTTTGTTACAGTGTTCAAGATCTAACCTATCGAATATTGTGAACAGTAAGATGATTAGTAGAGCCAGGATTGTAACATCAGATCATTAATTTATCCACCCTTGTAAATGGTAAGAGAGACTTTGAGTGAGTACACTCAAGAGAGAATACTGAATTTCAGTTACTGATCGATGCCTCTCACAATAACTCTGGGACCAAAATAAAGGACCAATTGGTTACAAGTTAAAACACAGGAAGATCGACTATAGGACACCGGCATCAACCTCCACACTTTCCAGTAATGTTTCGAATATCCAACGTTCATAAAAAAAAAAATCAATATCATCATCATCTACTAAATCCCAACTAATCGAATCCAGGATACAAATTCTAGCTCATCATTCCATCCAATCATATACGATCTATACCCAAAATATCTAAATTTAATACCTTCTTTTACTACTACCATCAAAGTTCTTTGCAGTCTTCCTCTTTCCCAAACCACATGTACACCCAACACAACCTAAAAATGTACATTATCTATAAATGATAATTAAATTAAAATTTTATTTTCAAAAAACATTAAGAAAGATACGAGAGCCTATAACTCCATTTTTAGAAAGGAAACATAAAAATGGAAATATAGGAGGCAAAACAAGACAGAATGGGCAACATTGAGGAGAAAGGACATGAAGTCAGAACTCACATTCCACAGTTTCTCGAAATCCACCGGATCATCGAAAAACACACAAAAATGAGTAATTAGGGGGAAAAACTACCTGAGAGTAGCTACATCAGATTGGAGAGAGGCTTCAATAGCCACATCCTCATAGGGTGAAACCCCGGGGGCGGGGCGGACAATTGGATGAGTTTGAGGAGGAGTGAACAAAGGCACACTTGTTTCTTCACGCGGTGGGAATTCTACTCCAGCAGTCTGTCAATCCCATTAGAAAATATACACTGCAGTTAGAGCTTTGAAAATCATATGGCTAATGATCATAAGTAATGACATCAAATGGTTTATGCGGGTGAAAAAATAACATGAGAATGGAGTTGAATTTTAAGTAGCTAAATGTTTAGGTTTGTCTAGTTTAGTCTGATTCAATCTGTTTGAGACCCTGTTCCCAGGCATTTTCATTTTCTTGGTTAAACCCATGAGAAATTTGCGCGAATCCATCCTGAGTATGTTTTGTTCCTCCCAGTTATCCCAAAAGAAGTCGAATTTTAACGCCACGTTGACTTATGATTTCCGATTGATAAAAGGAAACAAGCTGGAGGGGCAAAAGAGGAAAAGTGGATTGATGTCTCCCTCACCCATCCTGCAGTTACGTGATCGAGTGACACTACTCAACAACCCAATCTAATAAAATGTTAGTTCCGGTTGACAGTCACCAAGCAGAAGGTTCAGAAAGGATTTATGTAAGGACAGCCTAAGCTCGGACTGTCTTTGAAACTAGTTTTGCTCCAAAATGCCCCAATTTGCAGAGCAAAAGAATTTTTTTCCCTGACTTTCAGATGAAAACCATGAAACCAATGGAGTGTATATCAAACCATAAGAGTTTCTTACTCCCATAAGAGCATTGTTACTGTGATTTTTTTCAACAAATTTTCCTTATTCCAACATTTTTCATCTTAAATTCTGTCTCCTACGGAGAAGTCTTATATGGGTATAACCTAAGGAAATTATTGCATAAAAAATCCTTCTTAACTGAAGGGTGTCAGGTAAAAACCAGCAGATAGTGATGCAGATACAGTCAATAATTTTCCCCAATGCACTGAACAGCATAACACTAACAAGTACGTAATCAGTCACAAATCTGATCTAAATAAATAGATTTCAACAAAGAAAGGATGAACGTAACAAAACAGGGTATTAGAACTGCCATCCTAAAAGAGAAAACTAAATACGGAATAAAACAACAGCATAGGAGTACCCTTAATTCTTGATATGCAGCATAATACTGAGGATACTTTCCTCCAGATCCCCCAAAAGCTTCTTGCCATTCATCAATGAGAGCCAATATTTTTTCTCTTACATGTAAATCAGGCTGCATGATACAAATTTACAATGAGAGAGAAATTAGGAAAACATCAATACAATATATGACGTACAAAAATATTACGAAAGCAGGACACCGACCTTTTTCTTGACTATTTTAACCATTTCATGTAGGATGTCACGTTCAACAATCTGCAGGTGCACACTGTCCCCACAATTCTTGCTGAGAGTCTCTAACACCTGAATTAAAAAGCAAAGAAATTACATTTACAAATAACTTTAAATAATATAGATAATGCTCTATAAATGGTCCAATCAATCACAAGAAAAATAAATAAATTCGAAATCAGATAGATTGTGCTCTGGAGGTCCTTTTGGAACTAACTAATTCCAATACTAGTTAGAGCATCTTTGTTAAAGGCATCAAATTTGTCGATGAAATGTGATCATGTGAAAGGAAATATACCTACAGAGGTGGTTCCCCCACAGATTTTGTAAAGGAAACTCCATAGGCATCATTAAGCATTCTAACATGCAAATAGAGTATATCACTTCAGACGAGTTCTGCGTATTAATCATTGCTAACTGAGATCTCCTAGAAGCACCATCTAGAGAGAAGAACAGGTAAACTAATTAAAGAGTATGTATAATGGCCCTAAATGTTACTATGTGATCTTGATACGGTTCCACGTCGACATAAATTGGCATTCTGGCCTACTTTGGACTGACCCACCATGGGTTTTTGGGCAATTGATATGTTAGTAGATATTATTATAACCAACTTTACATGAATCAGGCTCCTACCGCAGTACTGCTTATTAACGTCCATAGTCTCTGCTCATTTACCAGTCGTTTAGACCCAAACATCAGGAAAAGAGTTCTTTCCGTTTTCTCAACCTGAACCACCATCATCATCAACTGCCAAGCCAGAAATGACGGGACGAAGCGCTCACATTCTATCACAAACAATTACAGGCTTTAAGACTATGGCTCTCAACACGGAAAAGGTATCAACTGAAACTGCCCTGGTGTTTGTTAGGACAAGAAGTTCAATGACCACACCGTACAACCTCGGAAACAAAAAGTAGATCCTTCTTTGACTAGGATTCTGACAAAAAATTATGGTTCGTAACAATACACAATATATACTTATTCATTTCTTATTTCTAGCTGATTTACAACATTGTATTTAGAGAGATGTTAAAAAGGAAGCTAAGGTCATTTTGTCTTGGAATAAGCAAGAGTTGGAGTGATCTTTTAAATTTTAACAGATTTGAGCCATAAACTCTACTTTGGATGAGTAATATTATCAGGTTGCTCGACCACTGATGCGTCATAGATAGAATGAGCTGTGACATCTCAGGTATGCCTGAACTCCTCGGATTACTTTTGCAAGCCCCAAGAAAAAGGTCATGATTCCCTGTTCTTGTGCTTCTCCCATTAGTGGATCAATTTCAATAAAAAAATTCGTATAGATGTATGATAATTCGGAAGAAATTGATTACTAGCAAACGCGAATCCTCACTTTGCAGCCTAGTTGACAGGTTATTCCATTCTACACACGTCAAGTGGCAAAATCTAGCTAAAAATTTTTAAAACTTCCAGGAAAAACCATTCTGAGATATCTCTTTAAAAAAAAGGTGAATTAAATCCAGAAGATCATAAGTAGTTCACGAATTTGGTTGCCCCATCATAAAAATTTAACACACATTGCACTAATGTTCATAGGCAGCAAGAGAAAAAAATAGCGATGGAAAGAACTTACAGGAGAAATTTAACAGAGATATTGGAAACTAAAGCAAACGCATGAACTAATGATACACATAAACAAACAATTTTAAATTTAGAGAACTGTGGAGCCACAGGATGTAATGTACTTACAAACAGAGCAAGGATTTGTATCTTGGGATTTTTACTTGCTAAGCGCTTTTTAAGAAGCTTGATTACATCCTTTGCTTGCCTGAGGTCAAAAATAAGTAAACACACATATATAGATTAAACATATGGAGATTAGAAACGCAATGTTATCAGACAATAAGAGCCGAAGCAGAGATTCCAAAATATGGAAGACACGATACTGAAAGTGTCAGTACAGATCTTTGTGGGAAGTGAGATTTCGGAATAAATTCAGAGACACACAACAATGAATTATGATAGCAATTACACCATGATATATGCCCACTATTCAATAGAAACCCATCCTAACGGGCAGAAATTGTGCTTGAAGAATCAACCTAGAATAATCAATCAATAAACAGGTCGACAAGGGAAGTCAACAAGGTACTGAGCTGTTTCCTGCGCTGATGGAAAATCATTTGATTTCCTGCAAATGTTCCATTCACAATCTAAAGCTTTCTTCCTTCTTCTGACATGAAAAATGGCTTGGGTTCGCAGAAATTTCTAAGCTGACTCTTCGTTCCATAACAAGAACATTAGGCAGCAAATTGCAGAAGACTTCCAGACATGACATAACGATAACTATAGAAGGCTCCTTTTTTTTAATGACCAATTAGACGATTCTATCATGACCCATCTTTCCTAGACGCCTGGGATCAGATGGGGGGAAGTATAGGCATCGTCAGCGCAGCATTTTGTTTCCGGAAGAAAAAACTCTAAAATTTTACCCTGGATCCATGTTGAGGATGTCGCAGAGTTCCATGTTTATCGCCCAATCTGGACCAATAAGTAATTCGTTCGTCGCCCTTTCCGCGCAGGCCACTCCACTGGCCATAATTTACGAGAACTTCACCTGTCCTTATTCAATATCGCGTGGTTTAATCCACACCTGAAAAACCAATGATCTGCAATTACAAAAGAGAACGCGAGCCAGATCAGGCCCCACTGCGCCATTTACTTTCCAGGCCCCTGCGCCCTCCCTCTCAAACGGAGAAGAAAACCGCAGCACTTCCGAGGATCAGTGAAGCACTGCGCACGAATGCTCGATTTCCCTCACAATCTCCATACATCCCCTCAAAGTCCACCATCTGCAGCGAATTTCTCGATGTTACCTGGTGCCGCGGCAAAAGACGACTTGCTCCGGAAGAAACGCCGAGGCGGGAGGGATCGGATCTGGACGATCGTTCTTCAGCTGGCTCCAAATTGATGACGCGTTCCTAGACAGAAGAGCAAGCAATCGAAAATCCTCACCCCTCGATGTTCCCTCCCCGAGCTTCCTCGCGCCTCGGACACGCGCCTGGAAAAAGGGGGCAAACCATCCGAGGCGGTCGTCCGTTGGGAACGCGTGACCCGCCGACATGAATATAATACTCCGGGAAGAAGAATTCCAGTCCTCCGCGGTGACACGCAAACCGGTCCCATACCGCCCTTCCGGCAAGCGACAAGCTTGGGGTATCCTTTTCGGTAAACATACCCCTCCTTTCCTCCATTCATCTTCATCCAGGAGGGTGCTTTCTGTAAATTACCGCCCGATCTCCTCCTGTTCGCGGCATTCTCCTAAACAGTGAAGACCCGAGGTTTTTTTATAAAAAAATGTAAATGGCATAAATACAATATATATAAAGTAGGAATAAAATATAATAAGAAAATATAAAAACTATCCCGAAAGGACCTTAATGGGGATATAAATTACTGGCCGTGAGATGAGAGGGGACTTTTACGTAAATTACCGGTCGATCTTCTGTTCATGACGTCCCAGAAGTGAAGAACTGGGGTTTTTTAATAAAAAGTACAGGATATAAATAAGGGAATAAAAATATAATAATAAGATCATCATGAGAAAGACATCCCCAATGAAGCTCCTTCATAAGGGGGTATAAATTACCGGTCGATCTCCTGTTCGCGCGCCATACCAATAGTATAAAGACCTGAGGTTTTTCATTAAAAAAGGTAAAGGACATAAATACAAAATATATACATTGTGGAAATAAAACATAATAATAAAAATATCCCCAAGTAAGTTCGTGCTTCGCATTGTCGCAGACGGGCGCCGACCGGCGACTGACGGTAAATCTTCTGTTGGAGGGGTTTTATATAAATTATCGGTCTACGGTCAATCCGAGTCACGAACCGCCCGGACGTGCGTGGCGGGGACCGGTCCGTAGAAGGTCAGTGAAGTCCGGTCTGAACGAACCCGGTCGGCTGAGAAGGACCAGACCTAACTAAGGCGTCAGTGAACCGGATTTGTCTACTCGTGGACCCCACACCTCCTCCTCAGTCAACCCACGCGGAATATATTTTCTTTACACAAAATTAATTCTGAGTCGGACCGGACGCTGTGACGATCCTGCACACGATCAGTCAAAATCCACAAATCTTATTTTAATTAATAAATACAAAATTAAAGAAATTAATTCGTTCAGATCGGGAACGTCGTCCGCGGACCCTATTTCCCTCCCATTTATTTCGTCCGTTCAAATTGAATCCTCCGCCGTGGCCGTGGCGGTAGAGCAATGGCGGAACCACGGCGGGGGGGACGTTGCTGCTTCGGTGGCCCGTTCCTTTCTCACGTCCACGTCGTAGGCCCCTGCCGCCCGGAGTTGCGATCGTCAGCCTCTACTCTCACCCGCCGGATCTTCAATATCTTCGCGCGATGCGAAGTTCGTATAGGAAGATGGATGTTTATCAGTAAGTGATCCGATCCAGAGCATCTGATAGATTTACGTGCGAATTTCATCAGATTTGTACGCATCGTAGCATGAGCATTTTTCATCATTTATCTGAATTCGGCCGCAGTGTCTTTTAGGTCAATCCTCTACATCAACCTGAACCAGTAGAGCTCTCGAATCAGGTTGAATACTCCTAATCGGCTTTAAATCTGTGAAACATCCTCTGTACCCCGATAGATCATCGGTGGACAACCACAATCACAATGAACTGGAATGGCATGTTGGAGAGGAATCATCTTCGCGGATGTGAATGTTCGGGGGTATAACCTGTCTAATAGAAAGGAATCTGTCGCCAGAAATGGTAAATAAAATGAAGTGAACATCGGAGCTGTATCTCGTGGAGAATCCTGATTCTTCGGGTTTCATATCAAGTAGAAAGATCAACTGGATGACTCCAGCATTCTCCACGCCTTTTCTGTTAGCAGCGATTTTTTTTTTTGCCGGCGAAGAGGCATGAAAACAGAGACAAAGATCATTCGATCAGCAACTGATCTTGGCCCTCTCGTTTGGATCAGTTCGGCCTATTCTGTTATAGTCTCAAGCTCTGCGACAAATCAACAGCGGCTAGCTGCCAATCCAACATGACTTTCTTCTCTGTCCCTTGTCTGATACCGAGTCGGCAAGTGTCAGAAAACATAAGGACGATACGTGGGGCCTTTGACTCGTCCAACTCTGTTCTATGGGAGACAGCGCTACCCGCCCATAAAAATGGATCTCTTCATAGCTTTTGTACTCCATTGCCTTTTTTCCCCTCGTGTTCATGCGCACCAACATGAGCACTGAAGTAATCAGAACTGGGCGTCAACAGTCTTACTTGTTGAAGCTTCTCGGCAGTTTACTTCCTGCCGTGGTGTGGGTGAACTGAGTGACTGGGACACCTGATGGAAGTGAATGTTTCCTCCCGTAATCTACTGGGTTTCAGCTAAAAGTGCAGTGATTAGTGATCTTCTTTGCGGAGAATTCTTCCGGATTACTGGTAAGATGGTGGACCTGAATGGTAAGAAAAATTAATGGAGTGGAGTTGATATAGTTCAGACAGAAGGCTACTCGGATGAGGATTGCAGGATCAGATTCGTTTCCCAGATCGGCGGACCAAGTCGATCGGATCGGATTGGATTGCCGGAATTCGCCGACTCGGAAGAACAGTCCTGATCGGGCAATATACACCAAGGTGAGAAACTTCATTCGATATAGTCTTTAGTGCCTTTAATGGGGTCATTAAATACTTCATTTTTTTCTCAAGAAACAACGCTCTTGGCTGGAGAAAAAAGGGGCAGATGGAGAAGCGTTTTGCACACGGGGGAAAGCAGTTCCTAGAAATTTCAGAAAAATATCGTGGGATTTACATGATTTGCCACTCCAAAAAAAAAAAAAATTTTTTGTTCTTCTGAATGACTAGATCTTGCATGGACCATCATCTACTCTCTCTTATTGAATGCTATGACATGAAAGTGTACAAGATATGGCACAAGAACACTCATAATGAGGTGCTCTGATCTTCTTCTCCCTCAGCGCCACCGGATCCTGCCCTTGTTGATGGAGAATGGACTGCATCCCATCGTTTTCCTGCCGTGCCCATTGGAGAACAGATGAGAAAAACCCCAATAAACTTCCACTCCCTCACTAGAATTGATAGAAATCATGGGTGGCGGCGTTCTTACCTCCATCTGCTCATCCCGTAGCACCCCTGTGGCCCCTCGCCGTCGTCATACTTGCCGTGCCAGACCCTCTCCCCCTCCGGCAGCGCAGGCTTGGGCGAAACCTTGGAGCCGCTCGCGCTGGCCCCCGAGCTCCTCCTCCACTTCCAAAGACTCATCACCGGGGAGAACATCTTCAGCTTGAAGACGCCGCTGTCCATGCTCGCGCTCCTCAGAATCTCCTTCCTCCCACTCACGACCTTCTTCTCCGCCGCCGGCGGCCCCTTCTCCTCCTCGGCGGCGCGGCCCTTCGCCGCCGCCGGGATCTCCACCATGTCCCGAAGCGAGAGCTCGTAGGCCGTCTCCGGCACGCCTCTCACCAGCTCCATCATCTCCTGCCGGTACCTCGCTATGTCCTGCGCGCGGGAGCCGTGACAAGCTCCCGGCGCCGCCGCCGCCGCCGCCGCCTGCCACAGCACCGGCGAGGAGTCCCCCTTCTCCTCGGTAAGCCCCTGGGAGTCTCGCTGCTGTTGTTGTTCTTCTTCTTCTCCACCCGTGGGCGAGCTCCTGCTGGCGCGCCTGCGGTAGCCGCAGCTCCCTCTAAGCTTCTGCACCCACAAGGCCCCCCCGGCGACGGGGGTGGCGAAGCTGAACCGATCTCCGCCGCCCCCGGCGCCCGCCGCCGGCCGGACCAGCGACATCGCCGCCGCAGTGGCCGTTAATTCCTCACTAGGCAGAGAGGGAGGACCTGGGAGAATCCTGCTGTTGCCGACCCACAAAGGGGGAGACTTTTATGCCCGCCATTGCAGTTCATCTCCCCCCCGCGGGGAATCGCTTTCAGCCGGCTCCGGAAGTCAAGCTTCTTCTAGACGCTCGCCTCCGTCCAGTAGCTTTCCTCCCCCCCGATTGTCTTCACGTCGGAATGACTTCCCCGGCAACTCCAGACAGCTCCCCAGGAGAGCCACGTGGAAGGTCCTTCGCCACCGAGGGCCCCCCTAATGTGCTGGCCTAATACCAGATTAATGATCCTATAGTTCTATTTTTCTGATAACCCCTTCCACATTATTCATCTCAGTCAGCGCCCACTTTGGCCAAGGCGACCCCCGGTTCCTACGGCGGCCCCGGACTGAACTGATTCCGGTCAAGCGCACCCAACCCCGGAGGTCAAAAACAGGAAAAAAAAACCATTAAAAGGGTAAAATTGTAAATACTCTCTCTGTCTTACCAATCAGGCCCGCACGTGGGAGAGAGTCTCGCAGAGTTTCCGTCTCCATTTCGAGCCTGAAAAGTCAACCTTTGGGTACACCAAACACGTCGGCCTGGGTAGCCAATTTCTACTAATATTTTTCCATGCGCTTGAAAAAAAATGAAACTTGGGGTTTTATTGTTTATAAATCCTTGCGTCTGGGTTTTATTTTGTTTCAAGGACTTTTTTTAATCTTGCGGACCAGCAAAGGTCAACATTATACAATGGAATATTGGATGAATGGCAAGGGATGGTACGACCAGGGAATCGAGTCCACCACTCTCGGTACAGATGTCTACGTCGGACAACCTGTTTGGCGGCATTTTCTGGTCAATCTTCATTAATTGGGATTATTCGGCTTCAGGTCCCTTCACGATTCTCGTGTTGTAAAAATACTCTTGCACTTATCCTATTAATCCTATTACTACGTAAGTGGGGAGTTACCAATACAAGGAATTTTTTAGAATATCTGCTCGCCACAGAGTTCTAGAGGGTCCTCTCTCTCTCTCTCTCCTCCCCAAGACCTCCCCTAGAATTCACAAATGGCAACTCATTAGATTCTACCGGGAACAGTGGGCGGCGTGGTCTTCGATCCGAGCGAGAGAGAGAGAGAGAGAGAGATGGGAGAATGATATCTTGTTCCTTGTCTCTCGCCTTGTTCCTGTTTGACGGCGGGACTTTTGGTCGTCCATCGAGTTTCGTCATCCACACGAGTAGGGGGACGAACAAGATCGTCCCATCCGCGCTGGTCAACGCACGCCCCCACACGGTCTCTCCTGTTCTCCACAATCTAGAGGACTCCGGAGACCTGAAGACGAGCATTTCGAGTCCCGGTTTCTCCTGAACCACCTCGACGACCCACCGAGAGAGAGAAAGAAAGAGACGGGTAGAGAGAGAGAGAGAGGGAGAGGGCCTTCAACATTGCCGGGATTTGGAATGTGGGTGCCGTCTTCTCCCCTCCGCCCAATCGAGATCCTTTGAGGCACACGGAGGAAGCGAGAGGTAGAAGGTCTACAGGGTTATGTGCCGGCCCGTTTAAGCACAACAGCGATAGTTTCCAAGGGGCAGCCGTTGGAAAGGGAGAGAACCCCTTGGCACCCTGACCTTTCATATGAGCATTTATCCCAAATTCTGCCCCATTTTACAGTAGACCTTGGAGCCCATGTATACCGTTTCGCAGCCCATTTCAAATACTTACATCTCTCTCTCTCTCTCTCTCTCTCTCTCTCTCTCTCTCTCGCTCTTTGAGAATGTTTTCCCACTCGCCGGAGTAAAGTAAACTGAGAGACATGTATGGGACAGCCTCAGAGAGAGTTCTAGCTTCGTGAAGAACCTCGAGAGTTGCCGGCGTCGAGAAGAAAGCATCTTGCTCCAACGGCGTCGAGGCCCTCCATGAGGATCAACCGTGAGGGTTCCCAGAGTTGGGATTCAGCGCCAATGAGTGGCTTGTCCCCGTCAGAGACGATGATCTACAGATGAAGAGGAACATATAAATAGGCTCTGCTCAGCAGAAGGCTCCCCCTTCTCGCCGGAAACTCCGCCTTCTTTCAATGAAAAAAATGGCCTTCTCTCTCTCTCTCTCTCTCTCTCTCTAGAGATCTGAACCCAGGGAATCGAGGGATCACGGATCGATCGAAGGGCGTCCTTTTCCATCTCAGATGCTGTACTTCGCACGTGAAACTGGTTCTGCCGTCCCGAGGAGCATGCTTCCAAAAGTGTCAACATGGGCTCCTCCCAACCCCGAATGCCTCCCCGTTGTTCGACTGGGGACTGCCATCTCTCTTTCCTCCGTAAGAAATCGTCCCCTAGGAAGAGGATGACCCGTGAGGGGCTCTGATATCTTGGTGACTCAGGCAGATGGTAGTGTGGGCGAAGAACAGGTCCTACAGAGAAAAAGACGGAGTAGGACACATACAGTAGGCCCTGGGGACGGGGACGAAGGGTTCCTAGTTCAACTTAGAACCCATCTCGATGGAAGATTGAACTTTCTCTGTGTGTTTTTTCTAGTGCGAGAAAGACGGAGATGGATTCAATCGTGAGGGCAGAAGATTTCGTGTTCTTCCATGTCTTGAGTTGGTTTAACATAAAACACAGTTTATATATTTTGATCAAAATGAAAACACTGTACTGACCGTCACATTCACATATTTATTGTTTTTGTAGAGAGAGAGAGAGAGAGAGACCTGTTTCAGGTGAGAGCTCTTCGGAGACCACCTCTATGGGCGCACCTGCATCTGCATCTCAGGACGATGTAGGAGAGAAACCGGTAAAGCAAGATGAAGCAGACCATGATGGCCACATTCCTCCACCGGCTCTCCACTCCCAGCCCCACCTGCCGGAGGACCTCCTCCCCGCTGAGCAGGCACACCCCTCCGCTGTACTCGAGGCACTTGCCGGGGTCCGAGAACTCGTTGACCAGGAACCCCTCGAGGGGATACTTGAATAGGGAGACGTAGTGCATGAACACCCAGAAGCTGGGAATCTCCTCTTTCCTTATGAAGTACCCGGAGAAGAGGAAGAAGGCCCCCATCACCCCCGAGATCATCGAGTTCCCGACGATGAAGTTCGGCGCCATCGCCGCGAAGCAGGCCACCACCGAGTTGGCCGTGTAGAGGATCAGCCAGATGAGTAGCACGAAGTAGAAGAAAGCCGAGAGGCTTCGGTGGAGCCCCGCCATCCAATAGAGCGGCGCCGAGAAGAGCATCGCCAGGATGAGGAGAAAGGGTAGGAAGACGATCCCATTGGCCAGGGCGTAAGAGGAAACCCTGTAGCTCCCGCAGGAGGTCTCCTTCATGAGGATCTCCCTCTCTTGGAGGAAGATGGGCAGAGCCTCCGTGGTGCAACCCAGCAGGAAAGTGAGGATGAAAGCGAAGAGCCCCACCTTCTCTCTTGCGCCTCCTCCACCGCCA